>ML783371.1:532172-559391 GCA_009831015.1 Picea engelmannii | reverse complement strand
CTGTCACTTGGGCCTATAAGAAACAATAGGCTATTGCACTTTCTTCAGCAGAAGCAGAGTACCGAGCAACGGTAAATGCAAGTCAGGAAGCCCTGTGGCTTCGACAGATCCTTTCAGAGTTTGGATTCCAGCACCAGCATCCGGCCAAACTTTGGTGTGACAATCAAAGTTCCATCAAGCTCGCCAAAGACCCAGTTCAACATCAACGTAGAAAACACATTGAGCTACACATGCACTTCATCAGAAAGCTTATTCATGATCAAGTTATTGAAGTGCTCTTTTTCCCTACAGAAGATCAAGTTGCAGACATTTTCACAAAGTCTCTTACAGAAGTGAAGTTTTCCAAACTTCGATCTCTGTTAGGAGTTCAGGAAGTTGTCATTAAGGGGGGATAGGCTCTAATGCCTCCTTCCTTCTCCTATTGTGTCATTATTGTAAATCCTTCAATCCTATCCCAAGTTGTTCTTAAGGGGGGATGTTAGGATATTTAGACACTTAGGAGTTAGTTAAGATCTACTTGGTCTAATATGTCATTAGGTAAAAGTGTGCTTCTTTAGTATGCATTAGTATGCATTTGTAGTTAGGCAATCCGACGGTCACGATATGTTCCCGACATAGAGTGATCTGATGGTTCATACTCTCCTAGATCTTAACGGCCATTGATCCATGGATTAACACCTGATTGGTCCATGATCTCTATTTAAAGAGCATGGAGGTTCATCTGCTGATGATCGATTGTGAGAAACTCTCTTGTAAAATCTCTCTGTAATATTTTTTTTTGCATTAATAAACTGCTCTAAGTGGTCGCGTTGGTTGGGGTCGTGGATGTTTCCCCGTAGGGGTTTTACCATGTGAAAACATCGGTGTGTTGATCTTTGATATGGTTATGTGAGTGGTTACTGAAGGTGTTCGTCCTCTGTTGGAATACCCGTGTTGTCGAACACCAAGAAGCATAGGTATATCCTAACCGTTATTGATTATTTTACACACTAGACTAAAGTAATACCACTAACCGAAGTAAATGATGGAGTGGTAATTAATTTCCTTCAACAACACATCATAACGAGGTTTGGAGTGCTAACTCTCTTGTATTTGATAATGCAACATATTTTTTTTTTCTTAAATTGCTTTAGTTTGATTTAGAAAAAGGAATTACCTTGAAATATGCAACCAAATATTACCCTTAGTGATGTGAGAGAATCGCCAACAAAGCACAAGTGGGAGACAGTTGGGTGCACTAGTGCGTATTTTGAAATATTTTGAATTCCAAAGTTGGCGTATTAATGTAATATCTAAAAAATATTTTGATTTATGAGAATATTTAATGATCGGAGGTTGATCCATCGCATAATATCGATGAGGGAATGTATTTTTCTTTAATGTGAAGGATTTCAATACAGATCTAGATCTTTCTCTCTTATTTGTTTGAATCAAATATTTATTGTAATAAATGTTAAGTAGTTGAAAGATTTTATTTTGATAGGATAGAATATAGTAGTTGGAGGGAAAGGCTCGAAGAGCACCTCTTTCATAAATCTTTGTATTGTGACCCAAAAGAGGCTGTTGATAGCCGATAGTTGTTGTTTTTGACATTTTATTTATCAAGATCCATTGTCGTTGTAGCAGAGAGTTGATAGCTACTGAGAAGCAATGTACAAACGTATGTAATTTTCAGTTGAATGAATAGAACAGAGGAACATTGTCCCAAATGTATGGTGTTCATGTGTCTATCTGAATGAGTAAATGGTATACTTTCTATTTTGTTGTCGATTCTCTGTTATTTTTTGTTCTTGTATTTATACATGCATTTACATGGCTAGATGTATGAATCTGTGAGATTTTTAAATACATTTCAATTGTTTCTCTTCTATGAGTGAGTGCAAGGAGTGCATAGTGTCCACAAGGAGTGTGTTGACCGAGTCTGTTTCGACTTGTAAGCTCAGAGGAAGTAGCATGAACTTATGTATGCAAGGCATTCATAGACGTCCGCAAGGAGTGCATGGAAAAGTTTTATACTCGTAAGTTCAGGAAGAGTAGCATGAATTTAATCATGGAGAAGTGGTTGAAGAATAGTCGCAAGGAGTGAGAAATCATCCATAGAGAGGTTGAGTGTGGAAGAGAACCTGTTACAAGGCATGTTCAGGTCGAGATTTTGACCAAGTGTTAAAGAAATCATTCTGAGGGATGAAGAAGGTCAAGGAAAACAAGCTCAAGAGGGAGAGCAGCGAGAAACCTTCAAGGGAGAGAATCCTTATGGTTTCACAAAATCCACAAACGATATCCGTTCCAAAGGGAGGTGAATAATTCCAGACCGTCAGATCTGGGAGAACTACGAGGAGGTTGGCCATAAAGTGTTTCGACACTTCATGGTTCAATAATTTTGGAGGTGTTGAAAGGGAAGAGTTGCGAAGTAATCACAACCATTGGTTGTGTAGAGGGAACGTGGCAACAAATTCGGAAATCCAGAAGTTTGGAGAAGAGCACTTTAGGAAGAGTTGAAGGTAGAGCTCGTGATATTTCCGAAGCCCAAATTAGCGAAGGGTTGTCCCACATTCATAACCCGTGGTCACCTAAGTGGAATTTTTAGCGTGGAGTTAGCACTCGCGGATTTGAGTGTTTCCAAGAGTGTTGAAGGGAGAAGGCACGGGTAGTTCGACCCTGCGGGTAACACAAACGAGACCTGTGTGTGTTGAGCATTTAGGGTCTTTTGGAGGCCCAAAGAGTCAAACTAACTCAGGAGTTAAAGATCCAAGACCGGGAGGTCGCGTAGTCCCAAGTAGAGAAGGGGATTTGTGCCACTTAGGGAAAAAAATTAGTTGAATCTACAAACAAAAATCCAATCTGCATTCTAAAATAAATTGTAGTCTAACAACAGAGAAATTGGCATAATGCACTACCCAATGCCCTTTGGGCTGGTCATGTCACCCCCAAGGTTTCTATAGGGAACTCTCCTTATTTTTGTTTCTACAGGAAAGAATCTATTCTAGATTCAAATATTTACCTTGCTTCCCTCCAAATTACCCAACAGTCCCATGGGAGAGAATGTCTCATCATCCAATGGTGCATCGACACTTTTTTTAACCTAGAGGAGAACCATGCCAAAGTAAAAACCAAGTTTGAAACCCACCAATAGACCATTAAATGTTGTTTTGATAAATAAATTGCTGGTAAGAAATACTTTTAATTCAATGATCTAGTTCTCAAATGGGATAAGTTGCATGAAGATAAGGGAAAGCACTCAAATTTTTAACAATTATGGCTCGGTCCTTACGCGATCAAAGAGAAAAATGGCCAAGGAAACTACCACTTACAGAATTTTGAAGGGTATGTAAACCTCCTCCCCATCAATGGACAAATCCTAAAACACTACATCAGCTATCCCTTGAGGCAGATCCCCCCCCCCCCATGTATATAAATAAATATTTTTCTTTTGTGTTGGATTTTCTGCTTAGTTTTTCTTTATAGTTGCATATTTCTTACTTTTGATTTTATTATTTGAATTTTGTTTTCTTTTTTGTTTTTATTTTCTCTCTTGAGAATTGTCACTCAGAACTTCCCAGATGTTTGATGGATTGGATCTGAATATCCCTTAAGTGTAACACATTTGGTTCCAAAGGATTGGAAATATGTAGCTTGTATTCTAGACATAACATCATTCCTAACTTTGTAGCATCCTTTTGCATGACCTTGAGTCAAACCCATAGTGGAAAATAGTTTATCATCATACGAGCATTGTATTCTTAAAATATGGCAAAGAAAGGAGCCAAGGGTCATGTGTAAGAATATTTTTTTTGTGTTTGTCTGAAATAAGGAGAAAGGGTTTTGAAAAGTGATTTATAGTACTCCAGGGAATGTTACTCAAGGAGTTCTCTCATCTATAATCGAGTTAGAAAATCTCACCTTCATAGGTGTCATTCCTCATGCCTTTAAAGGAATACTGGAATCCCCCCATCCACCTTTCTCTAAATATAAGAGATTCAAATTATGAAAAGGTAAAGGCTTGGAGAAAGGCATTCCATACCATGTGGGACATGCAAGTATCTCTGTCAGGGATATGGGCTCTCGCTGGCAGTGGAGCAAGGATTTTGAAGCTCGAGTGACTCCATCAAGGTTATGGATGCTCGCTGACAATGGAGAAAAATCAAATAAATGCGTAAGTAACTTGTATTTTCAACATTCCCGATGTCTCCATTCACTGTTGTACTCTTCATGCCTTCCTGAAATGGATTCCATTTTGCAAATTTTATTTCCTAGTAAGAAATATGTTCTGGCCATGGTTCTAACTTCTTCTTTGTATCACACAAACTTTGTCTCATCAAAACATGCATTTCAAAAAACTATGGGACCTATTCTATCTCTCTTAGGGTCATGCATCATCATGCTTCTATATCAAAAGCTTATTTTTTGGATACCATTTTGTAGAGATTCATGACTTTGCCCAAAGTGTCATCGTTTATTGTGTCAGGCATTGACAACCTCATTTTTCTTGTATATTTACTTATAAATCCTCTCTCCAAGAAAATAAATTCCCCTTTGCTCTTATATAAAAACTCTTTGGCTTAAAAAATTTCTTAATGGTTGATCGTTTATTACCCCTCTTTAAGAATGTCTTTCTAATCCTCTCAGGTTTGGATAGAATTGTTTTTTTTGTTCTTAACACTTGGGAAAATTCTAAAGATAATTTTTGTTCATGGAAAAAATTATTATAAACTCCTCTGGCGTATGCTAGAGGAGTTCCCCTCAAGTTATCTGGTACCCATCAGAGGACTTCTCTTAAACCCCTTTGAAACACTTATTTGACCCTTTCACAACCTCACACAAACTCCTTCGGTATCACTGGAGGAGTTCCCATGTTCTCCACTAATATGGACTGACATACTTTTCATTAGTGTCTCTAGTATACATCAGAGGATTTCACACCATGTTCTTCGGTGTATGCCATGAACCTTTTCATTAATTCCTCTGCTTCACATCGAAGGCATTCTCGACATCTTTTTTTTGGCAATCTTTAAATCTCCCCTGATCATCTTTATTGAACATGATGGATATAAAGGGGTGCTCTCCCTTGAACATAAGCCATATTTATTTCGAGATCCCATGAGGAATAGGAGTGTCGAGTGTCAACAGTTCAAGACCTTGATTCACTACCCCCGTGAAATTTGATACCACTTGGCCTACCACTACTTCCCACATAGTCGTTTCTACCAAGTATGCCCTAATCATCATCGTTATCTCTCAAATTTTATGTTTAGGGTTTTGATTGTTATCTGGGGTGTTTTGACATGATTTATTCAATCATCCCTTATACGACTACGACCTTTCCATCATTCCACTCTTAGTTCCTACAACTCCTCCACCATGACACATTCTCCTGTACCCTAATTTCCCCATGACAACCTGCTATGCGGCCCCTCCTCATCTTGATCCTTGCCCAAGCCTTACTGCATCGAACTTAGCGTAACCCATAACCACAAAAAAGTATCGATCCCAACACAGATCAATTCATTGGTATTCCTCCAGAGGGGGTAAGCCCTCTATAGAGATAAGCTCCATTATTTTGTTAATTATTCCATCTAAACAAAAACATCAAAGTTGTCCTAGCACTATACATCTCCTTCTCTCACCCTTATCCTCCAATATTGTACATGCCAATATTATCCAAGTTCAAACCCCAACCTTTCCCCCTTAAGCCTCCATTACTTGAACTCTAAAACTTGAATGAAGAAACCAGTCTCGAGACTTAGTATTTTTTTTTTAATTATTGAAACCAGAGAGTCGATGGAAACCAGAGAAGTTAATAAGAATTTCCTTGGTCTCTTCATATATCTTTAAGTGAACTTCCCCACTCTTCACCAGAGGAGTCAGAAAAAACTTATCCAGTCTCCCCTCGAAAGACTTAACCTTAAGAGCACTTGATATGATTTCTTCTGACCATTAACCATAGTACTTTATGAAATTAATGACAATGGGAACTAGTGGACTTGGAAAATTTTTATTCATTCCAACCAGAGACTTTCTTACGAACTCCTTCAGTCCATTCAAGGAAATTTACACAAACTCCTATGGGTTTCATTAGAGGAGTTAACATAAACCTCGTCGGACTTAAATTTAACTTCTATGGTTCATTTGATCTATTAACACGATTGTTAGCAAGCTTAATCAGAAATATTCACACAAAGTCTCTCGGTTTCATTGGAGGGCTTGGAAAGAACACCTCTGGTGTAAACCATAGAACTTAACATAAACACCTCCAGTGCATGTTCTTACCAACTAGCGTACTTTTCACCAACTTCTTCGGTGTACACCGGAGGTATTTGCACAAACTTGTCCAGTATACATCAAATCTTTTCATATGAACATCTCTGATATGCATCAGACAAGTTCACATAAACTACTATGGTCTCTCATTTTTAAGCCACTGTCGAGGGTAACCTTAACCAAAACTATCTGAATTGTATCATTTCCTTCTCACTAAGGCTTAATTTTCCATGATTTTTTCCATCATTTTATCATCTTCTGATGATGACCTCCCTCATAGCATCTGTTATAGAAATCTTTGCCTCCCCCTACATAATCTTGCACATAGGGCCTTATTCCATTTCCTTATGCAGACTTATCTTCCCTGTTGATAAAATCTAGATACAAAAATAAATATTTTTCCAATGTACGCATCTTGCACACTATACAACATGCATATATGTAGGTTCCTCCACTACAGCCCGCGTACATCAGGATTTGTGACAAAAAATGAAAATTAAATGTTGGGTTTCCATGTCACGACATGAGATCTTTGATCCTTGGCCTTCCATATACTAGAAACGTTCCGACTCGACCCTTCAGTTCCATTTTGAAGGCTATAAATGGGTCAATTCCTAGCTATGGAAAAAGGAGAAAAGAATTCAACTTTGAGAGCAAATTTACTCTGGGGAAATTATTACTTCATATTGAATCTGCATCCCTTTGTCCTTTAAGTCTGAACACAATGCTCAACCCCCAAGCTCTTCCCTTATTGATGGAAGAACCCATTGTCTCCCTTCTATGAGCTTGCCTTTGGTGGAGGATTGAAGTGGTGGAGACCTAGCTAGAAGGAACTTAGTTTCTCGGTTTCGAACCGTGTCGACATGAAAGTTTGTAATATTTTCACTTATGCTGATCATTTATTAATAGAAATAATCCTTTCACGTCCAATTTATATCTTGCAAATATATGAGTTATTATCCATGGGCGTATTTGTTATGTATATTGATGGATTATGCTATCTAATGTGATAAACTTTTATATTATCACCATATGCTTTCTTTGCTTGTTTGTTGAGAACTTGTTGTAGGTATATAACTTTGGGTTAAATTGCTCAATGGTGGACATCATCGAACATATGGACGAGGTAGGCCTCTTTCTTATCTTGCTTGCATATTGGTTTATATAGCATGTTTCTAGGATAGAGTTGATTTCTACAGTCATATCCATTTGTTTTGGTTTACCCTAGCCATAGAAAAATTTTCCTCGTAATAGAATTGGAGACCATATCGAGGATTGAATCTTCTTTCTTAGGGTTTGATGTACTTTTCTCCTTAGATTGCACTTGTTTCTATTGTGGTTCTTGTCGTATCATTCCTTGACAGTTCTTGTTCACTTTGGGTCTGAGTTTCCATCCTTTCTCCCTTGCATGGCCTTGTTTTGAAGCATGTACACGCCTTTTTCCTTGACAATCGCATACATATGCATGTTGTCTCAGTACAAGATGTGTATATACACTCTATTTCCCTGAATAGTCACGTACATCAATTTGCCTTGCTTGTTTTTTGGGTCTGGTGGTTGTTGGGTGGGATTTTATGTTTGTTGAGTCTTCTTAGGTCTTTGTAGTGCCTCTTGAGTGCTTGTGGGATGACATGAAACCCTCTTTTGGCTGAATTTCTGGGCATAGTCTTTCTCATCATCTTTTCATTTTTTATTTGTTTGTACTTGTACATTGGGATGGGTGTGTTGTTGCTTGGTATCATGCTTGAGTTGTATCTTTTTATACACAGTAGGGTTATATATCAAGTTACTTTTTAGTCCATGCATTTTCAGTTTTGTTATATTGAAAATACAAAATATAGGTATTTTGCATTGCTTGGCATTTTTGTCTTTTGATTTTTTTTACATATAGTGAAAGATTGCATTTTTGCTTCTGAATTGCAGAGTTGAACTTGAAAATTGCATTGGTTTTCATAAGCATATCATTCATTGAAATTTAAAGTTAGGACTTTGCATTATTTTTATGTTTACTTTTCTTGCAGAGTCATAACACCATGCGTTTCACTACCATACCTTTTTGAGTAATCATGTCCATTAAAATCAACACTATAATTTAAAATTAATTAGTCACGATTTTAATTTCTAGGGTGCACAAAGTATCCTAGGATTTAGTGCCTTGGAATAGGATTTTGTAAGTAAACTTTTCCAAGGAAATTAAATCAACATATGTGTCTGAGTCAGGGAGTGGAGAAATCCATTGTATAATTGGTAAGATTAGGAGGCTCCCACACCGGAGTTAATAACGAGGTCGCGGGAAGTCGGTTGAAGGGATATCCCCCTGATACCTTCCTAGCGTCAGAGATATTTTGGGGGATCTATTCATATCTAGGGATCTTGTTAGTACCCTTACCTCCATGATAGGCAGTGCTTTCAAGGTTTCGGGCTTTGCTACCCTGCCCATACGACGGACCTGACTTACGACTGCTCTCCTATGCATCGGTTATATAGTGGTTTATTAGTTTCTTGACTTAGTTATCTCATAGTTTACTTGCAGAGGTTATTCTGCAAGTACCCTGGGTCAGATAGGGTCAGAAAACACACAACATTTATGGAGGATTACCTCTCCAGGGGGATCTGACCGTCTGGTTGTTAAGCCCACAAGGGCCATTATAATTGATTTTGTTACCTCCGATATTTAGCAAGGAGTCTCATGCCCCTCTTGGGTGAGACATACATTCTTTAGGGAGGGAGGCCACTCAACCACTTTACCCCGTTTTCAAGCATATTGGCCATTTAATTTTTGGTGTGCTCTTTGATTACTAGTTGGCCTTAGGATATATTTTCATCTTTAGAGTCTTAAGTCATCGTGGAGTTGAACCAGCCTCCCTTTCGGTCCCGTTGCTTGTTATAGTTACTGTAACACCCTGTTTCCCCCAGATTGTAAATATAACTGGACTGGCCAAGGACTATAGCGAACTCATAAGAATGAATATGTGATGTAAATGGACCTGCAGGAAGAGGTCAATGAATGTGAATAATATTTTGAATTTATTGCAGAACTGTTGAGAGGGGATGTGCAGAAAAGAGACCACGATGGCAGTGGAAGGCTCCTGAAAAGGTGGCGTTAACTTCCATCCTGAAGAAATACCGTATTTGGACTCCACTGGCCCGGAGAACCAAAAGCGGCTCGCTGGCCCTGAAATTTAATGCCTTGCAGGCTGGTAGGTCCATGGCTTGATGAGGGATGGGGAGGGAACCGTCGGTCTGTAGAGCCATCATGACTGGCCAATGCGAGGATAATCATGCCACATGCAACCTCGCGAGAGGATAAGGCGTATGGCAGAAAGGATTGAGAGGGCAGACGCGAGGGGAACTCTGGCAATTTTTTTTACTCAGAGTGAGTGATAGCAGGGGGGGAGGATTGCAACCTTCGCTCCTGGTCACTGGTAGATGGGAGACGCAGTCTCAGAACATCGTGGTCTCATCTCGGGGGTGGCTAGTGGTAAATCCGTTGGGAGTCGTTGAGCCTACGGTTGGGTGGAAATGAGCACCCCTCTCAACAGTTGCACCCATTTCTGAAATCATTTCTGATAAGTGTTTTGTTTACATATTGCTTTTTTGAAATTCATAGAACGATACATATATGTAAATATTTATAGACCCGTGAAATTGTAAATGATTCCTCTGTAAGAATGTCTGTGCAATGTTTGGGATAATGATTAATAGGCATATGCTTATAATAGAGGAAACCATGCATGACTCACGTTGATACACTGAATCTAATTCTGCCCAGGCGGAACTATGTTAGGCATCCATCTCATTCTCGGGAAGTCGCTTCCCCTCACCCATATCCAGGAAAGCCCAGAATAAACCCCTTGTAGAAATTCCCTTCTTGGAAAGGTTTACCTAGTACCTGGAAAATGAACTTGAAGGTGCAAGTCTCAATAACCCTGTGCGAGGGGGGGGAACGATCCTCTTAAGGAACCTAAGATGGTAGCTTAGGGAAGGAATATCGAATCCACGGATGGGAGTACGTCGGGAATCCACAATTTCCCCACGATCGTTAGATTAGAAGGAGAAGGTAGGGTGTTAAAGGCTTTACCACCTGATTTTTCCTGTGCCTCCACGGGTAATGAAGAGTATAGGGCTGTTATATCTAAACAGAAATCCCGTCAGCCGTTATATATCGGGAAATTTGCGCAGGGATTAAGTCCTAGTATGCAGACGAGGAGTCCCAGAAGAGTCATCGGGGTATCAAAGTCATCGGGGTTTGAAGATCAAGAGAATCGAGACCTTGTAGGTCACGAAATCTCGAGAAAGGATCCTAGCCGTTGATCTCGGCAGGACACACGTCAAACATCAGGGCAGGAGTCAAAATTTAACCCATCGAAGTTCTCGGAGGCAAGAACCTCTTGCATGTTGGAATCGCGATTCGCGATATCCCGACGGGAGATTTGAACCGTCCATTGGCGAGGACGCGTGGCAAGAGATCCCGAAGAGTCAGAGTTTGAACATCAGAGTTTCCAGAAGCAAGAAACTCTTGCAACTTGAATTCATGACCCACGATGTCCCGATGGGAGTTTTAAACCGTCCACCTGTAGGGACACGTGTCAGGAAATCCAAAGAAGTCGAGCATCGGAGAATCGGGGTTTGTGAGAGTAAAGAAATCTTGCCGCTTGGAATCGCGACCCGCGATATCCCGATGAGCTCTGAGCCATCCATAGTTGGTAACACGTGTCAATAGATCCCAAAGAGTCAGGGTTCGGGACTTGGAGAGTTTCGTGAACTAGTGCAACGGGAATCACGATATCCCGATACGCGATTTCTCGATTTGTCACAGGGGTATGGGTCACGATGGAGGACAGGTGTCGTGCGCATTTCTGTATTGGCATATCGGGAGTTGAGGATCCACGAGGTAAGTGGAAATCGACAGTGAAAACCCCAAAATCTCGATGGGAAGTTATACGGCTGTAGTCATATGGTAAGTGGTCACATGGACCATGGTATAGCCAAGAGGGCTAGCCAGTGTAAAGGCGCGTCGGGAGTTGGAGGATCGAGAGTTCAGGGGGCTTGCGCATCGTGACACTGAAAGGCGCAAAACCCCAACAGGATTGAAGGCTATGGTCTTGTGAAGTTTGTGGTCACATTGACCAGGGCTTAGCCTGGAGAGCCAATATGCTATCAGCATATCGGGGATCAGAGAATCGCGAGTTCTGAGGACTCATGAATTACGACATTGGAAATCCCAAAACTCGGATAGGAGTAGCCTCGAAAGGAGGTAAGACCACGGTCATAGAGGCAGTGGACCACAAGCTTGGCCTGGGGAGCTAATGCGTAAGGAGCGCGTCGGAATTTGAAGGATCGCGAGTCTTGGGGGTGAATGAATTTTGACATTAGAAACCCCGTAGACCCAATGGGAGTTATGACCATGGTCATATAGAGGAGGATATGCAACCAAGTGCTTAGCCTAGGAGGCTAACTGGCATTTAAGCGAGTCGGAATGGTTGGAAATAGAAATCCCGACGAAAAAGGGCATCAGACAACGGTTATGTACAGAGAGTCGGGTAGGTAAAAAGAAGAACTGCGACTCAAGGATTGGTATTTTGCTGCTACACGCTCCGGGGATTCTCATTATTGAGAATTCAACCAAAAAAAATTTGAATTATGGTAGTGGGTATGTTACAAAGTGGTATCAGAGCATGGTTACAACACTCGGCCTGATTGGGCTCATGCATGAGTCGCACATAAACCTTGTTCGAAACACTCCTATAAGGAGTAATCCCCTGACTTAACTCTCTTGTCCAGGATTAAAAACTTGGAAAATGATAACCCGACTGTGTATGCATGTGAAAGAGTTATGAAATTTTGCGCAAATTAAAAAAAAAAAAATGTATTTAACTCTTGACTAATATCCAGCGTTTGTCTTTTCACTCAAGTGAATGATCAACCGTGGGAATCTACAAACACAGAGTATGGTGACTCACCAAGAGGTGGGAGAAGGCTCCCACAACAGAGATGAAGAGTCTGACGAAAGAAGAGCAATAGGAACCCCTCCAGACCTAGCTGAGACCATGAGGAGTCTCATGGTCGAGTTACAAAGCTGCAAGGCCGATAATGAAAGGATGATGAAAGAACAAGAAAAGCAAACCGAAATCAATGCAGTTCTACTGCAGAGCTTATCCGACCTACAGCGACAAATGCAGCATGAACCTGAGATGCAGAGTCATATTCGTATCAGTGCCCACACTGAGAGAAGCACATCCAGAAAGGTCCACCCCAGAGGTAAAGGACCAGTTCCAGACGATTCCATTGAGAAGGAAGCTGGTGATTCAGAAGGTTCTTCCAGCAGCAGGACCAGTTCCTATTCTCGCAGAAAACAAAAGAAGCAAAAGACTTCTAAGAGTCATAAATTTGAGGAATTCAGGAAGGCCAAACCTCCCTCCTTCGATGGAGAAATAAAGAAGGGAGAGGAAGTTGAGGCTTGGCTACTTGGACTGAAGAAATATTTCAGAGTCCATGATTTCTCAGAGAATTTGAAGGCTCGAGTGGCCACTTTCAACCTGAATGGAAAGGATTCCATCTGGTGGGAAGACCTTAAGAATATGAAAGGGGTCCGCAAGGAGGACTTGTCTTGGAAACGATTCGAGAAGTACTTCCAGAAGAAGTATTTGTCGGAAAGGTATTTCGACGAGAAGGCTAAAGAGTTCTATGAACTCAAACTGGGACAACTTACTATGGAGGAGTATGTCAACAAATTCCTTGACTTACTGAGATATGTACCCTACATCAAGGAAGAGAAGGCGAAGGCACAACGCTTTATCAGTGGGCTACCCAAGGAATATCGGGACCGAATTGAATTTGACGAGCCAAAGACCCTAGAAGACACTATAAGAAAGGAAACCTATTGTCATGAATAATATGGACATCGGGCAAAGTCTCGTGGAGACTAGAAACAGAAGAGTGGCTCGAAATTTCATAAGAAAGGGAGAAAATCCTCAGGATTTAAAAACTACAAGAAGAACCATAGAATGAACTTTCCAACCCGGAGTGTACTCCAGCAGAAATTTCCCTCGGCGGATGGATATAAAACTTCTGGACCTATACCAGTAAAGGCTGATAACCCAAAGAAAAAACCCATGGAATGTTGGGATTGCAAAGGAGATCATCTCCGGAGAGACTGTCCACTCCGACAACAGAACAGTCGGAAAATTTATAACATGCAGGAAGCTACCACGGTCAATGATGTGGCAAGGAGTGTGTCACAGATCTATGTAGCCTTGGATAATAACCAAGCTGACCACCAAGCTTCAGTAGTGGAAATAGAAGGTATGATTTTCAAACATCTGGTATCTGTTTTGATTGACCCCGGTTCAAATTTGAGTTATATATCCCCTAAATCTATTGATAAGTGCAAGCTACAGCCATGAAAACAAACTAAGCCATGGTTAGTATAGTTAGCCACTGGCACCAAAAGAAAGGTGGTAGAGGCCATACCAGCCTGCCAGATAATGTTGGGTGAATTCCCCACCCAAGCAACCCTTAATGTATTACCCCAGGGGTCATATGACCTGTTGATTGGTATGGATTGGCTGGCCACCCATAAAGTCAAATTAGACTGTTACCATAAAACCTTAGAGTGTGTGAATGAAGAAGGAAAAATGATAACCCTTCAAGGGATCCGAAAACCGGTCTCGGTGAGGCAAATATCAGCATTGCAAATGAGGAAGTATTGCCGAAAGGGATGTCCCCTATATGCAGTACAGGTGTTGAAAACAATCGAAGGTACAGACCCAAGCCCTGATGATCACCCTATCCTAAGAGAATACTGAGATGTGTTTTCAGAGGAGATACTGGGTCTACCTCCGAGAAGAGACATTGACTTCTCAATAGAACTTGCACCAGGAGCGGTGTCGGTGTCTAGAACACCCTACTGGATGAGCACACATAAGTTAGTAGAGCTCAAGTTACAATTAAAAGAAATGATGGATAAGGGTTATATCTGAACCAGCGTGTCCCCATGGGGAGCACCGGTCCTGTTTGTGAAAAATAAAGATGGCACCCTTAGACTGTGTATAGACTACAGACAACTTAATAAAGTAACCATAAAGAACAAATACCCCTTGCCCAGGATCGATGATCTATTCGATCAGTTGGGAGGTGCGTCTGTTTTCTCAAAGATTGACTTGAGGTCCGGATACCATCAAGTCCGAATCAAGGGTGAAGACATCCATAAGACCGCTTTCTGTACACGGTATGGTCATTATGAGTTTGTGGTAGTACCATTTGGGTTAACCAATGCCCCTGCTACTTTCATGTGCTTAATGAACAATGTACTCAGTAAATTTCTAGAGAAATTTGTACTAGTTTTTATTGATGATATCTTAATCTACTCTAAGAGTAGAGAAGAACATGAAGAGCATCTTAGAATTGTGTTGCAAGTGCTAAGAGAGCATCAGCTATATGCTAAATTCAGCAAGTGTGACTTCTTTCGGAAGCAAATACACTACTTGGGACATGTTCTGTCCAAGGACGGGGTAGCAGTAGATCCTGACAAGAACAGGTCTATCATGGAATGGCCTACCCCAAAGAATGTCTCAGACATTAGATCCTTTATGGGATTGGCGGGATACTATAGGAGATTTATAAAATATTTCTCCAAGATTGGTTGTCCAATCACTGCCCTTCAGAAGAAGGGAACAAAATTTCCGTGGACACAGCAATGTGAAAAAATATTTCAAACCTTGAAACATCTACTAACCCATGCACCCGTGTTGAAAATCGCCGACCCAGAAGCTAACTTCCTTGTGTGCACGGAAGCCTATAAAGAAGGGCTCGGAGGAGTCCTTATGCAAGAAGGAAAGGTGATCTACTATGAATCCCGAAAATTGAATGAACATGATGCCAACTATGTGACTCATGATCTAGAATTGGTTGCCATAGTGCATGCCTTGAAAATGTGGAGGCATTACCTCCTGGGAAGGAAATTTGTGCTTATGACAGATCACTGTGGATTACGGTATTTGTTTGATCAACCCAAGCTTAATGCTAGACAAGCTAGGTGGATGGCCCTCCTTAGCGAATTTGACTTTGAAATCAAACACATTAAAGGGAAGGATAATAGGGTGTCTGATGCCCTTAGTAGAAGCATGGGAACAATTCACCTGGCATCGGTGAGTACCTGTGAGACAAATGTCAAGAACAGAGTCAAAGAGGCACAAGAAATAGATCCCTTCGTCCGAAATGTGACCTTGTACCTACAGCAAGAACCCACTGGAGAAAAATACGAAGGCTATCAGAGGACCCAAGGAGGTCTTCTCACCTATGGAGATAGATTGTACATTCCCAATTGTGACGACTTGAAGAGGTTCATCATGGATGAATTACACAAAAGACCCTACACTGGTCACCCAGGATACCAGAAAATGATTATTGCCACCCGAAAACAATTTTATTGGCCTGGATTGAAGAAGGACATAGCCAAATATTTGGCCCAATGCATAGAATGCCAACAGGTTAAAATGGAACATCAACACCCCGTCGGACTACTACACCCTTTACCCATCTCAGAATGGAAATGGGAAACCATCTCCATGGATTTTATCACTGGATTACCAACTTCAACCAAACAGAATGATGCCATTATGGTGGTGGTGGATAAACTGAGCAAGTCCACTCATTTCATCCCCGTCAAATCGACCTACAAGGCAATAGATATTGCACAGGTATTCATGAAAGAGGTGTTTCGACTACACGGCATGCCGAGGGAGATAATATCTGACAGAGACACAAAGTTCACTTCCAACTTCTGGAAATCATTGATGGCGGGTTTGGAGACCAAGCTGTTGTTTAGCACCGCCTATCACCCTCAAACCGATGGACATACAGAAAGAGTAAATTAGATATTAGAAGATATGTTAAGGATGCATGTGATGCATCAACCTAGGAAATGGGAAGACTACCTGCCATTGGTAGAATTTTCCTACAACAACAGCTACCAAGCATCCTTAAAGATGAGTCCCTTCAAGGTCCTCTATGGTAGACAGTGTAATACTCCAGTCAGTTGGAGTAATCCTGTAATTTTTTTATTGGACCCGATATGTTGAAAGAAATGGAACAACAATTGACTCAGATAAAACAAAATCTGAAGACTGCTCAGAGCCGATAGAAAAGCTATGTTGATCAAAAGATAACTCCAAGAGAGTTCAAAACAGGAGACCATGTATATCTCAGAATTAAGCCCAGGAGGAGCTCCCTGAAAATGGGAGCTTGTGACAAATTGGCACCCCGATATTGTGGACCCTTTGAATTTCTAGATAGAGTGGGACCTGTAGCCTATCGGCTAGCACTTCCTCCCACAGTAAAAGCACATAATGTTTTCCATGTTTCATTATTAAAGAAATATGTACATTATGCTAATCATATAATTGACTGGTCTGTGATCCAGGTGGAACTGGAGGGAGAATTCCTGCCAGAACCACAATACATATTGGATAGAAGGGAAACCCGACTCTAGAACAGAACCATTGCACAGGTCAAGGCGCAGTGGAAACATTTTGGCCCAAATGAGGCTACATGGGAAATGGAGGATGCCATGAGACAGGCATATCTGATTTTGTTTATTTCTGTACATGTAATTCATGTTAGTGGCTAAGAACATCAAGGATGATGTTCCCTTTTAAGGGGGAGGGAATTGTAACACCCTGTTTCCCCCAGATTGTAAATATAACTGGACTAGCCAAGGACTATAGCGAACTCATAAGAATGAATATGTCATGTAAATGGACCTACAGGAAGAGGTCAATGAATGTGAATAATATTTTGAATTTATTGCAGAACTGATGAGAGGGGATGTGCAGAAAAGAGACCACGATGGCGGTGGAAGGCTCCTGAAAAGGTGGCATTAACTTCCATCTTGAAGAAATACCGTATTTGGACTCCACTGGCCCGGAGAACCAAAAGCGGCTCGCTGGCCCTAAAATTTAATGCCTTGCAGGCTGGTAGGTCGATGGCTTGATGAGGGATGGGGAGGGAACTGTTGGTCCGTAGAGCCATCATGACTGACCAGCGAGAGGATAATCGTGCCACGCGCAACCTCGCGAGAGGATAAGGCGTATGGAAGAAGCGATTGAGAGGGCATACACGAGGGGAACTCTGGCAATTTGTTTTACGCAGAGTGAGTGATAGCAGGGGGGGGAGGATTTCTAGTGGTAAATCCGTTGGGATTCGCTGAGCCTACGGTTGGGTGGAAACGAGCACCCCTCTCAGCAGTTGCACCCATTTCTGAAATCATTTCTGATAAGTGTTTTGTTTACATATTTCTTTTTTGAAATTCATAGAACGATACATATATGTAAATATTTATAGACCTGTGAAATTGTAAATGATTCCTGTGTAAGAATGTCTGTGCAATGTTTTGGATAATGATTAATAGGCATATGCTTATAATAGAGGAATCCATGCATGACTCACATTGATACACTAAATCTAATTATGCCCAGGCGGAACTATGTTAGGCATCCAGCTCATTCTCGGGAAGTCGCTTCCCCTCACCCATATCCAGGAAAGCCCGGAATAAACCCCTTGTAGAAATTCCCTTCTTGGAAAGGTTTACCCAGTACCTAAAAAATGAACTTGAAGGTGCAAGTCTCAATAACCCTGTGCGAGGGGGGGAACAATCCTCTTAAGGAACCTAAGATAGCATCTTAGGGAAGGAATATCGAATCCACGGATGGGAGTACATCGGGAATCCACAATTTCCCCACGACCGTTAGATTAGCAGGAGAAGGTAGGGTGTTAAAGGCTTTACCACCTGATTTTTCCTGTGCCTCCATAGGTAATGAAGAGTCTAGGGCCGTTAGATCTAAACAGAAATCTCGTCATCCGTTAGATCTCAGGAAAGTTGCGCAGGTCTTAAGTCCTAGTATGCAGACGAGGAGTCCTGGAAGAGTCATCGGGATATCAAAGTCATCGGGGTTTGAAGATCAAGAGAATTGAGACCTTGTAGGTCACGAAATCTCGAGAATGGATCCTAGCCGTTGATCTTGGCAGGACACACGTCAGACATCAGGGCAGGAGTCAGGATTTAGCCCATCGGAGTTCTCGGAGGCAAGAACCTCTTGCATGTTGGAATCATGATCCGCGATATCCCGACGGGAGATTTGAACCGTCCATCGGTGAGGACGCATGGCAAGAGATCCCGAAGAGTCAGAGTTTGAACATCAGAGTTTCCGGAAGCAAGAAACTCTTGCAACTTGAAGTCATGACCTGCGATGTCTCGACGGGAGTTTTAAACCGTCCACCTGCAGAGACACATGTCAGGAAATCCAAAGAAGTCAAGCATCGGAGAATCGAGGTTTGCGAGAGTAAAGAAATCTTGCCGCTTGGAATCGCGACCCACGATATCCCGATGAGCTCTAAGCCATCCATAGTTGGTAACACGTGTCAATAGATCCCGAAGATTCAGGGTTCGGGACTTGGAGAGTTCCATGAACTAGTGCAACAGGAATCGCGATATCCCGATACGCGATTTCCTGATTTGTCACAGGGGTATGGGTCACGGTGGAGGACAGGTGTCGTGCGCATTTATGTATTGGCATATTGGGAGTCGAGGATCCACGAGGTAAGTGGAAATCGACAGTGAAAACCCTAAAATCCCGATGGGAAGTTATACGGTTGCAGTCATATGGTAAGTGGTCACATGGACCATGGTATAGCCAAGAGGGCTAGCCAGTGTAAAGGCGCGTCGGGAGTCAGAGGATCGAGAGTCCAGGGGGCTTGCGCATCGTGACACTGAAAGGCGTGAAACCCCGACAGGATTGAAGGCTGTGGTCTTGTGAAGGTTGTGGTCACATTGACTAGGGATTAGCCTGGAGAGCCAATATGCTATCGGCATATCGGGGATCATAGAATTGCGAGTTATGAGGACTCGTGAATTACGACACTGGAAATCCTGAAACTCCGATAGGAGTAGCCTCGAAAGGAGGTAATACCATGGTCATAGAGGCAGTAGACCACGGGCTTGGCCTGGGGAGCTAATGCGTAAGGAGCACGTCAGAATTCGAAGGATCGCGAGTCTTGGGGGTGAATGAATTTTGACATTAGAAACCCCGTAGCCCCGATGGGAGTTATGACCATGGTCATATAGAGGAGGCTATGCAACCAAGAACTTATCCTAGGAGGCTAACTGGCATTTAAGTGAGTCAGAATGGTTGGAAACAGAAATCCCAATGAAAAAGGGCATCAGACCACGGTTATGTACAAAGAGTCGGGTAGGTAAATAGAAGACCTGCGACTCGGGGATTGGCATTTTGTTGCTACACGCTCTGGGGATTCTCATTATTGAGAATTCAACCAAAAAAATTTCGAATTATGGTAGTGGGTATGTTACAGTTACCATGGGATTTCAATTCTTTTCCTTCTAAAAGGCATAGATTTATTAGGCGTGGTACACACACATCCACTTTTTAGACTTGTGATTCTACAAGGATGAGTATTGAACCTAGTCTTTAGAACACTGGGAGCCTTTCAACTCCCATACCTACTATAGTTAATGGCACCCTTTTGACTCCAGCAACCTATATGGTTGTAGTGCCAAAGGAACCTATCATTACTATGGCTCGTCCTATAGTGAATTCTCAAGCTACCGCCTCGAACCCTTTTGGGTCTCTTGGCCACTCACTGGGCTACAAGGTTCAGTCCATCCCTATGGATTCTAGTCCCTTTTCTTATGGTATGGCCAACTTTACTTCGTAGTTTTCAAACTCCATCCCAGCTGCTGTCCCTAATTCTAGCATTGGGCTTGGGGGTAGTACACCTCCCTACACTCTTTTTTCATTTGTTGGATCTCAAATCCCTCAAATGACTCCTAATATGGGAGGCATTCCTTCTTTTAACCCTGGGTCCAATCCCCCTACTTCTGGGTGGAACAATCAACCTGACGGACAAGATTCAACTCAAGTTCTGTACTACAACCCTACCTCCTCGGTGTAGAATTCAACCAATACATTTGGCATGATGAATCCACCTCTATCCTTCGTATTCCCACCCAGAGGAGGTTAGTTTCACACTTTGGGAAACCCCTGACCCAGATCTAATCCGGTTGGGGGAAATTTCTATAACCCTCAACAAAAAATTCTTGTTGGAATGATGCCCAACCAACCCTTTATGAATCAACCCAGAGGAGGGCCTTATAATCCCAGAAAGGGCCATAATGCTTACCAGAACCTTGGATGTCCTGTAGTTCCTCAAGCATAATATTTCCTGGGATCTTGGGGCTAGATGTCGCAACCTCATATCCCTTTTCTAGCCATGCTTAATCTGCTAGACTTGTGTAAGTTAATGAATGACCCTGTGATTCATGATCCTACATGGCCTCTCGTCCTCGCCAAGATTCCTTCAGACATCTCAAAGATCGAAGGTAAGAATGGAGAGGATCTTGGTGATCATGTCACTACCTTTCACCTTTGGTGCTCATCGGAGTTGCTGCAAAATGGTATATTGAGCTACCTAAGGGGGCATATGGGAATTTTAGTCAGTTGGTGTTGGTTTTCCTCTACCACTTCCAGCTACCCATTCATTATGATGTTGGCCTAGAATTGTCAAATTTATGCCAGGATACCACCACTCATATCTCGGACCATATCCAGGAGTGGCGTAGATGGAAGAGGTTGATTAATACCCCTATACCCCTAGCCTTTATTTTAGAATGGTTTCTTAAGTCTTTGCATGCTCCTATCCCAAAGGAAATTGGTACTTCAAGGATTATTACTAAGGAAGAGGCGATCTTTAGAGCTCAACAATTAGACTTGATATTTTCTTAGTCTTGGATGTTATGCCACCTTCTTTCGGACGCACCGCGGTCAACTTACGACCCTAGTAAAAAACCCATACCTCATGCCATTGGAATTGTAGGTGTCGCTAATGTAAACCCCACAGACTCGGTGACAATCCATATGAAAGAATTGTCTCTAAACCATTCTGCAAGAGGGCCAGCTTTGTTTGTGTATTCCAACCCCACTCAGTCAGTGGATGTATACTCCATGCAATCATCGGCCAACCCAAATGCTAACCAGCAATGAGGTGGGACTAACAAGAAAGGACACAATAACCGTAAGGGTGGGAAAAATGGTAATAAACCCAAGGACAATAATAATAATGAGAAGATGAATAATAATCCTGGAGAGGGAAAACGATAAAGATGTAAGGTGAATTTTCCCTGTAAGATTTTCACAGATGATCACCTTACCCATTTATGCCCCAAACATGTGGAAGCTACGAGGCTATTATCTCTAACGCCTGTTGTGCTGACGAATCCATTCCCACATAATCAACACATGGCCTCGAGCTCCTCTAATTCTGGAAATGTGGCTGGTGGGAGTCAAAACCCGTCGTTGCAAGATGGCGACCATTTATGTATCAATATGGTTGATGTGAAAGTTCATGTAGCCACTCGATCTCGAGATTATATCTCTTCACAAGCTATTCCTAGTATAGAATCGCCTCCTCCTCCTCTGGAGATGACTTTACAGATTGAAAAACTAGAGCCATCGCCTCATATTCAGAAAGGAGTACTCAAGCGCTCTACCCACAATCCAAATGCTAGAGCCACCTAGAACTACTCTATTTTTGAGGACTTGGGTCAAACCCCTTGTGCGATGTCAGCTTTGGAGGTACTCCAGACGTGTCCTTCACAGAGGAATGCCTTACTATCTTCTTTAGGAGCTCTAGAACCCAGTGGATCAAAATTTATTAATTTTGATGTCACAGATGTCAAGCCTCACTTGCCTTACCATGTGGCTTTCCAAATCCACGTAGAGTACTCAAGGTATACCATCAAATGTTCAGTTGTTGATGAAGGCACTGCCACTTGTGTGACATCCCTGATCTATTGGAAAGCTCTCGGTTCTCTGACTCTTTCCAAGTCATCGAACATGTTAACTTCTTTTGATGGTTATTCCTTCTGCCCTCACGATATTCTTCCTTCCTTTCTAGTCCAGTTAGGTGGGAAGATGGTAGAAGTGGAGGTTAAGGTAGTTGATGCACCTCTAGATTATAAATTGTTACTAGGACGCAATTGGACTTATGATATGATCTTCGTCATGTCGTCTATCTTCCATACTCTTTGTTTTCCTCATGAAGGGAAGATCGTGACGGTCTATCAGTTATCCTTTGCATGCTCTAGTCCTAATGCATCTATTGGACCGTCGATCCCTATGATCGACAATTCCTACCTGACAACTGAGAATATCAATGTCTAAATGTATTCTTCCCTTATGTGTACTTTCAACTTCAGGGCACCGATTCACCATGTTTACGCTATGTCCAGCAAGCCCGTTTCGACTAGGAGGTCCATTCCTTTCCGCACTTCCTATTTTAGTGATCCTTGGACCCTACCTTCCTTGAATTCATCTTGTGAGGGTCAAACACATATTGGCATTACATTGCCAACCTCTATTATTCATGTTAGATATGGGCCAACAACCTCTACTAGTCATGTTGAAAACCAGTAACCAGTCACTGCAAGTCATGCTAGGGGCACGAGTCTAATCATCCCTAGTCACATTGAACATACATCACCAACCTTTGCTAGTCATGTTGGGGATCCTTCACCAACCTCTGCTAGTCATGTTGGGGATTTGTTACTAGCCTCTACAATTCATGTTGGGAGCATGTCACTAGCCACTGCAAGTCATGCTGGGGGCATTCATACGGTTGAGAATCCTAGACGTGTACGACGTAAGCCCAAGTTCCTTTATAGGCTTTGAAAAGGAGATCACCTTACTTGTTTGTGCCTTGCTACTGTTGTGGTATAAGAAGCGTGGTCCTTTCCTGGGGGCCCTTCAGGTTCCGAATCATATTTGGCCTCCCAACCTTCTTTGGTTGATACAGTACTCATGCCGATGCAATCCTTGACTGACACCCCCCTTCCTTTAGGGGTTGATGTATCTCTTGCCTTGTTTTCTCGCATCCTATTCAACCAAAGGTTGAATAAGTGGTCATGTTGATGTAATCTTCGGTCAATCCCACTCTTCTCTTGAAGAGTGACAAACCTAAGGAGGTAAAATTTTCGATGCAATCTTCGGTCAATCCCATTCTTCTTTTGGAGGGTGATGTGTCCTTCGACCATGTCCTTAGCATTTCTAGTTTTGTACCTTCTTCACTAGGGATCATGCCACTCTCTTCGAGTATGCTCCCTCCAAGTCCTAGGGTGGTTTCCCTTGATTGGAATAATCTTATAGAGACTTAACTTCCTTATTCTACACCCTTCCAAATAAGGGGCTTTCTTTGATATTGTAGATAAGGTAACCTCTGCAAGTATTTTATCCTCCTCGACCTGGAAAGATTTGGGTTTTCCCAAGCTTGTGTCAGCTCTTCATAATTTGTTAACCTTTCACAGAAGTATTTCATGTGAGCCCTTGCCTCCCCCATTACATACTTCTTAGAAAAGCATCCACAAGTCCAAGTTAAGCCCTTTTCTGAATCGTTCAAAAAGTGAAAAGATTGTCGAGTGATTTGTCCCTTTCACACTTGTTAAATTGGACTTGAAAGGTCGTGAGTCTTAGTTAAGCTCGTTTCATAATCATTTTCAAAAATCGAAAAGATTGTTGAGTGATTTGTCCCTTTCACACTTGTTAAATTGGACTTGAAAATTCGTGAGTCTTAGTTAATCTCTTTTCCAAATCGTTATCAAAAAGTGAAAAGATTGTCAAGCGAACTTGTCTCTTTCACACTCGTAAATTGGTTTTGAAAAGACCTCTATTTGGCATAAGTTTATCCATTTTTCACACCAAGTAGACAAAAAGACATAAAAAAGGACATTTTTTGGTGTTAAGTTGTGATTGCATCTCATGCCCTTTCTTGCAGTATTGAGCCTATATCCGGTTCTCGCTTTGTGTTATTAACCGTTTTCCTCAACATTTTTTCATCCTCAACCAAGCGGAGCCTTGTTTATGTCATTTGCAATTTGACACTCTATACCTAGGAGGGAACATTGCCCTAAGTTTCCATCTCCTGCATGCATTTCCTTGCATTAAGCATAGGTATGTTCCACTATTGGAACTAGTTTTTCTTACTTGCAACACTCATTTCCTCCTCTGTATCATAGCATTCATTTGTCTATGAAAAGACAAAACAAATATGGGTGGAAAGGGAGTATTATCTTGTATTGGCAACAATCGTGTCGTCCTTGAACAGAGAAAAAAGTTATTGAGTCCATTCATCATCATAATTTTGGGATTAGCATGGCCTTAGGAAGTCGAGCTCATTACAAAGTCCTCTCTACCGAATGGTTACTCTTCCAGACCCTACAGAGCATTTTATTGATGCCTCTTGCATCTCATGGTTTCATCATTGGGTCTATGTTGTCGAAGTCCTCCATATGTCTCATGCTCTTTTTTAAAGGAAGTCTATCAACCTGTGACGACCACTCCTCAGAACTCTTGACTTTGCATGTCGTCCATACCCTTAGTTTGTCTCAGAATCACATGATATTGTAGTCCTATCATGCACCCTGGCCCTACTTTCATCATTGGTAGGTAACCTTAAACCCAACAGTCGACATTTTAGCATTGGTCGTTGACTGAGTGGTTTCCCTTGTGTTCGATGGAAAGACATCTATTCACACATTGGGATTCATGCAGTGTCTTGGATTCCATTAGCTTTATTGGTGGTTTCCTCGCCTTTGTCAGCATTTTTCATCATTGGTTGCTATTCAAAGGGCCTTTTTTGTGTATCGCTTGCACTTGGCACACGTGAAAGACACACATGGTCTTTGGTTCATGAAAATGTTCTTCGTCTGATTTTCACCAAATCATGAAGCTCCTACTTTGCACCTCGTGTTGACTGATGAGAGATGCCTTAATGCTCTCCTTTCAGCGGGTCTCTTTCCATCGACTTCGGACCATTTATTCTGGAAACGGGACCTAGAGTCTTATGAGTACCTTGAGGCTTAAAGTCATCAGTGGCAGGATCTCTCGCCATCAAAAGTTGGGAATAAATCAATGTCCCCTGATCGATGGATTCTTCAGGTGTTTGACACCGACTCCTTTATTCACACTTGTAAGAATGTACTCGGTGCCTTGATACCTACTTTCATTATTGATAGGTTGTCTCGCGTTTGTTAAGGGTATACATCAATGACCAGTAATCAAACGATGTCTCAGTGTGTTCGACATCAACTCATTTATTCACATGATGTAGACTTGTACCCTTGGTGGATTGCATAGAACACTTGAAGACATCACTATGTGGCCACAACTTTCCTAAGTTGTTGCTTCCTTTTTCATTGGACCAATACCTATATGACTTCAGTGATCATGGGAGATCAGATTGTACTCCATGGTATATAGATATCTTCAGATTGGTTTTGAGACCGGTTCTACTAGGCCTTGTTCGTGACTATGACAATTATTGGCATGTAACCACATTTGTATTTTCCTATTCATGGACACAGACACTTGTTTGGTATATTTTCGCATGGATCTGCAGTGTAATTTTATTAGAAGCCATGTATGCAAAGTTAGTGCAGAATGTAATGAGCAACTAGTTCATCCAGTTGGTTCCCTTCCACTCCACTTCTGGGTTGTTTATAATGTATTTCAGCCATTGCAGATACTCCTCTACCTCACACATTAGGGGCCATCTATTATAGCAAGATTTACCTCACCCTATGTAATATTTCATAGAGGGCCATATTCCATTTCCCTATGCAGACTTATCTTCCCTGTTGATAAAATCCAGATACAAAAATAAATATTTTTCCACATGTATGCATCTTGCACACTATACAACATGTGTATACGCAGGTTGCTCCACTACAGCCTGTGTACATCGGGATTTGTGCCAAAAAATGAAAATTAAATGTCGGGTTTCCATGTCACAACATGATATCTCTAATCCTTGGCCTTCCATATACTATAAACATTCCGACTCGACCCTTCAGTTCCATTTTGAAGGCTATAAATGGGACAATTCTGAGCTATGGAAAAAGGAGAAAAGAATTCAACTTTGAGAGAAAAGTTACTCTGTAGAAATTATTAATTCATATTGAGTTTTCACCCCTTTGTCCTTTAAGTATGAACATAGTGTTCAACCCCCAAGATATTCCCTTATTGATGGAGAACCCCATTGACTCCCTTCTATGAGCTTGCCTTTGGTGGAGGATTGAAGTGGTGGAGGCCCAGCTGGAAGGAACTTAGTTTCTCGGTTCTGAACCGTGCCGACATAGAAGTATGTAATATTTTCACTTCTATTGATCATTTATTAATAGAAATACTCCTTTCCCATCCAATTGATATCTTGTAAATATATGAGTTATTATCCATGGGTGTATTTGTTGTGTATATTGAGGGATTATGCTATCTAATGTGCTAACCTTTTGTATTATCACCATATGCTTGCTTTGCTTGTTTGTTGAGAACTTGTTGAAGGTATATATCTTTGGGTTAAAGTGCTCAATGGTGGACATCATCGAACATCTGGACAAGTTAGGCATCTTTCTTATATCGCTTGCATATTGTTTTATATAGCATGTTTCTGGGATAGAGTGGATTTCTGCAGTCATATCCATCTGTTGTGGTTTACGCTAGACATAGAGATATTTTCCTCGTAACAACATCAGTAAAAGTAATTCTTTAGGTACTTATCACATGGTTAATAAATAATATATGCCTTTCATATTTATCCTTTATTTGTTTACAACATCTAATCTGATCATGTTCATCTTGTTCAGAATTTGTCGGAAGATCCACAGTGTTGATGACATCTTGTCGTCGACGTTTCGGATCCATAGCAGGATCCATCATCAGGACAAAAAAGTCTGAGAAAAATGTAAGAGAAGAGCCTTTATTAAATAGTGATGAGGCAGGTGAAAGAACTACGTTTGGCTGAGTGAAACCCTCGTTTTTAGGAGAAAATTAGGGTTTCAGTAAAAAATAATATTAATTTTATGTTGATTAAGGGTTAGATTAAGGTTAAATTCATGAT
>ML783371.1:499552-531461 GCA_009831015.1 Picea engelmannii | reverse complement strand
AAACCTAGGATTTACCTCTTTATTTTAACCTATAATTAACACAGCATTAATATTGACAAAAACTAACATCAACTCAAGTTTTTATGAACTTCCTCAATACTAGGGTTTCATCATGAATTTAACCTTAATCTAACCCTTAATCAACATAAAATTAATATTATTTTTTACTGAAACCCTAATTTTCTCCTAAAAACGAGGGTTTCACTCAGCCAAACGTAGTTCTTTCACCCACCTCATCACTATTTAATAAAGGCTCTTCTCTTACATTTTTCTCAGACTTTTTTGTCCTGATGATGGATCCTGCTATAGATCCGAAACGTCGATGACAAGATGTCATCAACACTGTGGATCTTCCGACAAATTCTGAACATAATTATCACCACAGAAACTTAAATGAACATGTTCATCTTATTTACTAGTTTGATTGTACTAGTTTCATCTATGTTTTGCAGATTCAGATATGTCTCCAAGGAAGAAATTTACTAGCAAAGTGCCTACTGCAGAGGCCTCCAGTAGTGGCTTCCATCATGAATATGAACCCAATGTCACAGGAACGATGTATGATGACACAACTGGATTCCTGGAAAAAGGAGAAGATTTTCTCAAATGGGGCCATGTTTATCAAATGTTCAAGAAACATAACTTCATTCTCAATGCAGAAGACCAAGAAGAACTTACAATTTTCAAGAACATTAGAAAATATTGAATTCACAGAGTAGCAGTCTGCGTTGTTGTATTCCCATGTGTCGATGTCATTGCCCAGATCCTTAAACACATGGACTTAGGAAATAGGTACATATGTAATTATCGAGGATATCCTATAGTCTCATTCCATTATGTTGATCTAGTAAAGTGTTAACATCTAGAGAAAGGAACATGGAAGTTGGATAACGAACTTCTCTACAGGTTAAAACATACAACCAAAGTCCTGTGTCGCATCCGGTACAAACTAGATAAGTAGTTCAAGATGAGACCAACTAGTGGATACCCTACAAACTTACTAAGGAAATTGTATCAATACATGGTTTCCATGCTACACATGTTGTACAAAGATTTGGATGCCTCCAAGTTCATGTTATCGTATATGCCCCTGATTTATTATTGTGTAGACAAAGGATCATCTTTCAACTGGGCCAACATTTTTTCAGCAAACTTATTAGAGGCCATCACTTAAGTTGGCAAAGCACAGCCCGAAACATTTTCGAACTTTCACATGTATTCATATATCATAGATATCATGTGCATTGTGCACCAATACCCAAAAATGGGCTGGGCATGGAAGACAACATACACAACCATACACATATACTGCAAGGTATTATGGGAGCATAAATACATGGCATAATATCACAAGATCTATGAGATATTTCTATCCCCGTTGTATAAGTTCATTTTTTGCTCACCATCCCTATGTATAACGGACAAAGAGTTGGTTGCAATCAAGATAATAGGAGATTAGTACATGATGTAACATGGCACATATATCATAATATACAGGGCCATGAAAGCACCACATCTACTTCCCTATTTTTTCTCGGACAAATTAGTGCTCCAGGAGTTAGCTTACCAGATGGTGATCAACGAAGTTGAGGGAATAATATATTGGTATAATAAATATATATGTCCCATGCTTCCATTATGGATTGGATCCTACCCATTTTCAAACATCATGCATGCCCAAGAAGAATTGGATACCCTTCTTTCATACCACTTCAAAAAAGAGAGGTTCAAAATCCATGACCAGAAGATAATTGTAAAAGAACATTTTAATAAGCTTGGTGTTCCTTGGGAATATACATCATAAGTATGGGAGGACAAAGAGTTCCATTGTGGAGCCAATTCCTATGATGAAGTAATTACTAGAATACAAGGAAAACCCATTAGAAGAATCGTTGATGAAGAAAAAGCATGAGAGTAGGCTAAGAAGAAAGTAGAAGAAGAGGCACCAGTGAAGGAATATGTTGCAACTACATCAGTGCAATCAGGATGAGTAGAAGAAGAAGAGCCATTAATAGAGAATAAAATGATAAAGAAAGAAAATATGCACAAGAAAAAGGAATATGTGGTAGAGAACAAAATAAAAAGTGATGAAGCCAAAGCTAAGGCTAAAGTTGATGCAGCAATGGCAACATCCAAGACAAAAGTCGTAGAAAATGAAAATGCCAAGAAATCAGCAAAGGAAACAACAACAAGAGAAGCAATGTGGAAAGAAGCAAGTGAAGCCACAGAAAAGGAAACTGAGGAATAGAAACATAAGAAAGAGGAAGAGACAAGGAACAATGATGCAACACCAATGGACACCAATATCCCATAGATACCAACAATAGGCGCTAGTGGAAATTATCAATTCAATGGGATAGGTCTAGAGACTTTTAGCCCATTCAAAGCAAGAAAATTTCCCAACATAAATAATTTCACATATGACAAGGCCAAGGGAAGAATCATGAAAGAAAAAATAAGGAAAGTGCCATTCATAGGGGGTATTCCGATATTAATACTTACACAGACCCCGGTGAAGGAAAACATCAATAAAGACCCTTTTTCCATAGCATCTGTTGGCATTTCTTTCATGATGGAAATGGAAGATAATATCAGGAACCTACATGACCAAAACCTAGAAAAGGATGCATGTATTAGGGAGATAGAGTAACAACTCAAATGAGTAAAGATTGATGAGGGAAACCTACAAATATTCAAGGATAGTGGAGTGAAATTAAAGGAATAACTAGAAGAGACCATCATAGATATGTATGCCCACATGAACCTATTCCAAGAGACAGTGGCCACCATTATGGAACAACATACCCAGGTGCAGGAAAAAATCACTCATTTCAACAATATCCGAGAAATCATAGGTGATATTGATAGGTGGATCATTGAAAATCTAGATGTGCCAATCGAGCTTCTACATCCCTCAAGCGTAGAAAGGAAAGTTGATCTCGTTTCACTTGATCATTTCCATCAGGAAAAGAAGAGAGCAGAAAAAGAAACAACCTACTCAATGGTGATTTGTTCATGACTATACAAGGCAACACAAGACCTAAAAAGAAAGTGTTGTCTCCGTCCCCTTGAAGAACTTGGAAAGACTCTTATTACTAAAAAATTAATAAAGAAAATACAATAGAATACAAGTCACAAGTGGGAGGTAACTAAATAGACCTCCAAGGTGGTGACAAAGATAATCAAATAGCATCTCATTCATCCCACCAAAGTCTACACCATGATCTAGGCATTCATGGCTACTCTGGAAAAAGATATGCAAACTCTCAAAAACAACACAACCATGCATAAGCTCGCTCTCAAGGAATTGGTATACTATCAGATCTTATCACTTTACGATCAGTTAGAGATGTGGAATTCCTACATTTGAGATAAGAGAACATAGACAAGGCATAACAAAAAATTGGAATTTTTTGTCAACTACATCCTATTTTATCTTTTTCTAACCACCTTTAGTTTTGTCTTTATCCTCACACATGTCAAACAAATATTAAGGGGAGATGAAAATTTTTGTAACCACTTCTTGAGTAATACAAGAAGACATTTTGGGAGTTAGGAATAATTGTATAAATACAGGGGGAAGCCCATTTAGAACATGTTCTTCAATCATAGTATAGAATCGAGAACTATTTCAAGGAAGTATATTGTGTTAACTATTATTGAGAAGCTCGTAGGGATAGATTTTGATAGAGAGAATAACTTATGTGTATTGTTGTTTGTTGTGAACTATTTCCAACATAATGTTTTTTGTCCACATGGGTTGTAAGAGCATGTTTTTCTTATAGACTTTTCTAATGCAATAAATGGTATTCTTACAGTTTTGTTATTCTTTCTCATATTTAATGTCTTGAGCACATGGGCTTGTTATGCATGCAAAAATATGATTTAGACTACTATGGTTTAGATGGATTTATTGTTAGTGGTTTACATGCCCATGGTATTTTATGTGAGTATTTGCATCTCTTTGCATGTCCTTTCATGGCTATGTCCACACCATGCATGTATTTKCATTGTAATTTAATTTCGGTAAAGGAATTAGGGTTGTAATTGATGAAGCCTACTTAATGGATTGAGATACTCCATTGTAARAAGCCTCAAGTAGCCTCTGGTAGCCTYAATCGGYYGGTGTGGCTTKTCTTGGCCAGTTTGTCCAAGGTTATTAATAGATATCTATGGAGGTACTAGTTCTCCTCGTCAATGGTTTCCAGGGTAAATATCTAATGTACATTTATGTGCATGCTTTCTTTTGGTACTATTTCTCTCTCATCTTTTAACATGATATCAAAGTTGGGAAGACCCAAACTCTCCAATGAGAGTGGTTTGATGTTGAGATCCATTCTTATGAAATTGTAAGTAAAGTGAGTGACTTATGGAAGAGAGATATGTACACAAATTGAAGTGATGGTTAATGTGTTTATGAACCATGGTGAATGGCACATGGAAATGGTGCATAGGAAGAAGTGCATTGAGGATGAACTCAGTTAATGAGTGATTTGGCTCACTGTATAAGGAGTAGGGAGGGATACTAGTAAAGAAGTTTCTAGATGCTTCTTGCATCATTTTCTTGGGAATGTAGTGGATCAATGTGGAGGATAGGAAAGATTGAATTAAGGAATAAGTACTTGGTGAATGAGTGCTTAGGATCATTGTATTTGGACCAAGGAGTCAGGATGGTAAAGAAGATGGTAGATGTTTCTTTCATCATGTACCCGAGAATACAGTGGTAAGATAAGTACTTGGTCTAAGTAATTGTATTTGGAGCAAGAGTGATTCTTGAAATCAAATAGTTTTATGTTTCATAGCATCATGTGCTAGGGAATGAAATTGTAATTATTTTTATGGATTTGTATTTTGTCACATGTAAATAGGCATATTTCTATAAGACCTATTTATGCATGCATACCCTTGGTTTGATGGTTCACCGGTATAAAGTATATACATAGACCTAGGTGATAGGGGGGCATGTTGTATTCCTTATACCTGGTTTATAAACTTTGAGGGTGGTAAGTGTTTATCTCAAGTCAAGTTTAAAAGGGGGAATATTCGGTTAATATTGACTTGGTCATAGAGTCGTTGATTCAATCATTGTTGGGTTTACCATTAGTGGTTTATGGGCCCATGGTATTTTCCCATGGCATTTGATGTGAGTATTTTCATGTCTTTGCATGGCCATGCATGTCTTTGAATGCCCTTAAATGACTATCTCTACACCATGCATGTATTTTCATGTATTCACATGGATATCTCTACTCTATGCATGTCTTTTCATGGCTATCTCAAGTCCATGCATGTCTTTGCATTGTAATTTAATTCTGGTAAAGGAATTAAGTTTCCAATTGATGAATCCTATTTAATGTCTTGAGATACTACATTGTAAGAAGACTCAAGTAACCTATCGTAGCCTCAATTGGATAATGTGGCATGGCTTGTTTGATTTGGCCAAGGTTCTTAATAGATATCTACGGAGGTGTTGGTTCTCCCAGTTAATGGTTTTGAAGGTAAATATCTAATGTCAATTTATGTGTGTGCATTCTTTTAGTGTTATTTCTCTCTTATTTTTTAACATGGTGTCAGAGTTGGGTAGACTCGGACTCTCCAATGAGAGTGGTATCATGTTGAGATCCATGCTTATGAAATTGTAGGTAAATTGAGTGACATGTGGAAGAGATATATGTCCACAAATTTAAGTGATGGTTCATGAGTTTATGAACCATGGTGAATGACATGACATGGAAATGGAGAATAGGAAGAAGTGCACTGAGGATGAAGTACTCAGTGAATGAGTGATTTGGTACATTGTATTTGGAGCAAGGAGGGAGGTTGGTACAGAAGATGGTAGATGCTTCTTGCATGTTTTTCTCGAGAATATAATGGATTTATGTGGAGGATAGGCGGAAGTGCATTAAGGAAGAAGTACTCGGTGAATTACTACTTAGGCTCATTATATTTGGAACAAGGAGGGATGCTAGTAAAAAAGCTAGTAGATGCTTCTTGCATCATGTTCTTGGGAATACAGTGGTAAGATAAGTATTTGGTCTATGTAATTGTATTTGGAGTAGGAGGAATGCTTGGAATGAAATAGGATGAAGTGTCGTAGAATTATGTGCTATGGCATACAATTGTGATTATTTTTATGGAGTTGGATTTTATCACATGTAAATGGGCATATGATCATAAGACCTATTTAGGAATGCGTACCCCTAGTATGATGCTTCACATGTATAAAGTCTAGACGTAGACCTAGTTGATATGGGGCATGTAGTATTCTTGATGCCTGGTTTATAAAATTTTAGGGGGTAGGTGTTTATCCCAAGTCAAGTTTAAAAGGGGGAATGTTGGGTTAATCTTGACTCAGTCATTAGGTCCTTGATTCAGTCATTGTTGGATTTACTATTAGTGGTTTATGGGCCCACGATATTTTCCCATGGTATTTGATGTGAGTCTTTGCATGTCCTTGCATGCATGGACATGAATTTATTTTTATGTCTTTCCATGGCTATATCCACATGATGCATGTTTTTTCATATCTTTACATGGCTATCTCCACTCTATTCATGTATTTGCATGGCTATCTCAAGTCCATGCATGTCTTTGCATTGTAATTTAACTATGGTAAAGAATTAGGGTTGTAGTTGATGAATTCTATTTAATGGATTGAATACTCTATTGAAAGAAACCTCAAGTAGTCTCTGGTAGCTTCAATTGGTTGTTGTGGCCTGGCTTGGCCAGTTTGGCCAAGGTTCTTAACATATATTTATGGAGGTCTTGGTTCTCCTGATTAATGGTTTCTAGGGTAAATATATAATGTCAATTTATATGCATGCTTTCTTTTGGTGCTATTTATCTCTCATTTTTTAACATGGTATTAGAGTTGGGAAGACTTGGACTCTCCAATGAGAGTGGTCTCATGTTGAGATCCATGCTTATGAAACTGTAGGTAAAGTGAGTGATATGTGGAAGGGATATCTGTACAAAAATTAAAGTGATTATTCATGGGTTTATGAACCATGTTGAATGACACATGGAAATGGAGCATTGGTAGAAGTGCATTGAGGACGAAGTAGTTGGTGAATGATTTCTTTGGCTCACTATATTTGGAGCAAGGGAGGTTGGTACATAATCTGGTATATGCTTATTTCATGATTTGCTCAAAAATACAATGGATCGATGTGGAGGATAGGAGGAAGTGAATTAAGGAAGATGTACTCAGTGAATGAGTGTTTAGGCTCATTGTATTTGGAATGAGAGATGCTGGTAAAAAAGCTAGTGCATGTTGCTTGCATCATCTGCTAGAGCTTACAATGGTATGATAAGTATTTGGTCTATGTAATTGTATTTTAAGTAGGAGGGATGATTGGAATGAGATAGGTTGATGTTTCATAGAATCACGTGTTAGGGCATACAATTGTAATTATTTTTATGAATTTGGATTTTATCACATGTAAATGGGCATTAAATGTAATACCTATTTAGACATGCATACCCCTAGTATGATGGTTCACCTGTATAAAGTCTAGCCATAGACCGAGTTGATAGGGGGCATGTTGTATTCTTTATGCCCAATTTATAAACTTTGAGGGGGGTAGATGTTTATCCCAAGTCAAGTTTAAAAGGGGAAATGTTGGGTTAATATTGACTTGATCATAGAGTCCTTGATTTGGTCATTATTGGGTTTACTGTTAGTGGTTTACGGATCCATGGTATTGTCTCATGGTAATTGATGTGAGTCTTTTCCATTTTCTTACATGGATATTGCCACATCATGAATTTTTTTGCATGTATTCACATGACTATCTCCACTCTATGCATGGCTTTGTGTGGCTATCTCGAGTCCATGCATGTCTTTGCATTATAGTTTAATTTTGGTAAAAGAATTAGGGTTGTAGCTAATGAAAACTATTTAATGGCTTGAGATACTCCATTGTAAGAAGCCAAGTAGCCTCTAGTAGATTAAATTGGTTGGTGTGGCCAGACATGGCTAGTTTGGCCAAGGTTCTTGATAGATATTTATGGAGGTGTTGGTTCTCCCGGTTAAGAGTTTCTAGGGTAAATATATAATGTCCATTTATGTGCATTCTTTCTTTTGGTGTTATTTCTCTCTCAATTTTTAACATGGTATGAGAGTTGGGAAGACNGGTTCTTGATAGATATTTATGGAGGTGTTGGTTCTCCCGGTTAAGAGTTTCTAGGGTAAATATATAATGTCCATTTATGTGCATTCTTTCTTTTGGTGTTATTTCTCTCTCAATTTTTAACATGGTATGAGAGTTGGGAAGACTTGTACTCTCCAATGAGAGTGGTCTCATGTTGAGATCCATGCTTATGAAACTGTAGGTAAAGTGAGTGACTTTTGGAAGAGATATATGTACACAAATTTAAGTTATTGTTCATGGTTTTATGAACCATGGTAAATGACACATGAAAATGGAGCATAGGTATAAGTGCATTGAGGATGAAGTACTCGGTGAATGAGTGCTTTTTCTCACTGCATTAGGAGAATGGAGGGAGGATGGTACAAAAGTTGGTAGATTCTTCTTACATGATTTTATAGAGAATACAATGGATCGACATGGATGATAGGTGGAAGTGAATTAAGGAAGAAGTACCTGATGAATGATTTCTTAGGCTCATTGTATTTGGAACGAGGGATGCTAGTAAAAAATCTAGTAGATGTTTCTTTCATCATGTGCTCAGGCATATAGTGGTAAGATAAGTATTTGGTCTATGTAATTGTATTTGGAGTAAGAGGGATGCTTGGAATGAAATAGGTTGATGTTTCATAGCATCATGTGCTAGGGAATAAAACTGTAATTATTTTTATGGAGTTTGATTTTATCACATGTAAATGGGCATATGACTGTAAGATCTATTTAGGCATGTGTACCCCTTATATGATGGTTCACCTGTATAAAGTATACACATAGACCTAGTTGGTGAGTATTTTTCATTTTCTTGCATGGATATTGATCCAGGTGGATATTGGTGGCCACCCACCTATTCCACTTGGACCCACACCATTGTTTCTTTTAGTTTTTCAGTTTCCTTAATTGTAGCACAATTTACTATTTTTAGCAATTTTTCAGGTCCTGAACTTCCGGAGCTGTTTTTAGGCCCTAAATGATGTTTTTTGGGCATGAATGCTTCGACAAATATGAGTCTGTTCTAGACTCGATATTCACTGTCAGCAGTGTACTCCTCGAATAGATATTTCTAATGATGTATCATGTTCGTCAAACAAAGATAGTATGTCGAAGTTACAACCCCAAGAAATTGATGTACCAATTTATCCCAACGGGGCCCATATTCTGGCGTTTCATCTCCTAGGGTTAGGTTTTTGGATGTTTAGGGTTTTCCATTGTTTCTCAATAATATATAGGCCTTTGAGCCTCATTGTAACTTGTAACACATAGTTCAGAGGCCAATAGTTGTCAAATCTCTTCTCAGAGATAAGCTACCAACGACCGAGTTATTTTATTTCCATTCTGTCTGTAAGCATATTTAAGTCATTTGTTGTTAATGAAATGAAGTTTTACTTCCGCTGCATCTCTGCATTTATGTGTATTTATGTATTTCATTTTGTTCCTGCATAAATCTGGATCAGTGGTATCAGAGAAATCTTCTCTTTTTCGATCCTTCTTTGCATGTCCCCAACGAGGTCGGGGTATAAGGAGTTGGGGCTCGATCTGGTTGAACGGTTGCAAGATCAACCTCGCAAACCCCGATGGCTGCCCATGGGGGAAGAAAATAAATATGAGGGAGCAGGAGATCCTATCAAATTATTGCTTGAGGAGGCCCTTGAGAAACAAAGGAACGTGATGATGGACAACTTTTCCCAGCTCCTTCAATGACTGCCCACTGGAAATGCATCTACATCCAACAGCCACTCTGGAGGCGTCACTCCTTTTAAGGTACAAGTAAACTTTGACATTCCCATATTTGAGGGCCAAATAGATGCAGATGTCATTGATAGATGGTTGAATCTGTTAGAAGGATATTTCTCAGTTCATGAATTTTCCAACCAAGAAATGATTATTTTTGCACTCCTTAAAGTCGCCCCCCATGTCAAGGACTAGTGGGAAACCTATTGGGAGCAATAGAGTGAGGGGGAACCCTCTCTATTCTCAGCTGAACCCACTTGGAATTCTTTCCAAGACGTCATCAAGGAACAATATTATCCCATGGGGAGCTATGAGGACAAATACATAGAATGGACTACGTTGCGGCAGCAAAGGGACCAAGATGTGCATGAGCTAACGAATCTGTTCCATACCCTATGCACAAAGTTGGGTATCAAAGATTCAGAGAAGCATTTGGTGTTAAAGTGTCACAGTTGTCTTCATAGATACATTCAAGAGGAAATGGATTTCCTCAACATCTCCTCACTTTGTGCGACATACTGATATGCTGCCAAGATTGAGTAGAAGTTCAAACAAAAGAAGTGAGACATTGGGTCTGTGAATCAGAAGCAAGGGAAAGGTACCCCCAAATCGTCGAGCAAAGGATCAAGCCAAGGCGGGGCAGCCCAGGACAACTCACCAAATCCGCAAGAAAATAACAACATCACGAAGCCAAAAAAGGACACGGGGAAGTGGTGTGAGTTCCATAAGAGCTCCACTCACAACACAAGTGAGTGTCGGTCCAAGAAGTCACTGGTAGCTGAGTTGAAGGATTTTGAATTGGATGCAAGCTCCGACTCTGAATCAAAACCCGACAAGGGGAATGACAGGGGGAAGCAGATTATCGATGCAGAGCCCAACGCCACCGCTGCCACCACGAAGATCCAGAAGAAGGAACCAGAAGATCCAGAGGAGGTGGAGCGCCTCTTCCATTCCCAAATGTGGGTAAAGGGTTTCCTGTTGCAGTTCATTGTCGACAGTAGGAGCCAGAAGAACCTCATCTCAGTAGAGGTTGTGAAATGGCTGGGCTTGCCGACCACAGCACACCCACAACCATACACCATCAGGTGGCTGCACCAAGGATGGGACCTTCGCGTAAGCCAACAATGTCGCCTTCCCTACAAAATAAATCCCATCACAGATGAGGTATTATGTGACATTACTCCTCTTGATGTTTATGATGTATTATTAGGCCAACCATACTTGTGGAAGCGATATGTTGTGTATGAGTCTAGGCCTCATGCTATTATTATTACTTTGGGCAATAAGATGTACAGGATACTGGAAATAGCACCGCCTACAACCATCTCTTTGGTTACTGCAAAATAATGCAGTAAGCTCATTTCCAAAACCAAGAAATTTGTTTTCCTGATGATCCACCCTCAGGGAAAGAAGAAGATTGTGGCCACGACCTCCAGACAGGGCCCCTCTGCATGACAAAAACAGATGGATAAGGTCATGGAGGGGTATGAGGACATATTCACCTCCCCTGCAGGGGTGCCTCTACACTTTTAGGTCAAGCACCCCATCGATCTGACCCCAGGTGCGTCGTTGCCCAATGGACCAATCTATCAGTGCTCTGTTCTAGAGAATGAAGAAATCAAGAGGCAGATTTAGGAGCTGTTGCAGAAAGGTCACATCCGACCGAGATCATCGCCCCGTGGGAAGTCGATCGTGCTGGTGTAGAAGAAGGATGGGACTTGGAGACTCTGCATTGACTATCGGGCATTGAACAAGATCATTGTTTGGAATAGGTACCCGATCCCATGGATTGATGACCTTCTGGACCAACTCAAGGGGGAGAAATATTTCAGCAATATCAACTTAAATTCTGGGTATCACCAGGTACCAATCGAACCCTCTGATGTGTGGAAGACTACCTTCAAATCCAAGGAGGGCCTTTTCGAATGGTTGGTCATGCCTTTCGGGTTGATGAATTCCCCTGCAACCTTCATGAAACTAATGGACGACATCTTGCGACCATTCACCAACTCATTTGTAGTGGTGTACTTGGATGACATTATGATCTTTATCCAGACTTGGGAAGAGCACCTCCACCACATTCGACAAGTCCTCCAAACACTGTGGCAACACAAGTTGTGTGCCAATTTGGAGAAGTGCACTTTTGGCATGACCCGGGTTCAGTATCTGGGATACATCATTGATGAGCGGGGCATGCATGTGGATCCAACCAAGATCCAATTCATCCAGGATTGGCCAGCCACAACCACCCTAACAGAGCTCCGCATCTTTTTGGGTCTTGCCGATTTCTACCGCAGGTTTGTGTTGGGATTCTCTCATATCACTTGGCCCTTGAGTCAAGTCACCAAAGGAGGAGCGAAAGAAAAATTATTTTGGTCTGAATCTCAACAGAAGGCGTTCAATGATTTGAAGCATCACCTCTTCTCTACACCAGTGCTCACATTACTAGACTTACAAAAACCATTTGAGATCAAGACAAATGCCTCCGACTATGTTATTGGGGCAATCCTTACTCAACAGGGGCATCCAGTGGCATATCAAATTGAGACACTTTCCGACACAGTCCGGAAGTATCCCACTTATGACAAAGAGATGTATTCCATTGTGTAGGCTTGTCGACAATGGAAGCATTACATTTTGGGAAAGGAAATGGTCATCCACACAGACCACTGACCCTTGCAGTTCATACAGACACAAGGGAAGTTGCAAAACGATCACCATCAGAAGTGGTCCACATACCTGTAGCAGTTTCATTTGAACATTAAGTACAAGAAAGGAAGCACCAATAATGTTTCAGACTGCCTCATCCAACCCCCTATCATGGCGCTAACCACGGTGCTCAATTCTTGTGGGCACAAGACTTCTGATTGGTCACTTCTCTACAAAAGTGATCCATAATTCTGCCACACATACAATACGCTCTTGGAGGGTAAGCAAGTTCCTAATTTTCACCTCCAGGATGCCCTGCTACGTTACCTAGGACATCTTTGTGTTCCTTCAAGCAAGCATGCCAAGATGATTTGGGAAGCGCACTATAGTCGGGTCGCTGGGCATTTCAGGGTCGAGAAAACCGTGGCAGTACTACAAAAGTATTTATATTGGTCGAACCTTCGACATGATGTCGGGAAGTACATCAAGTCCTACACTTCTTGCACCATTTCCAAATCAACCATCAAGAAGCAAGGCCTCTATACTCCGTTGCCTACCCCTAGTCGAACTTGGGAATCCATCTCCATGGATTACATGCCGGGCCTTCCTTCTACTAAGCATGGCAATGACTATGTTTTTTTGGTCGTTGACAGATTCTCGAAGATGTCCATTATGATGGCCTACAAGAAGAATATCATAGCAGAAGCCACTGCTAAATTCTTCTTTGAACGAGTGTGGGTACACTTTGGGATCCCACAGTCTATCATCTTAGACCGGGACAGCAGGTTCCTCAGTACATTTTGGTCCAGCCACTGGTCGATGTTGGACACCAAGCTCACCAAATCCACAACTTTCCATCTACAAACTGATGGCCAGACAAAGGTTGTCAACCTGATGATTGTACACATTTTGCGCATGTACAACTCAAAGAATCCATGCACATGGGATGAGAGCCTCCCCTATGTACAACACAGCTACAACCGGGCTCTCCATAGCTCAACCAACCACAACCCCTTTCAAGTGGGCTTGGGATTCCAGCCACTGTGTCCCATTGACGTAGCCATGCCATTTGCGGCTACTCAGGCAGATTCAACCCATGTCTAGTCTGAGGTTGACAAGACAAACAACTTCATTGAGTGCATTTATCACATCCGCCAACAGGTTCATGACATCTTGGACAGAGCCAATGCTAAGTACAAGCAACGAAATGATCAACATTGGGTTCCACACAACTTCCAGGTGGGCGACAAAGTGTGGCTACATTTGCAAAAGGAGCACCTCGCTAGAACCTACCACAAGATTCGCTTGCTCCGATATGGGCCATACACCATCACCAAGGCTGTAGGGGACAATTCCTTTGAGATCATTATTCCACCATTCCTTGGTCTTCACCCAGTGTTCAATGTGGACCGCCTTCAACCCTACTTTCCACCTCTACTGGACACATCCGACATGGCAGAACAAGTCACACCAACAAAGTTAAACCCATATTGCATGGAAAAAGCCACGACTGATCAGATTATGGACACACAGATCAAGAACACCCGCCAGTAGAGGATCCATCTATATCAAGTAGTCAAAGCAGGCCAACTCCTTCACCAGGGCAAGTGGCTCACCAGGGACCAAGTTCAACAGAACTTTCCTCATCTCATGGAGGAACTCAACGCAATGGGGACCATTGCTTCCTAAGGGGGGAGGAATGATCTAGGTGGATATTTGTGGCCACCCAACTAATCCACTTGGACCCACACCATTGTTTCTTTCATTTTTTCATTTTCCTTAATTGTAGCACAATTTACTATTTTTAGCAGTTTTTCGGGTCCTGAACTTCCAGAGCTGTTTTGAGGCCCTAAACGACGTTTTTTGGGCATGAATGTTGTGGCAAATATGAGTCCATTTTGGACTTGATATTTGCTTTCAGCAGTGTAGTCCTCAGATAGATCTTTCTAATGATGTATCATGTGCGTCAAATGGATATAGTATGCCAAAGTTACGACCCTGGGAAATTGATGTACCAATTTACCCCAATGGGGCCCATATCTGGTGTTTCATCTCCTAGGGTTAGGTTTTTGGATGTTTAGGGTTTTCCATTGTTTCTCAATAATATATAGGCCTTCGAGCCTCATTGTAACACAGATTTCAGAGGCCAGTAGCCACCACATCTCTTCTCATAGATAAGCTACCAGCACCTGAGCTATTTTATTTCCATTCTATCTGTAAGCATATTTCAGTCATCTGTTGTTAATGAAATGAAGTTTTACTTCTGCTCCATCTCTGTGTTTATGTGTATTTCTATATTTCATTGTGTTCTTTCATAAATCCAGATCAGATATTTCCACATCATGAACGCTTTTTCATGTATTCACATGACTATCTCTACTCTATGCATGGCTTTGTGTGGCTATCTCGAGTCCATGCATGCCTTTGCATTATAATTTAATTATGATAAAAGAATTAGGGTTGTAGCTAATGAAACCTATTTAATGGCTTGAGATACTCCATTATAAGAAGCCAAGTAGCCTCTAGTAGCTTAAATTGGTTGGTGTGGCTTGACATGGCTAGTTTGGCCAAGGTTCTTGATAGATATTTATGGAGGTGTTGGTTCTCCCGGTTAAGAGTTTCTAGGGTAAATATCTAAAGTCCATTTATGTGCATTTTTTCTTTTGGTGTTATTTCTCTCTCAATTTTTAACATGGTATGAGAGTTGGGAAGACTTGGACTCTCTAATGAGAGTGGTCTCATGTTGAGATCCATTCTTATGAAACTATAGGTAAAGTGAGTGACTTTTGGAAGAGATATATGTACACAAATTCAAGTTATTTTTCATGGGTTTATGAACCATGGTGAATGACACATGAAAATGGAGCATAGGTAGAAGGGAATTTAGGATGAAGTACTCGGTAAATGAGTGATTTTGCTCACTGTATTAGGAGCAAGGAGGGAGGCTGTTGCAGAAGTTGGTAGATGCTTCTTGCATTATTTTCTAGAGAATACAATGGATCGACATGGATGATAGGTGGAAGTGCATTAAGGAAGAAATACTGGATGAATGAGTTCTTAGGATCATTGAATTTGGAACAAGGAGGGATGCTAGTAAAAAAGCTAGTAGATGCTTCTTGCATCATGTGCTCGAGCATACAATGGTAAGATAAGTATTTGGTCTATGTAATTGTATTTGGAGTAAGAGGGATGCTTGGAATGAAATAGGTTGATGTTTCATAGCATCATGTTCTAGGGCATACAACTGCAATTATTTTTATGGAGTTTGATTGTATCACATGTAAATTGGCATATGACTGTAAGATCTATTTAGGCATGTGTACCCCTGGTATGATGGTTCACCTGTATAAAGTATACACGTAGACGTAGTTGGTGAGTCTTTTGAATTTTCTTGCATGCATATTGCCACATCATGAATGTTTTTTCATGTATTCACATGACTATATCCACTCTATTCATGGATTTGTGTAGCTATATCGATTCCATGCATGTATATGCATTATAATTTAATTTTGGTAAAAGAACTAGGGTTGTATCTATTGAAACCTATTTAATGGCTTGAGATACTCCATTGTAAGAAGCCAAGTATCCTCTAGTAGCTTAAATTGGTTGGTGTGACCTGACATGGCTAGTTTGGCCAAGGTTCTTGATAGATATTTATGGAGGTGTTGGTTCTCCCAGTTAAGAGTTTCTAGGGTAAATATCTAATGTCCATTTATGTGCATTATTTCTTTTGGTGTTATTTCTCTCTCAATTTTTAACATTGTATGAGAGTTGGGAACACCTGGACTCTCCAAAGAGAGTGGTCTCATGATGAGATCCATGCTTATGAAACTGTAGGTAAAGTGAGTGACTTTTGGAAGAGATATATGTACACAAATTCAAGTTATTTTTCATGGGTTTATGAACCATGGTGAATGACACATGAAAATGGAGCATAGGTAGAAGTGCATTGAGGATGAAGTACTCGGTGCATGAGTGATTTTGGTCACTATATTAGGATCAAGGAGGGAGGATGGTACAAAAGTTGGTAGATGCTTCTTGCATGATTTTCTAGACAATACAATGGATCGACATGGATGATAGGTGGAAGTGCATTAAGGAAGAAGTACTGGATGAATGAGTTCTTAGGCTCATTGTATTTGGAACAAGGAGGGATGCTAGTAAAAAATATAGTAGATGCTTCTTGCATCATGTGCTCGGGCATACAATGGTAAGATAAGAATTTGGTCTATGTAATTGTATTTGGAGTAGGAGGGATGCTTGGAATGAAATAGGTTGATGTTTCATAGAATCATGTTCTAGGGCATACAACTGTAATTATTTTTATGGAGTTTGATTTTATCACATGTAAATGGGCATATGACTGTAAGATATATTTATGCATGTGTACCCCTGGTATGATGGTTCACCTGTATAAAGTATACACGTAGACCTAGTTGGTGAGCCTTTTGCATTTTCTTGCATGGATATTTCCACATCATGAATGTTTTTTCATGTATTCACATGACTATCTCCACTCTATTCATGGCTTTGTGTAGCTATCTCGAGTCCATGCATGTCTTTGCATTATAATTTAATTCTAGTAAAAGAATTAGGGTTGTAGCTAATGAAACATATTTAATGGATTGAGATACTCCATTGTAAGAATCCAAGTAGCCTCTAGTAGCTGAAATTGGTTGGTGTGGCCTGACATGGCTAGTTTGGCCAAGGTTCTTGATAGATATTTATGGAGGTGTTGGTTCTCCCGGTTAAGAGTTTCCAGGGTAAATATCTAATGTCCATTTATATGCATTATTTCTTTTGGTGTTATTTCTCTCTCAATTTTTAACATGGTATGAGAGTTGGGAAGACTTGGACTCTCCAATGAGAGTGGTCTCATGTTGAGATCCATGTTTATGAAACTGTAGATAAAGTGAGTGACTTTTGGAAGAGATATATGTACACAAATTCAAGTTATTGTTCATGGGTTTATGAACCATGGTGAATGACACATGAAAATGGAGCATAGGTAGAAGTGCATTGAGGATGAAGTACTTGGTGAATGAGTGATTTTTCTCACTATATTAGAAGCAAGGAGGGAGGATGGTACAAAAATTGGTAGATGCTTCTTGCATGATTTTCTAGAGAATACAATGGATCGACATGGATGATAGGTGGAAGTGAATTAAGGAAGAAGTACTGGATGAATGAGTTCTTAGGCTCATTGTATTTGGAGCAAGGAGGGATGCTAGTAAAAAATCAAGTAGATTCTTCTTGCATCATGTGCTCGGGCATACAGTGGTAAGATAAGTATTTGTTCTATGTAATTGTATTTGGAGTAGGAGGGATGCTTGGAATTAAATAGGTTGATGTTTCATAGATCATGTGCTAGGGCATACAACTGTAATTATTTTTATGGATTTTTATTTTATCACATGTAAATGGGCATATGACTATAAGATCGATTTAGGCATGTGTACCCTGGTATGATAGTTCACCTGTATAAAGTATACACGTAGACCTAGTTGATAGGGGGCATGTTGTATTCATGATGCCCGATTTATAAACTTTGAGGGGGGTAGGTGTTTATCCCAAGTCAAGTTTAAAAGGGGGAATGTTGGGTTAATCTTGACTTGGTCATAGAGTCATTTATGCGGTCATTGTTGGGTTTACTGTTAATGGTTTACGGGCCAATTTTTTTTTCCCATGGTATTTGATGTGAGTCTTTGCATCTCTTTGCATGGTCATGAATGTATTTTCATGTCCTTACATGGCTATCTCCGCACCATGAATGTCTTTGCATGTCTTCACATGGCTATTTCCACTCTATGCATGTCTTTGCATGGCTATCTCAAGTACATGCATGTCTTTACATTGTAATTTAATTTTGGTAAAGGAATTAGGGTTGTAATTGATGAATCCTACTTAATGGCTTGAGATACTCCATTGTAAGAAGCCTCAAGTAGCCTCTAGTAGCCTTAATAGGATGGTGTGGCATGGCTTGGCCGATTTGGCCAATGTTTTTAATAGATATTTTTGGAGGTTTTGGTTCTCCCAGTTCAGGGTTTCCAAGGTAAATATCTAAAGTCCATTTATGTCCATGCTTTCATTTAGTGTTATTTCTCTCTCAATTTTTAACATGGTATCAAATTTGGGTAGACCTAGACTCTCCAATGAGACTGGTATAATGTTGAGATCCATGCTTATAAACTGTAGGTAAAGTGAGTAACCTATGGAGGAGATACATGTATACAAATTGAAGTGATGGTTAATGGGATTATGAACCATGGTGAATGACACATGGAAATGGAGCATAGGAATAAGTGCATTGCGGATGAAGTACTTGATGAATGAGTGACTTGGATCACTATATTTGGAGCAGGGAGGGATGTTCATAAAGAAGCTGGTAGATACTTATTGCACCATTTTCTCGAGCATACAGTGGATCGATGTGGAGGATAAGTGAAAGTGCATTAAGGAAGATGTACTCGGTGAATGAGTGCTTAGGCTCACTGTATTTGGACCAAGGAGGGGTGATGGTAAAGAAGTTTGTAGATTATTCTTTCACCATGTGCTCAGGCATATAGTGGTAAGATAAGTACTTGGTCTATGTAATTGTATTTGGAACATGAGGGATGTTTGCAATGAAATAGGTTGATGTTTCATAGCATCATGTGCTAGGGAATACAATTGTAATTATTTTTATGGAGTTCGATTTCATCACATGTAAAAGGGAATATGGTTGTAAGACCTATTTAGGTATGTGTGCCCTAGTTTGATGGTTCAACGATATAAATTCTAAACATAGACCTAGGTGATAGGGGGCATGTTGTATTCTTGTTACGCGATTTATAAAATTTGAGGGGGTAGGTGTTTTCCCCAAGTCAATTTTAAAAGGGGGAATGTTGGGTTAATCTTGACTTGGTCATAGTTTCGTTGGTTTGGTCATTGTTGGGTTTATTGTTAGTGGTTTACGGGCCCATGGTATTTGATGTGATTCTTTGCATGTCTTTTCATGGCCATGCATGTATTTTCATGTCCTTGCATGACTATCTCCACACCGCGAATGTCTTTCCATGTCTTCACATGGTTATCTCCACTCTATGCATGTCTTTGCATGGTTATATAGAGTCCATGCATGTCTTTTCATTGTAATTTAATTATGGTAAAGGGATTAGGGATGTAAATGATGAATCCTATTTAATGGCTTGAGATACTCTATTTTAAGAAGCCTTTGGTAGCCTTAATTGGTTGGTGTTGCCTAGATTGACTAGTTTGGCTAACATTCTTAATAGATATCTATGGAGGTGTTTTTTCTCCAAGTTAAGGGTTTACAGGGTAAGTATCTAATTTCCATTTATGTGCATGCTTTCTTTTGGTGATATTTCTCTCTTAGTTTTAACACTTCTTATGCCAATTTCTGGATCTTGCAACTTCCCCTAAATACCCCAAAGAAAAATTATCTGATACCAATATAATCTATAAACGGCCATAGATATTCCATCGGAGAAACTTGTTACAACAAATCTTATATTATTATGGAAATATTCTATTATCATGTTTATTTCCTGAAATATCATATTTATTATCACTATCTTATTGCCCAAATTAAAGAAATAACTAAAAAAATGAAAATGAAAAAACAAGCAAAAGAACACACCATCCAAACAATTGAACTCAAGATGTATCCTAGGAAAACTAATATGGGAGAAAACCCAACTAGAATATGTAGCCTATGCTTTGCTCTCTTTTTTTCAGCTATGAAATGCAAGTAAAAGGAAAGAGGGCACTCACTATGGAGTTTCCTTTGACATTGTGGCCTAAATTATATTATAGAATCGTTTTCCTCCTATATTATGCTCTCAAATCCCACTTCTAGATTCTCTACTCAACTATGGAACAAGTACAATGCTAAATAATGGAACCCTTTCTCCTCATAGCAGCCCAATATTTAACATAGCCTGATAATTGTATAGGGTTAGGGTTTTTCCATGTCTCAATCCTCAATTAGTGTTAAGTTTTGCATCTTCTAGAATCTTCTTGAAAGTGCACACATGGATAGCCCCACATGTGTGAGTAATGGGGGATGACGTGGCATCCACTTGATACCATGGTGGTCAACAAAGTGGGCCAACTCGTGGGATGCATAACTTTCATATGCAAGCTCCAATTGAGTTGATTTTCACACCATTGGAATGGTTTCAATGTGTAGAATAATGTCAAGGTATTGTGAGTTGTGATTGCAAATTTTTGACCCCCAAAACTGTTTTTTGATGCCTCAAATGGATCTGGAAGGTTTTAGACCCCAAACCTTCAAATTGGGACATGCCACTAAAATGGGCCCTGCAAGCTAATTTCTCCAATTTTACTACCCATAAAGTACCAATATAGATGACAAATTATATAATGATCCAATATGGATCATAAAATATAATGTCTCATTGGTACTGTGATAGAAAAAAAATTGTGGAATATGAAATTTACAACAAAAAAGATTAAGGCCTTTAAATAGAAGAAAGAGTAAGGCAATTATTTTTTAACATTGAAAAGAACTAGTGAGTTGCAAAGAAACATGACGATGTGTGATAATAGTGACTAGTAGCAAGAGGATCTCTAAGATATTAGGATTCATCTAATGTATGCTCATTTATGTAAGGTTTATGTTATATATTGATTTTATGACTTAGTGGCAACACACACAAGAGTTGGATGTATCAAGTGTTGGTGAACTCTATTAAATTCTTTCCTTCAACCTTTTTTATGACAAGAAATTGCTTATGCATAATTTTTATGGTTATTATGAGTCTAATGTGATCTATTGTTTTTGGTTTCAAGCTATAAAATATGTCAAACATGACAATTCCTTTAGGGATGAGGAGAAAAAGAAATTAAAGGTTCTAAAGTATCTTGTAACATGAATCATGCAATGTGTTGTTTCAAATTGAAAGACTTTAAGGAAGCAATGAAACTATGTTCAAAGGTAATTGACTTAGAAAAACAAATAAATTTATTTGTGGAGCTAACATACATAAAGCTATAATCTAAAGTTATAATTTAGACAATAATGAGATTTCATATTCTTCCACTGTTTGGAGTGACATTTTATTTACCAATGGGGAGTTTAAATGGAAGGCTAATAGGTAAGAGAATAATCATGTTTCATGCTAGCTTCGTGTTTTGTATACATAATAATTTATGTTGTACCAATTTAAGATATTTTAAAATACATATATCTTTATATATTATCTCAAATTTTGTTTATATAAATTTCATTTTAACTCTGCTAAAAAACAGTCTTTCCTGGAGGACTTTCTAGAACTTTATTGAGAGTATTGTTAAGTGTCAAAGAATATTGAGTGAGAATTTATATATGGTTATGTATAGGTGTTAATACTTGAATCACAAAATATGAAGGCCTTGTACAGAAGAGCACAAGCATATGTAGAGACATATGCTTTGGATTTAGATAAATTTGATATCAAGAAAGCTCTAGAGATAGAGCCACAAAATAGGTGCATTGCAAAGAACCTTTATTTTTGTTTTACGATGAATTAACCTACTATTGGTTTACTTTTCTTAACTATAATTATTTGTTCTCCGTCCACACATAGGGAGGTGCGACTATTTTTTTATTGGGATAATTTCTTGGAAGGGGTTTTTATATCAATTCATAGAGGTATGCTTCTTGGGAGATTTTGAAGTGTGTGTGTAAAGATCGACCACGTTGGAATACCGATGCTTAATCGATGAGCTTTCTATACTAGGAAAGACGTAGTTTTTTAACTTACCAATGTTCGAAGTCATTGCAATATTGTTCCCCGACATTCTAGCAAAATCTCAAGAGACCATGTCTAGCGTCTAGCCTTCTTTCAACATGTAGGCGAAGTGATTACAACATACTTTCAATATACGAAGACAATGTTTCAACATTCAAGAGATGTTGTTATGATGTTATTTCCATGTCCGTTCGATGCATTACCAACATAAGTACAACAAAGGGACCAACACTACAATGACATGTAGAAACAAGTCAAATAAGTGGGCCTTAATTTCCAACTTTCTTGCCACATCCTTTCAACATATTGTAGACATAAGTTCGACAAAGGGACATTGGAATTTTGATAATTGTCACATAGAAAAAAAATTCCTTGCAAACTCACACTTGTAACCCTATTGTCATTAGACTTTCTATGAAAAACTAATATTTCTTGGATTTCATCATATTTAGGATGAAATAGGCCATGACCTTGCGATCAAGTGCTCCATCCTTGCTACCTTTGACTCATGTGTCATTTCCTAATATCGAATGGAGCCTTCTCCCACCCAAACATCTCGTTTCCTTGTCCACTGTTGTTCCTGAGATTAAACTTAAGGCTCAAAGAATAATGTCAGGCATCAGGAATTTAAGAAATGTTTTTAAAGGTGCTTTTTCTTCCGTTAGTTGTGTAAGAATTAAATCCTCAAATGAAATTAATAGTTGAACAGAACAGAGGTCGTGTTTCATTGTCTGAGTCAATTAATCAAGTTGAATGATGAGGGAGAAAATTACAAAACTGTTTAAACAAACTAAGGCATCAATGACAGATGAATCTTACCTTGTTTACAGAAGAAGAAAATGTAGAGTGCACCCCTGAAAGGATATATGATATAGTGATCCAAGTAGCTTGCAGGTATTGTATTTGCTAATAGCAAGTACAGAGGAAAAACTGCTTGCTTATCAAATAACTAAATAAAATGTGATTACAGTAGATGTTGTACTAAGTTGCAATCATTCGCTTATCAAGGAGTAACATAAAGAAAACTGGAGATATGGAATACAAGAAAGGCACATAACTCAAACTGCACAAAATTTGGAATCTTTGGATGAGTTTTCTTAGTTACAATACGGTAAGATGCAACCTTTGTTCAATCTTTGAAATATGTATTTATACAAAAGGTTCTCAACCCTAAGCAGTTGGAATTCTCCTTATTTCTAAAATAGTAAAAATTACTAAATGTGAAATTTGAAACGCTTCACTTGCATCTCTTATGTCTCTTCGTCACGCTGGCGGAGACGTTTTTCCTTCTTGTTATCCAACTTAGAAACAGACGGTCTCTGATCATGATCTATACAGATGATGTGTACAGGCTATCTCATTGGTTTCTAGAGGTGTTGCCTTTTCCTGGCTCAATACATTTAACACATCTGCTCACAAATTGCACCACCAGCCTAGAGGGCTCTGTTGTATCATTTTCCTCAAAGGTATAAAACTTCTTTTCTATATGAGTTAGTTTATCTTCCATCCTGCTAGCTTCTAGACATAAAGACTATAGTCTTAAGCTAGGGTTGACTATCCATTTATTTATCAGAGTAGATCAACCTGTTTCAATTGTAAAATTTCGGCCCGGGCTTCCTCCATCCTTGCCTTGAAATCAGATTGTTTTTTTGTCATATCAATCTGTCCTAGGTCTCCAGAGATATTATCTCTTCCCACGTACAGTGACTCTTTGTCAAGAGCATAGAAAGCTTCTTCACAAGCCTTTTTCACCTCCCTGGCCAATCTTTTACTTTCGACTATATTAGCCTCCCATGTCTTAAGTATTATATCTCCTCAGGTTTGTTCTGTGAGGGACAATATGGGGACCCTGGTAACCTCCTCCTTTGTTGCTGACAGGACAACCTCCTGGAATGTAACTCTAGCTGCAGTGGCCTCCTTCTCTTTTATGCAAATATTTTCTAAAGAGTGTTCTGCGAATCGATAATAATCTTGAACACCTTCTATTTTAGTCAAGAGGCATCGCTAGGCTGATCCCATCTTCTCGTGAACCTCTAAATCTTGGGCTTGGAAAGCTAATATATCCACTGCTTCTTTTTTGGGTAAGCTTATTTTCACTTGCAGTTGTTTGACCAATTCCTTGCTTTCCTGTGACTGTTTATGTATCTCGTCAAGGCTAATCCTGAGCTGTTGAATTCCTTGCTTTTCATGGGCTCTAGTCTGCTCAAAGACTTTAGTCATCTCGCTCCTAACTTCCTGCTCTATAGTCTTTATTTTGTCCTACAACTGGCTCACCAACAAATATTTCTGCTTCAACTTCTCCTTCAGGTTGCCCACTGAAAACTGGTTTGTTGTTGCAAAATCTCCCAATGAGCCTGAAACATCTATAGTGAAGTCTTCTTCTTCTAGAGCCTGCCCATCCAATAGCACCTTGTGCTTCTTGACAGTCGCACCATCCCTTTGATGTGTTTCTCTTCTTATTATCGCCCTTCTCTTCTTACTGAAGAAGAATTCTGAAGGAGGCATCTCTTCTGCTGAAATAGGCATAAGATCTTTTATGAATACAACTTTTTCACTCGGGTTCCCTCTACTGAACTATAAGGGTGTGACGGATTGGATAGGATTGCCTATCTTAGTGGATGGCTTCTTACCGGCTGTGTCAGTAGCTGGTTTTCCTGATGTGGACAGTGGCTTTTCTTCTCCCTTTTTTATCAAGGCCTCAGTCTGAGTTTCAACGTGATCGCTTGGTGGATCTGTCAATGTGGTGTCTTCCTTTTGAATCAAAACCTCAGTCTTCTCCAAACTTTCTTGAGCATCCTGTTTATTGGAGCTCCCTATTTCCAAGCTCTGGGTCTCAACTTGCTATGTAGCTGGAGGTATTAGGGTCTCTCCTTGCAATACTTTGGGAAGGCTATTTCTTTGATGCTTCTGGAAGTTATAAAACTAGACGAACTTATCTGGAGCCAGAGCTTGAACTCAACTCAAGACCTCCCAATAGGACCTTGCTCTTCGAAATACTTCGTCCTGAGGAGAATCTTCATGTTCATATCTTTTCAAATTGCAGAGGGCCATGTGATTACCTACAATCTTCAACGGATCATGCTTCTTGAATTCGATATTGACCACCTTGATTTCTTCCAGGGTCGCGGCCTCTACTTTTGAATGGCCGAAATCCAACAGATAAAACGTACCAATTTGCAGGGGGAAGGTGGGCCAGACCCTCTTTTGTACTGCTTTCAGCTCCTTACTAATTCTCCCCTGCACAGTTTGATGTGCTACTTCGTGGCACACCAGTCGATTTGGTAGAAATACAGGCAGAGCATGTGGAGGAATCAATCAACCAAAAACCCTAATATAGGAGAAATGCTCTTCAACGTACTAGTCTGCTATCTTGCCTAGATTAGTCACAATTTTGTCAGAAATCCTGGGAGGTGGGCAACCATATGTAACGGTATGCATTGACACCACCACCCAGTTGCATATTTCATAGAAGAAATATTTCTCTTTATCCTCCCAGAGTTTCAAATGATAAACATGTATGGGCTCAACACTAGTTGGAGTCCAGTTCCAGCCCATCAGAGGAAAAGGTGTCATAAAACAGACGACATCCATGATATAAGCCGACATGAAGAATGGGATAGGTTTCCCCTTGGCTTTCAGTGACTAATATTCTATAATCTCCCTAGCCAAACTGTATGACAACATCTTGGCCCAATCAAAAGAATATCCTTCTGCCACTGTGTGCATAATAGGCACCCACGATAACAAGAAATGGGTTGTGTTTTCCCTCCCATAAAGTCTACACATCATCATTGCTATATACATTATGTGAGGCTCTAGTGAAGAGACTGCGTATACGCCATGAGAGTTAGCTCTGAACTTCTCAGGGCGAGAGTACCAATCCTTAATTAAGTTGGGCAGGTTTTTTCCATATTGGACACATTCCTTCTTGTCAAAGTCCACTAGGAAATTGGCATTGTAAATGAAATTAGGTGCTAGAGACAATTTGTACATTACCTATAAATGTTCTGGCCAGAAAGACCCAACTGCGACCTTTTGTGAATTGAAGATGGTCCTGGTCGGGATATCAACGTTTTCCAGCGCCCAACCGATCATATCATTGTAAGGCAAGAGTCTAGACCTCGTTGCTATCTTATGTAGCTATGATTGGGCCACAGTTTTGTATTTGGTAGCCAGGGTCTCCGTCTCCTCATCACCTGAATCATCTGGGCAATTGACCAATTCATACTATAGAATATTGAATACTTGCGTCTAGGATTTAATGGCGTCTATGCTTCTGGGCGAGGTGTCGGAAAGGACATCTATGTTATGGCTCGAACTTTCACCAGGCGCTTTAGTTGCTTTTCGTGGAGCCATGGTATCAAGCCACATAACTCTGTTATCTGTCACAGGGAATGCGCAAAATTCTTTATTTTGAAAACTTGTTGCTCAGTAAAAACACACAATGAAATTCAAATTCAATATCATTTTCCTTTAATTGTATCGATTAACCAATACCTCTATTGACGAAGCATTTACTTTCCGTAATGAATAAGATTTAGGCGGTGGTCCAGGATCTTATTTGGAATGATTGTCGTAAATCAATTATTAATGTCATTAATTTTTGGTGGTTCATGATTGGGAAAAGCATAGATGAAATTTTAATTTATCGGGGTCATTATTTGGCGACGGATTAATTACAAGATAATCGTCGTTAATGCATCAGTTAATCACACTTATCGTTAAGTAAATTTCAAAATTTCGGATCTTGGGATGTCTTATAATAGTTCGAGCTATGACTTTCGAAACGCAAAATCGCGATGTGATTAATTAATTTTAACCATGTTTAACCTTTTTAAATAATCATGATTAACCTCAAAAATTTCAGGGTTTCGGATCTTAGGATATTGATAGTCGCTTGAGGCAGGATCCCTGAAACGCGAAATCGCAATGTAATTAATTAATAGTTAATCATTTTTAATCTTTAATTAACCTGGCTTAAAGCTTAATACATTTCGGGAGTTCGAGCTTCCGGATATTAGTGATACGATAGATGGTGAAGACCCGATTTCCGAAATCGTGAAACTATTATTCGATTTTCCAATTGGATTTTAGTTTATTTTTAAGTATTTATTACTTCATTCATTTGGTTAATTAACTTCATTTAAAAATCCAACAGGTCATTTTCGGAAAGATACGTCAGAGGTTAAGGGGTATACATGTGTGGTGACTTGGATCTTTTGAATGCTTTTCGCGTTTCGAGACTTTGGAAGTGAGGCATGTTGAAACCCCTGAACTACGAAACTCCCAAACCCAAAATTACAAAGTATTCTATAGAGATTTGACTCTTTAACGAGTAGGCGGCTCCATAACTTCTAAGAGATTAGGATCGTTTGATTTGATGGCAGATTTCATCAATGATGAGAATCAAGCTCGTGTTATTTTATTTTAAATGGAAACATAATTTATTTAAAGACTAAAGTTCAAAAATTTATATGTGTTCCAACATCCACCATGTCTCTACCCAAACCATTAGATTACTTAAAACCAAGACAAACACGTGGTGTTGTTACCACAAGCCCAACAGTCATAACACATAAGATTGTTGTGTTCTCCAAGGAAAGAATGCCACACAGACTACTCAAGTAAACATTGAACTTTCCCTTCGGGACATTAACACTAAAATTGTACTACGACAAGTGTTGACATCTCTATGTGACACCCCTAAAGACACAATCATTGAACAACTCACCCTAGACCTATCCAATGTCTAGACATGCATGCTAGGATGTGTCGACATTGCCCCTCTTAACATTTTATACTCTAGTGCCCCTCCCCCCTTTTTCCAACTTTAATTATGTCAAGTGGTTAGCAACCAAGATAGCTCTTGTGCCTAGGCCTCCTCCCATGATCCCTTGCTTTGTTGATTCTCCTTTTGTTTAGGTCCCTTATGCTCCTTCACGATGCTCATTACACCCAAGCAACCCTTGAGGCAAGCTTTTGATTTCAAGACACCTCATCCTATACTTACTCCACATGTTCTTACCACTTTGGCGCCTCCTTCCTACCCAACCTCACTTAGGATAGGTCCTTGGCCTCCATGCTATCCAACCTCGCTTACAATAGTGCCTTGGACCCCTTCCTATTCCTATCCTTTCAATGATTTGATGATGGCCCTTATTCCTAGGATATCCCCCTAAAACATTAGGGGCATCCTCCTAGCTCTTTTATCTTCATTTTCACCTTCAATGCTCCTCACTCACCTTTTACATTTCTGGTCACCTCTATTTGTCTCCTTCCTTTTTTGTTTCCTCTTTGCTTCTTGATCCAGTGACTCAATTTTCTTTGGCTATTTCCTTACATTAGTGCCTAAGTGTGAACTTGAACATTCTCGTCTCTTCTCCCCCTGCCTCCCCTTGGGGAAAGGTCCCTTTTCCTCAGCTTGTCTTTAAAATGTCACCTTTGCTTCCCTCATGCCTTTGTCCCTCCCTACCTACTTGAGGGCAGGTTGTATGTTGCCTTCTGGCATTCCTTTTGACTTTCTCTCCCCTCGATATCTATTTCATCTTTCTTAAAACATGGTTCTATATGTGATGCAATCCCTAATGGTGCTAACAAAAAATTGGTCAACACTAGATCCTTCACTTCTCAAAGCTGGTTCACTGATGGAGATTATCTTGACCGTTTGTCTCTAAGGATAACCCTATTCATGTTGAGCTCGCACATACATAAATGTTTTTAGTGGCCACTGGCTATAATTGGACAACAGGGCTGTAAATCGTACATAAATGAGTGAACATTGTAAGTGCTAAATGAGGGTTTCTTTCCTCTCCTGTTCAGTGGATGTCTCTGAAAATGAGGTGCCTAAGGCCATATTTGAGAAGCTTTTATGGTGTGCTATTTTAGCACTCACAGGATACGAAAGAAATCTTCATTTAAGTGGCTCTGGCTTCGCATTCATCCAAATTTAAAATGCATTAGAATCAAACACAGCTTCAGTATCGAAGTCATCATTCTAATAGAATTTCTATCAGAGAAACAAAAGAATAGATTATAATCTTGCAATTGCTTAGGGCTTTCATGTTCAGAATTCCAATAATTCTGGAACAGTTACATACAACTTATGAGTACACTGCCTAAGGAGCCCGCTTTTTAATTGAGAGATACTGCCCAAAACCTACAAAATATCTTATAAGGATGTTATAGATATTTGTACTTAACTCATGATCTATTATAGTCGATTCTTCATCTTCCTCTCAATGATACAGCATTATTCTGGTAATAAAGATAACAGCACAACTTGAGATAATACAACCTTATGATGTTGCATTATCTAAACATGATAAGGTTGAGATAATACAGCAGCACAATTTGAGATCATAACCTCATTTGGTTATGATCTATGCAATAGTTCACTTAGTCCACGCACATCACCTAATTGTTAGGTTCTGGAACTAAAAATACAAAATTAAATGACAGGTACTACCAGGGTGTAAGCCGCACATTGACTGCTCAGATCAAGTGATGTACGAAAGATTGAACCTATGCAACCTTGTATTTACGGCTTAGTTCAAGTAGCATTACCAGTAATCCTTGCAAGAACAGAACCCATCCTTGAAATGATGGAAACGGTTTGCATCTCTTACAACAATTTCTCTCCTGGTAATTTTAGAGATCAACTTAACAGCACTGTGGCAATCATCACACACACGAAGGTTTTTAATGATACGAATGGGGATTCTAGGGTTTGTGTTAAAAAGGCCAAAAGAAATTGCTAGTTTCTCACTGTGACTATAAAGCATGTGTTCTTTTGCCTCGTCCTCTACATCATGCAAGACAAAAAATTTGTTAGGCACATACCCTGCCTCTTTCATTTGCCCACTCAGAGTTTCTAATGTGGCATAGATCATTTCAGACTGAGGATGCAACTTATCTCCAACGTGGAAAGCATGAACCCTATTATTTACTTCAATCAAGCTAGATCCAGGTGCCTTTTTCAATCCCTTATCTTTCATCATCATTCTCACAGCTGCTTTGTCATCCCACCGGCCAGCTGCAGCATAGATATTGGAAAGCAATACATAAGATCCGACATTTTCAGGCTCTAATTCAAAAAGGCGTTCTGCCACAAGCTGCCCTAGCTCAATATTGCAGTGCATTCTGCAAGCACTAAGCAAGGCCCTCCACACAAGAACGCCGTGTTCAAATGGTGTATGCTTGATAAAGTCGTGTGCCTCATTCAGATGCCCAGCACGGCCAAGAAGATCAACCATGCATGCATAATGTTCCTCTGCAGGAGTGATGAAATATTCTCGACTCATGCAATCGAAATATTGCCAGCCCTTGTCCACCAAGCCTGCATGACTGCAGGCAGACAAAAGAGAAACAAATGTGATGTTGTTTGGCTTCATGCCCATCATCGGCATTTGGGAAAAAAGTGCAGTGGCGTCCTTGCCATGCCCATGCAAACCATATCCGGCTATCATTGCATTCCATGAGGCCAAATCCCTTTCAGACATTCTATCAAACAACCTGCGCGCAATCCCTAAACTTCCACATTTGGCATACATATCAATCAGGGCAGTCGTTGCAACTTCGGACTCAACTTGGCTTCTGATTATGTAACTATGGATCCATTTACCTTGTTGCAGAGCTGCTAAATGGCCACAGGCAGGGAGCACGCTCACCAAGGTGATCATGTTTGCTTTCAAGCCTGCAAGATGCATTTGATTGAAGAGTGTCAAGGCCTCACTGTGATGTCCATTCTGAGCATAACCAGCAATAATGGAATTCCAGGAGACCACATTCCTTGTAACCATTCTGCTAAATAATTGTCTTGCAACCTCTACATTCCCACAACTGCAATACATGGCTAGAAGGGAATTCCCAACAAAAACATTAGACTCAAATCCCTTTTGAATTATGTAATTATGAATCCACTTACCCTCTTGCAGAGCTTCCAACTGAGCACAAGCCTGAAGCACGCCTACAATGCTGGTAGAGTCTGGCTTTATGCCGGTTGTCTGCATTTGACAAAAGAGTTTCAGGGCCTCCTCAGGATATCCATTCTGAACATACCCAGTAATCATTGCATTCCATGCGACCAAGTCTCTTTGTATCATTTTGTCAAACAAGTTGCGGGCAATATCAATACAATTCCATTTGGCATAAGCTATTATGAGTTCAGTTCCCACAAAGACATCCGACTCAAATCCCTTTCGAAATACACGGGCATGAAGAATCTGATTGGCCCATTGCAGAGATAATGAACCAGCGCACGCCTTGATGAGAAAAGGGAAGGTAAAGTTGTCTGGTTGTACCCCATTCCCTTGCATTTGGATATATAGCCAAAGTGCTTCCTGGGGAAATCCATTCGCAGCGTACCCTCGAATCATCACATTCCATAACAAAGTATTTGGGTAGCAGATTTCGTTGAAAACCTGGCGCGCATAATACATATTGGTGAACTTAGCATAGAGCTTCACAAGTTTGGTTTGCAAGAAGCTGTTATGGTGAAGCCCATTTTTAAAAATGTTGGTGTGCACTTGCTTTAGTGTTTCAGAGTTTGGGCAGGAATCCAATAGAGAAGAAAGATTATTACTATTACCTGATTCTTCCTTCAATGGACTCCTGGTAGTGGTCACT
>ML783371.1:475639-494802 GCA_009831015.1 Picea engelmannii | reverse complement strand
CTTCTCCCACCCAAACATCTCGTTTCCTTGTCCACTGTTGTTCCTGAGATTAAACTTAAGGCTCAAAGAATAATGTCAGGCATCAGGAATTTAAGAAATGTTTTTAAAGGTGCTTTTTCTTCCGTTAGTTGTGTAAGAATTAAATCCTCAAATGAAATTAATAGTTGAACAGAACAGAGGTCGTGTTTCATTGTCTGAGTCAATTAATCAAGTTGAATGATGAGGGAGAAAATTACAAAACTGTTTAAACAAACTAAGGCATCAATGACAGATGAATCTTACCTTGTTTACAGAAGAAGAAAATGTAGAGTGCACCCCTGAAAGGATATATGATATAGTGATCCAAGTAGCTTGCAGGTATTGTATTTGCTAATAGCAAGTACAGAGGAAAAACTGCTTGCTTATCAAATAACTAAATAAAATGTGATTACAGTAGATGTTGTACTAAGTTGCAATCATTCGCTTATCAAGGAGTAACATAAAGAAAACTGGAGATATGGAATACAAGAAAGGCACATAACTCAAACTGCACAAAATTTGGAATCTTTGGATGAGTTTTCTTAGTTACAATACGGTAAGATGCAACCTTTGTTCAATCTTTGAAATATGTATTTATACAAAAGGTTCTCAACCCTAAGCAGTTGGAATTCTCCTTATTTCTAAAATAGTAAAAATTACTAAATGTGAAATTTGAAACGCTTCACTTGCATCTCTTATGTCTCTTCGTCACGCTGGCGGAGACGTTTTTCCTTCTTGTTATCCAACTTAGAAACAGACGGTCTCTGATCATGATCTATACAGATGATGTGTACAGGCTATCTCATTGGTTTCTAGAGGTGTTGCCTTTTCCTGGCTCAATACATTTAACACATCTGCTCACAAATTGCACCACCAGCCTAGAGGGCTCTGTTGTATCATTTTCCTCAAAGGTATAAAACTTCTTTTCTATATGAGTTAGTTTATCTTCCATCCTGCTAGCTTCTAGACATAAAGACTATAGTCTTAAGCTAGGGTTGACTATCCATTTATTTATCAGAGTAGATCAACCTGTTTCAATTGTAAAATTTCGGCCCGGGCTTCCTCCATCCTTGCCTTGAAATCAGATTGTTTTTTTGTCATATCAATCTGTCCTAGGTCTCCAGAGATATTATCTCTTCCCACGTACAGTGACTCTTTGTCAAGAGCATAGAAAGCTTCTTCACAAGCCTTTTTCACCTCCCTGGCCAATCTTTTACTTTCGACTATATTAGCCTCCCATGTCTTAAGTATTATATCTCCTCAGGTTTGTTCTGTGAGGGACAATATGGGGACCCTGGTAACCTCCTCCTTTGTTGCTGACAGGACAACCTCCTGGAATGTAACTCTAGCTGCAGTGGCCTCCTTCTCTTTTATGCAAATATTTTCTAAAGAGTGTTCTGCGAATCGATAATAATCTTGAACACCTTCTATTTTAGTCAAGAGGCATCGCTAGGCTGATCCCATCTTCTCGTGAACCTCTAAATCTTGGGCTTGGAAAGCTAATATATCCACTGCTTCTTTTTTGGGTAAGCTTATTTTCACTTGCAGTTGTTTGACCAATTCCTTGCTTTCCTGTGACTGTTTATGTATCTCGTCAAGGCTAATCCTGAGCTGTTGAATTCCTTGCTTTTCATGGGCTCTAGTCTGCTCAAAGACTTTAGTCATCTCGCTCCTAACTTCCTGCTCTATAGTCTTTATTTTGTCCTACAACTGGCTCACCAACAAATATTTCTGCTTCAACTTCTCCTTCAGGTTGCCCACTGAAAACTGGTTTGTTGTTGCAAAATCTCCCAATGAGCCTGAAACATCTATAGTGAAGTCTTCTTCTTCTAGAGCCTGCCCATCCAATAGCACCTTGTGCTTCTTGACAGTCGCACCATCCCTTTGATGTGTTTCTCTTCTTATTATCGCCCTTCTCTTCTTACTGAAGAAGAATTCTGAAGGAGGCATCTCTTCTGCTGAAATAGGCATAAGATCTTTTATGAATACAACTTTTTCACTCGGGTTCCCTCTACTGAACTATAAGGGTGTGACGGATTGGATAGGATTGCCTATCTTAGTGGATGGCTTCTTACCGGCTGTGTCAGTAGCTGGTTTTCCTGATGTGGACAGTGGCTTTTCTTCTCCCTTTTTTATCAAGGCCTCAGTCTGAGTTTCAACGTGATCGCTTGGTGGATCTGTCAATGTGGTGTCTTCCTTTTGAATCAAAACCTCAGTCTTCTCCAAACTTTCTTGAGCATCCTGTTTATTGGAGCTCCCTATTTCCAAGCTCTGGGTCTCAACTTGCTATGTAGCTGGAGGTATTAGGGTCTCTCCTTGCAATACTTTGGGAAGGCTATTTCTTTGATGCTTCTGGAAGTTATAAAACTAGACGAACTTATCTGGAGCCAGAGCTTGAACTCAACTCAAGACCTCCCAATAGGACCTTGCTCTTCGAAATACTTCGTCCTGAGGAGAATCTTCATGTTCATATCTTTTCAAATTGCAGAGGGCCATGTGATTACCTACAATCTTCAACGGATCATGCTTCTTGAATTCGATATTGACCACCTTGATTTCTTCCAGGGTCGCGGCCTCTACTTTTGAATGGCCGAAATCCAACAGATAAAACGTACCAATTTGCAGGGGGAAGGTGGGCCAGACCCTCTTTTGTACTGCTTTCAGCTCCTTACTAATTCTCCCCTGCACAGTTTGATGTGCTACTTCGTGGCACACCAGTCGATTTGGTAGAAATACAGGCAGAGCATGTGGAGGAATCAATCAACCAAAAACCCTAATATAGGAGAAATGCTCTTCAACGTACTAGTCTGCTATCTTGCCTAGATTAGTCACAATTTTGTCAGAAATCCTGGGAGGTGGGCAACCATATGTAACGGTATGCATTGACACCACCACCCAGTTGCATATTTCATAGAAGAAATATTTCTCTTTATCCTCCCAGAGTTTCAAATGATAAACATGTATGGGCTCAACACTAGTTGGAGTCCAGTTCCAGCCCATCAGAGGAAAAGGTGTCATAAAACAGACGACATCCATGATATAAGCCGACATGAAGAATGGGATAGGTTTCCCCTTGGCTTTCAGTGACTAATATTCTATAATCTCCCTAGCCAAACTGTATGACAACATCTTGGCCCAATCAAAAGAATATCCTTCTGCCACTGTGTGCATAATAGGCACCCACGATAACAAGAAATGGGTTGTGTTTTCCCTCCCATAAAGTCTACACATCATCATTGCTATATACATTATGTGAGGCTCTAGTGAAGAGACTGCGTATACGCCATGAGAGTTAGCTCTGAACTTCTCAGGGCGAGAGTACCAATCCTTAATTAAGTTGGGCAGGTTTTTTCCATATTGGACACATTCCTTCTTGTCAAAGTCCACTAGGAAATTGGCATTGTAAATGAAATTAGGTGCTAGAGACAATTTGTACATTACCTATAAATGTTCTGGCCAGAAAGACCCAACTGCGACCTTTTGTGAATTGAAGATGGTCCTGGTCGGGATATCAACGTTTTCCAGCGCCCAACCGATCATATCATTGTAAGGCAAGAGTCTAGACCTCGTTGCTATCTTATGTAGCTATGATTGGGCCACAGTTTTGTATTTGGTAGCCAGGGTCTCCGTCTCCTCATCACCTGAATCATCTGGGCAATTGACCAATTCATACTATAGAATATTGAATACTTGCGTCTAGGATTTAATGGCGTCTATGCTTCTGGGCGAGGTGTCGGAAAGGACATCTATGTTATGGCTCGAACTTTCACCAGGCGCTTTAGTTGCTTTTCGTGGAGCCATGGTATCAAGCCACATAACTCTGTTATCTGTCACAGGGAATGCGCAAAATTCTTTATTTTGAAAACTTGTTGCTCAGTAAAAACACACAATGAAATTCAAATTCAATATCATTTTCCTTTAATTGTATCGATTAACCAATACCTCTATTGACGAAGCATTTACTTTCCGTAATGAATAAGATTTAGGCGGTGGTCCAGGATCTTATTTGGAATGATTGTCGTAAATCAATTATTAATGTCATTAATTTTTGGTGGTTCATGATTGGGAAAAGCATAGATGAAATTTTAATTTATCGGGGTCATTATTTGGCGACGGATTAATTACAAGATAATCGTCGTTAATGCATCAGTTAATCACACTTATCGTTAAGTAAATTTCAAAATTTCGGATCTTGGGATGTCTTATAATAGTTCGAGCTATGACTTTCGAAACGCAAAATCGCGATGTGATTAATTAATTTTAACCATGTTTAACCTTTTTAAATAATCATGATTAACCTCAAAAATTTCAGGGTTTCGGATCTTAGGATATTGATAGTCGCTTGAGGCAGGATCCCTGAAACGCGAAATCGCAATGTAATTAATTAATAGTTAATCATTTTTAATCTTTAATTAACCTGGCTTAAAGCTTAATACATTTCGGGAGTTCGAGCTTCCGGATATTAGTGATACGATAGATGGTGAAGACCCGATTTCCGAAATCGTGAAACTATTATTCGATTTTCCAATTGGATTTTAGTTTATTTTTAAGTATTTATTACTTCATTCATTTGGTTAATTAACTTCATTTAAAAATCCAACAGGTCATTTTCGGAAAGATACGTCAGAGGTTAAGGGGTATACATGTGTGGTGACTTGGATCTTTTGAATGCTTTTCGCGTTTCGAGACTTTGGAAGTGAGGCATGTTGAAACCCCTGAACTACGAAACTCCCAAACCCAAAATTACAAAGTATTCTATAGAGATTTGACTCTTTAACGAGTAGGCGGCTCCATAACTTCTAAGAGATTAGGATCGTTTGATTTGATGGCAGATTTCATCAATGATGAGAATCAAGCTCGTGTTATTTTATTTTAAATGGAAACATAATTTATTTAAAGACTAAAGTTCAAAAATTTATATGTGTTCCAACATCCACCATGTCTCTACCCAAACCATTAGATTACTTAAAACCAAGACAAACACGTGGTGTTGTTACCACAAGCCCAACAGTCATAACACATAAGATTGTTGTGTTCTCCAAGGAAAGAATGCCACACAGACTACTCAAGTAAACATTGAACTTTCCCTTCGGGACATTAACACTAAAATTGTACTACGACAAGTGTTGACATCTCTATGTGACACCCCTAAAGACACAATCATTGAACAACTCACCCTAGACCTATCCAATGTCTAGACATGCATGCTAGGATGTGTCGACATTGCCCCTCTTAACATTTTATACTCTAGTGCCCCTCCCCCCTTTTTCCAACTTTAATTATGTCAAGTGGTTAGCAACCAAGATAGCTCTTGTGCCTAGGCCTCCTCCCATGATCCCTTGCTTTGTTGATTCTCCTTTTGTTTAGGTCCCTTATGCTCCTTCACGATGCTCATTACACCCAAGCAACCCTTGAGGCAAGCTTTTGATTTCAAGACACCTCATCCTATACTTACTCCACATGTTCTTACCACTTTGGCGCCTCCTTCCTACCCAACCTCACTTAGGATAGGTCCTTGGCCTCCATGCTATCCAACCTCGCTTACAATAGTGCCTTGGACCCCTTCCTATTCCTATCCTTTCAATGATTTGATGATGGCCCTTATTCCTAGGATATCCCCCTAAAACATTAGGGGCATCCTCCTAGCTCTTTTATCTTCATTTTCACCTTCAATGCTCCTCACTCACCTTTTACATTTCTGGTCACCTCTATTTGTCTCCTTCCTTTTTTGTTTCCTCTTTGCTTCTTGATCCAGTGACTCAATTTTCTTTGGCTATTTCCTTACATTAGTGCCTAAGTGTGAACTTGAACATTCTCGTCTCTTCTCCCCCTGCCTCCCCTTGGGGAAAGGTCCCTTTTCCTCAGCTTGTCTTTAAAATGTCACCTTTGCTTCCCTCATGCCTTTGTCCCTCCCTACCTACTTGAGGGCAGGTTGTATGTTGCCTTCTGGCATTCCTTTTGACTTTCTCTCCCCTCGATATCTATTTCATCTTTCTTAAAACATGGTTCTATATGTGATGCAATCCCTAATGGTGCTAACAAAAAATTGGTCAACACTAGATCCTTCACTTCTCAAAGCTGGTTCACTGATGGAGATTATCTTGACCGTTTGTCTCTAAGGATAACCCTATTCATGTTGAGCTCGCACATACATAAATGTTTTTAGTGGCCACTGGCTATAATTGGACAACAGGGCTGTAAATCGTACATAAATGAGTGAACATTGTAAGTGCTAAATGAGGGTTTCTTTCCTCTCCTGTTCAGTGGATGTCTCTGAAAATGAGGTGCCTAAGGCCATATTTGAGAAGCTTTTATGGTGTGCTATTTTAGCACTCACAGGATACGAAAGAAATCTTCATTTAAGTGGCTCTGGCTTCGCATTCATCCAAATTTAAAATGCATTAGAATCAAACACAGCTTCAGTATCGAAGTCATCATTCTAATAGAATTTCTATCAGAGAAACAAAAGAATAGATTATAATCTTGCAATTGCTTAGGGCTTTCATGTTCAGAATTCCAATAATTCTGGAACAGTTACATACAACTTATGAGTACACTGCCTAAGGAGCCCGCTTTTTAATTGAGAGATACTGCCCAAAACCTACAAAATATCTTATAAGGATGTTATAGATATTTGTACTTAACTCATGATCTATTATAGTCGATTCTTCATCTTCCTCTCAATGATACAGCATTATTCTGGTAATAAAGATAACAGCACAACTTGAGATAATACAACCTTATGATGTTGCATTATCTAAACATGATAAGGTTGAGATAATACAGCAGCACAATTTGAGATCATAACCTCATTTGGTTATGATCTATGCAATAGTTCACTTAGTCCACGCACATCACCTAATTGTTAGGTTCTGGAACTAAAAATACAAAATTAAATGACAGGTACTACCAGGGTGTAAGCCGCACATTGACTGCTCAGATCAAGTGATGTACGAAAGATTGAACCTATGCAACCTTGTATTTACGGCTTAGTTCAAGTAGCATTACCAGTAATCCTTGCAAGAACAGAACCCATCCTTGAAATGATGGAAACGGTTTGCATCTCTTACAACAATTTCTCTCCTGGTAATTTTAGAGATCAACTTAACAGCACTGTGGCAATCATCACACACACGAAGGTTTTTAATGATACGAATGGGGATTCTAGGGTTTGTGTTAAAAAGGCCAAAAGAAATTGCTAGTTTCTCACTGTGACTATAAAGCATGTGTTCTTTTGCCTCGTCCTCTACATCATGCAAGACAAAAAATTTGTTAGGCACATACCCTGCCTCTTTCATTTGCCCACTCAGAGTTTCTAATGTGGCATAGATCATTTCAGACTGAGGATGCAACTTATCTCCAACGTGGAAAGCATGAACCCTATTATTTACTTCAATCAAGCTAGATCCAGGTGCCTTTTTCAATCCCTTATCTTTCATCATCATTCTCACAGCTGCTTTGTCATCCCACCGGCCAGCTGCAGCATAGATATTGGAAAGCAATACATAAGATCCGACATTTTCAGGCTCTAATTCAAAAAGGCGTTCTGCCACAAGCTGCCCTAGCTCAATATTGCAGTGCATTCTGCAAGCACTAAGCAAGGCCCTCCACACAAGAACGCCGTGTTCAAATGGTGTATGCTTGATAAAGTCGTGTGCCTCATTCAGATGCCCAGCACGGCCAAGAAGATCAACCATGCATGCATAATGTTCCTCTGCAGGAGTGATGAAATATTCTCGACTCATGCAATCGAAATATTGCCAGCCCTTGTCCACCAAGCCTGCATGACTGCAGGCAGACAAAAGAGAAACAAATGTGATGTTGTTTGGCTTCATGCCCATCATCGGCATTTGGGAAAAAAGTGCAGTGGCGTCCTTGCCATGCCCATGCAAACCATATCCGGCTATCATTGCATTCCATGAGGCCAAATCCCTTTCAGACATTCTATCAAACAACCTGCGCGCAATCCCTAAACTTCCACATTTGGCATACATATCAATCAGGGCAGTCGTTGCAACTTCGGACTCAACTTGGCTTCTGATTATGTAACTATGGATCCATTTACCTTGTTGCAGAGCTGCTAAATGGCCACAGGCAGGGAGCACGCTCACCAAGGTGATCATGTTTGCTTTCAAGCCTGCAAGATGCATTTGATTGAAGAGTGTCAAGGCCTCACTGTGATGTCCATTCTGAGCATAACCAGCAATAATGGAATTCCAGGAGACCACATTCCTTGTAACCATTCTGCTAAATAATTGTCTTGCAACCTCTACATTCCCACAACTGCAATACATGGCTAGAAGGGAATTCCCAACAAAAACATTAGACTCAAATCCCTTTTGAATTATGTAATTATGAATCCACTTACCCTCTTGCAGAGCTTCCAACTGAGCACAAGCCTGAAGCACGCCTACAATGCTGGTAGAGTCTGGCTTTATGCCGGTTGTCTGCATTTGACAAAAGAGTTTCAGGGCCTCCTCAGGATATCCATTCTGAACATACCCAGTAATCATTGCATTCCATGCGACCAAGTCTCTTTGTATCATTTTGTCAAACAAGTTGCGGGCAATATCAATACAATTCCATTTGGCATAAGCTATTATGAGTTCAGTTCCCACAAAGACATCCGACTCAAATCCCTTTCGAAATACACGGGCATGAAGAATCTGATTGGCCCATTGCAGAGATAATGAACCAGCGCACGCCTTGATGAGAAAAGGGAAGGTAAAGTTGTCTGGTTGTACCCCATTCCCTTGCATTTGGATATATAGCCAAAGTGCTTCCTGGGGAAATCCATTCGCAGCGTACCCTCGAATCATCACATTCCATAACAAAGTATTTGGGTAGCAGATTTCGTTGAAAACCTGGCGCGCATAATACATATTGGTGAACTTAGCATAGAGCTTCACAAGTTTGGTTTGCAAGAAGCTGTTATGGTGAAGCCCATTTTTAAAAATGTTGGTGTGCACTTGCTTTAGTGTTTCAGAGTTTGGGCAGGAATCCAATAGAGAAGAAAGATTATTACTATTACCTGATTCTTCCTTCAATGGACTCCTGGTAGTGGTCACTAGCAATTTCCGTGTTGGCTTTTGTGTGGCAGCTGTGACCTGACGAACTTGGGAATTCGTTTGGAATCCGTCCTCAATTTTTCTTTCGAGTTCGCAACTATGATGGTTGAAATATGAAAAGGGTGATGCCCTATCCATATCCATAGCCATAGCAATAGCCATTGATGACTTCAGAATTCCCCACAATCCAGACTTTCAATCAAGAAAGGATACTAAATATATGTGAACAAAAATCGGCGTGGATACTGCTTATACGACGTGTGGCCTTGGGATTCTCGGGTAAAATCCAGACAGGAGGAGTAAGTTGACAATCGAAGCTCATCTTCCTACCAAAATTTTGGTTCAAGGGGAGCGTTTTTTAATCTTTTGTGCTGGACAGATCCTCACATGGCCAGGGATTTTACATGAACTTTTGGCAATTCGAAGGGTGGAGAGGGGATTTTATGGTCATAGAGGTTGTTTAAATGTTATGATTCGAAAATTTAGGATGGAATTGGAATTGGAATTTTATAGAAATAAAATGTTTCAATATTTTAATATATATAATAATAATAATTTATTTTTAAAATTATAATTAAATTAAATACCAAATTGGTGTATGAGACATTTTCTTTTTATTAGTAAAATCTATAGAAATATACATATACATTTCAAATATAAAATTTTATATTAATAAAAAGATTGTTCCAAAATATAATAAGATAAACACTTTTGAAAATTTCTAAACATATTAGGATGACAATATATTATTTTGTAAATATGTAAACGATGTAACATATTAGGATTACAATATATTATTTTGTAAATATGTAAACGATGTAACATATTAGGATTACAATATATTATTTTGTAAATATGTAAACGATGTTGTATATAACTAGTAGATATTTTATCTATGCATTTGGGTTGAGGTTAATTAAGTGTACATATAGTGTTGACTTATTAAGTATGCAACTTTATTCATGTAGGTAAGGAATTGAATGAATCGTACTCGAAAGAGAATTTGTCACCAATTTATTAAGAAAGGCATTGTAGTGTTTTCTAAGTTCTTTAACATTATTAATTGATGTGTTGTATTATTTGAGAGTATTGATTCGTGTGGTTGACAAATACACATTTAGATGGTGTTATTTAGAATTTTGATTTGATTTTGTTTGATCATTACTTTATATGATTTTTTGATTTAATTTTGTTTGATCATTATTTTATATACAAAATCAAATGAAAAGTCTAAATTACATCATCCAAATATGTATATTTTTCATGGCTTATATTTGATAGCCTTGCATTGGTATGAGATGATTGGATTATGATATATGATGTGATGATTTATTGTGATCTACAAGTAGGTTGAGTTGTATCTTGATATAATTTGATGTTTGTGTGTGAAAGAGACATATAGGTGATATGAGCTTTTAGTGATAAGTGATGCCATCAAATGTTTAAAATGAATACATGTTTATGTGATGAAAATTACTATATTATGTTATGCTACTAATGGTTTGTCAAGTGTGACAGGAAGAACCATAGGTGCATATGGACTTTGGATTGAGTCAAGATATGTAGAGGCATGATGGGATCATGATATTGATGATTGTCATGTGTATATTGTTTCTTATTGTTTATTTATGATTATTCAACGATATTATTTGATGTGTTTGTCTCTAGATGTGTGTGGAAATGTGAATAACATTTTTCAATTAAGATTACACATGGGAAAATGGTTGTTTGAAAAGTTGTGACATGAGCACCATTATGGAGATGAGGTCTATGTTGCATGTTCCTGCCAATTAGCCTTCCTATTGTCTAATAGGTTGAAAAATGTATGGTTTTTTCATGAGGATAGGCCACAAATTCAATCACTTACTTGATGTTGTTGAGGGGCGTGCCATAAGGTGTCAATCCTTATTTCTCAATGACCACTAGTCTATCACCAAAGGTAAGCAGGTTGGATTAACTATGTCCCAACTATGACATAGATCCCCCACCATGAAAGTAGATACTTGAAGGCTCTAAGTTGATTTGGTATATCTCTCGATATCATGCACTTGAAGAGTTGTAGAGGTTATGTCTAACTCTTGGTTTAGGGTACTTGAAGAGTTGCAACGATCATGTTTAACTCTTTGTACTAAAAACTTGAAGGCTCTGAGTTAACTTGGTCTCACCCTTTGACTTTGGTTTGTATATTTGTATACTTTAGAAGAAAAGTATCCTTTGACTTGCATAATTATATTGGAATAAATAAATGAAAAGCACATCTATGACTTGATTTCTCATGTAGACATATGCATATGCTATAAAAAGGGAAAAGTGAAAATAGACTCACCTTGATATTTTAAAAAATAATAAAGAGTTGAAAATAAATGAAAGAATGACTTTTAATTAAAGTTTTATTTAAATAAGAGAGAACCATTTCATGTGCACCCACTCAATTAGGAAAAAGAAAAGGATCAAGAGATCATCTAGGAGAAGAAATAGGATTGTATTTATGAAATCACCAATTGTGCATGGAGTTGACAAGTGTGTGGGTGAACATTATGCATTTAGTAATTAAATAATTAGCATTTTTGCCTGAGAATGGAAAGTGGAATGAGTTTGAAAGGCTATATAAGGAGAGAGGGTTGGGATTGAAATCCTTTGTTTTACACCCTAATGTTGGATGGTTGTCCTAATGCTCAAATTTATGATGGTGATTTGGTTGTGAGTTTGGTCTCAAGAATGTGTTAGTACCATGGAGGTGGGGTGCCTCAAATTCTCTCAAGGAGCCACACATTCTACATGCTAGTTTTTGTACTGTTTTCATACAACACATTGCAACTCAATAGTTCTAGGGGAAGAAGAGTACCCTAAGGATATTGTAGGGTGGTCAATCGGTAAACTTATTTCAATTAACAAATTTTTGATCTCAGAGTAAAGTTTATTAAGAATCCTTTTGGTGAAACATTAGAGTTAATTACTTGACTAGGGGGGCATCTAAAACTATCTAGAAAAAGGTATGATACTCTACAAGTTTAGTAAAGTGCATATTCATCTCTTGAAATTCAAAAGTTTGCATTAAGGGTTTGAGTCCCTGAGTTTTCATAAACTTATCATCTTATTATGAAAGTTAAAACCTTTATTTAGACTCATCAATACGGTCTTTAGGGTAGTCTAAACCTATATAGAAAACCTTAAGACATTTTTGAGTAATTATTGAATTTTATGGAAGAGAAAATTTTGTGATTTTTCTATATGCATAAGGGTTCTTGTTGGAATATACACTAATACTGAGAGGGGGGGGGTGAATCAGTATTAAACATATTTTTACCACTTTTTCTCTTTACCACTTTAACCGGTCATTACATAATTAATCATAAGAAATGCAAAGAATTAATCATATCACCAGAGATCAACACAAAATCATAGTACACAAATATTTAACGTGGAAACCCAATTGGGAGAAAATAAAAAAACTTTCTTTATAAGATCTTGTAGGCATTAACCTACTGTTACAATGATTGCAAGCATCAACCTGTAGGAGACATCAATATCCTTGATTGAGCACCAACTCAAAAATAATAATTATAGGCACCAACCTGCCAAGGACACCAATCCTTGCTAGAAGCACCAACTTGTAGAACTACAAGAACCAACCTGCACTGCAAACACCCACTTGTTGATAAAGAAGGAACCAACTTTCAATGTAAGAACCCACTTACAATGAGGACTTCAATCCCCTTCCGAGCTCCACCATGCCTCCCTTAGACATTCAAATCTTCCTTTCTTCCATTCTCTTGTGAGCCTCAACACATCTTCTCTTTGCACCTTGTTGGTGCAATTATATGCATAATATATTACCAAACATAAATTATCAACTGGGATTCATAATCAATAGAGTTGATGCACTATATGCGTTGATAACAGATAGGTTCCTATGTCTGTTTAGTATAGCTTAGATAAGAAAACCATTTAGAAACCAACACACTTTTAAAAATAACAATCTTCACACAATTCAAAAGATGGAAGCAAAACTCATAAACAAGCAAAAGATCTTGCTCAGGTGATGGACATGTTCATTGATGGCTCATGAAAAGATGAACTTTGATTCTATCTCCTAGAGAAACTGAACTAACAAGTGGAATGCTCCATTAAATCTCATGTATGGTGAAATATGGAGATCCAACTGTTCCTGCATTACCACACTTTGCAACAAATTCAAATAGTGAAATCAAACAAAATAACATGAAATAAAAATAACAAATACATGAAATGAAAATATACACTAACAATTTACAATAAGCTTACCAAGCTGGATCGATGGCCCTTGCCGATGCCAACATGGAAGCTTTTAGATCAGTCGATGCTAACTTCTAAGAGAGACAAAATCACTGAATTCAATCTTACATTAATCTTCAACAAGTAGGTTTACAAAAATAGTATTTTCATGAATCCAATCTACATCATAACAATTCTCTTCTTAATCTACATAATAATAATTCTTTCCCAATCTACATAATAATAAATCTCTCTCCTCTTAGGAAGAGAGGGCACTCTATTTTATACATGAGAGCTTTGAAAAGAAGATAAACATCTCATAATTACAGATCCACTTTTCTCTCAACCCATTTCCCTTTATTACAAAATATAATCCCTTCAAATCCTCACACATATCTCTCATATATCTTGGATAAGATATGACAATCAAATCTTCATGATATTCTCCTTGGAATATGCTTGGATTATCTCCTCAAATATTGAAATGGTGGAGGAAGTATTCGAGAAGTGTTTTTGAATTAATCCTTCACATATTCCTACACATTACAAAGCTCACACATTTTTGAGATATATATGAAAAAATGTCAATTTTCTAATATTTAATCACAAATTCTCTTTTAATACTAAAATAAATGATTTGGAAAATAATAAGGTTAAACCATATTTAATTATGAAAATGGTATCATGAAAGGTTAATGGGGCGATGAAATGTGAAGAATGATGAAGGGAAAGGTGGATGAAAATACGACATTTCTGAGTCCCAACATACCCCCCAACTGAACTTGTTGCATGTCCTCATGCAACTGTGCATGGATTTTCTCAAGAAATTTTGGCATCTGAATTTTGGCTTTGAGTGATGATAATGAATATTTCCAGGATGGGGTTTACATGAGTAACAACTGACATTTTCTTATGGTCGGTTCTTGTGTGACAACCATGAATATAGAGAATGTTGGTTCTTGTGTAAACAACATTCATTTCATTATTTGTTCTCTTGTTGTTATGATAATAAAATGTTGGTTCTTGTGTAAACAACATTCATTTCATTATTTGTTTTCTTGTTGTTATGATAATAATTTACCCATATACTTGTTGGAATAAGAAAACATCATTGAGTATAAGAAAGCCCTTTTTTTCATATTTGTGAATCATGTCCATATGTATATCAATGCTTATGAAGCAAAGTGAAACATAGTATCGTTGGACGAAAAAAATGTTGGTAAATGGTAAATGAGACAAAAAATGGAATGGGAGTGGAAAATGGAGTGATGATAGCGAATATAGTTCCCCTACCCCCCAACTGAACGTGTTTGCATGTCCTCATGCAATGTGGCATGAGTCATAGAAGTGAAAAGGAAAGGGAGCATGGTGAGGGAATTTTCCAAATTCATTCACTTTAGCATGTAAGGAATTGCATGATTAAAAAGTAGAAAACAACATACCTCCACTTACCCAAAATGTTAATGAACTATGCAATAGGAATATGGATGATGCGGTTGCTGGAGCATGGAAGATGTCACTACTACATAATCATGTGAAAGGTGACTGCTGGTGTAGCTGCGACTGCTATGACTGCTAGATCAAAGAATGTGAAGTGGAGGAATCTGAACTGTTGCTGATGAATCATGGAAAAGATGAAGTAAGGAAGTGGAACTGTAGTACTCTCATATGACTGGAAAAATAATGTTGCAACTACTAATGGAGTCATGGAAAAGTGTATAGTCTTCACCTGTTGCTAAACCCGATGGTACAATTCTAGTCATGTGAATGAATGTGTCAATGTCGAGCATGAGGAGAAGTCATTGGATTACCGACCATTGATGAATGTTGTTAACCAATGTGAGGCAAAACTCACCACTGATGTCAATGAGTGCCAAGGTACCCAAGTACATCTTGCGAAGTGCGAATGAATGAGCTGATGTCGAGCCACTTGAAAGATCTGACGATCAAGGGACATTGATGTATTCCCATGATTGTCAGTGAGAGAACTTGCCATTAAGGCATGCAAGCCTCTAGGTACTCAAAATGGACTCTAGTCTATATCCCAGATAAGGTGTTGAGGTTGATGGGGCAAGACTTGTTGAAAGGTGGGCCTTAAGGAATCCCACATCAGTGAACGAGAGTTTTTACAAAAAGATTTGGTAGGACTATATGAACGATCTCAGTAGTAACAAGGTTTATGGAAAGATAATGTAATCATGGAAAGAGAGTTGGATAGTTTTATTGACAAGGAAAAATGAACTGAAAAAGATAAAGGGATGTATGCAACTCAGAAAGATAGGTGTGTGTGAAGCCATGAAAGATAAGGCAATGGAAGGTGGACTTCAACATGGATGATCAATGTGCGTAGAAGGAAAAATGAGGGTAAACATTCATGACGCAAATGGGTTTATGAACGGTTTCTTGTGTAACTGCAAACGTCATGAGATGTATGAATATCGACTCCTTCAAGCTGTCCAACAAAGCATGTTTCACGGAAAGAATTTGTGATTCTCGAAAATCACTTCAGAATGAGATGTGATCGTCTTCATTCCTGCAATCGAACTTAGTACTAATCCTGCAAAAAAAAAAATTGTGAGATCATCGTAAAACAAAAATGCGAGATTAAGTATGAATGTGGCAAATTAAAGAAATAACATGTGTTTATACCTATTGTTGCTGCATGCTCATTCCATCATTGATTGCTGCTTGAAGTGACTTTAGGAAAACAAATTAGCATTTAAGCATAAAAGCATGTGTTGGTATTGTTTTCAAGAATTTATTGAAAGGTCCATTTGCAATTTTTTATTTTATTTTTACAATGTTTTGATTTTTTATTTTTTTGTAACTTGTTTTCAATTTTTTTTTTCTTTTTATGGTTCTATTTTTATTATCAATTTTATTATTTCTTTTCTTTTTACAAGAAAACAAAACAAATAAAAGGTTATTGCTTTGGTTTTGTTTTACCTTGTTGTGTTTTAATTTTATTTTTAATTTTTTTATTATTTATTATTTATTTTTTTATTTTTTTCAAAATTGAAGCAATGGATCCTTGGATTATGATGTACTTTAAACAATACAGTACAAAAATTCTTTGTTTTGTTCCTGATAGAATGGAATGCATGTTTAATACATCGTGGCTTCAAAATAAAAAGCTTGGGTTAATAACCCTCAACCAAACAACGAAAACAAAATATTTGCGAACAACGTATTTTATTAGGAAACAATTTTATTTATTAAGGAAGCCATTGCATATACCAGTACGAAGGAGAAAAACAAGAATTATAGTACTTGATATGGGCGGCAGTTGACAAAGTCGGCTCTGAGAATCTGCACTCTATCCATGACTGAAACGCGGGTTTGATGACGAAAAACCTCAGATTCGCCCACCGGAATGGATTTCTTCAAAGTGACATTGTCGCTGGGGAAATCACTAGCCAGTAACCCCAAATTCACGTTATTCACATCGTAATATATACACATATTTCTCACCCCAATATCGACCCATTCTACCCATTCTTTCTCTACAGGTTTCGTGATATTCCACGCGAAGTCGCTCAATTATAGTGAGTTACAGGCTGTACAATTGCTCAAGCCTGATGAGATGGATCGCCGCTTTTGAACATGACTAAACCTACAAAAACTCCATCACAACCTAGCTGCATCATCAAGGCAGCATCAATAGGTGTAGCAACACCTCTGACTACAAAATTCACAGCAGGAAACGATTTGTTTGGCAAAGGTAAAAACTTAATCGACATCCAATCTCTAAAGCTTACGTATGTCACCCAAAACAGACCTCACATGTCTTACTGCCTCAATAACATTACCAGTACCGACTTCTCCTTTAGTCCTGATCATAGCATCTCTTTCAACAATCCTTCTCAGTGCCTCACCAAGGTTCCGACAACCACAGACAAAAGGCATACGAAAATTATGTTTGTTGATGTGGTGCATGTCATCTACAATAGTGATCACTTCACTCTCATCGATGTAGTCAATACCGATGGTCTCGAGAATTTGGGCTTCACAAAATGACCTATTCTATCCTTGGCCATGACAGGGATGGTCACAACATGCTTAATTTCCTTGATAAGCCCATGATCACTCATCCGAGCCACTCCCCCTTGAGCTCTAATATAAGAAGGGACTCGCTCCAATTCCATCATAGCCACAACCCTAGCTTCTTCGTCTATTTTAGCCCGTTCATGATTTGGTTGCTTGGAAGTCGTCGATACAGGAGCAGTTCTTTAGGTATAAATCAAAAAATTATAACAAAACAAACACTCTACTCCTCAGTTAGGATACAAACAATCTAATACCCATAGATTTTGATTGTTTGCATCTTCAGAATTAGTTGTGTAACAAAGGCGTGGATGAGATTTGGTCTCATAACCACCGGAAATTGACGAACAACCATTTCCCATCCTATCCTAATTGAACTACAAATTTTACGGCTTCCTTCTAAAGATAGACATCAAAACCAACATTCTGAGGATTCATAAGTCGTTTTTCATGCAGACCAATCCAATACATGCCATCTATACTGATAACATCACTCTAACATAGATATCTCACACAATAAGCTACAGTAGTCAAAACCACCATTAAGTATGTATATCCAAAATCATTCTCTTCAAGATCTTTGTGCTACCAATCACTTCCCTACCATTTTGGTTTGGTTCACATCAAGCGCATGGGATTGTCCTCTATCGTAGATTAACAAATTTGAAAATCGCTTCAAATACAATTTCGAATAGAACCTCACCCTGTACTCATGTAAATTGACGTGAAGGAGCACAGTTCAGTTAGATTTTTGCAGGTATAAAGCACTAAGAAGGCAATAGTATGTGCAATGTATCCTCTCAATTACTAGTGGGCATTGAGAGACGAAAGAAATTTGCAAGATGAGCTTGTCTATGCCCCAAAGAAAATGTTGCACCGAACTATGCAAAACAGATTGGCGAGGCACACAGTGCAATAGTTGAAGGTAATTTATTCGGAGATCCTTGGAGTATCTTGTGGATTCCAGCTGTTGTACCATCTCCTATCCTTTGCACAAGTACATCGATGCAGACCTTGGCCTTGTACTTTTCATTTCACATAACAACAGTGAAAATAATCTCCTTATGAGGCTGCATAAGAACATAATTGAAGACCTTTCGTAGAGTCTCAGATATTTTCACCACCATCCAAGTTGGCCAAATGGCAATTGCTGTCATGTTTGCAAGAGAAACTACTAGGGTTTCACATATTGTTGTAGTTATTCCAATAGTTGTGATTATCTGACCCATTAAAGTGAGTTGACCAATAAGGAGGAAGACAACAGTGAAACTATTGACCTGGGCAAACATTCTCCTTCTATCAAGGGAATTTGCACCCATTTTTGCAAAATATTTCCCTCCAGATGAAGCGCGGAAGATTCGATGCCAAAACATATATTTTTCATCATAATTTAATTCACCCGCCTAAGTGCACGACACATCTCTGATCAGTGCCAAGATTCACGATTCGTGTATTCCTCTACCCAAAACTGTAAAGAAAATGATGCACCAGAGACCGGGCTCCACGTTTTCAGCTCAGAAAATAGGCACAGACGGATAGTCGAGGTGCCAAGATGAATCTTAGCACAGTCATATACAAAGTTGTAATCATTTGTGTTTATGATATCTTGGCAGGGGGACGACATTAATCGAAAAATAGTCAAAATGTGATTGATACTAAGTTTTTAATACTTTGTTTTTGATATCTTTGCAGCGACCCTTTTATTGTATTGACAACTATCCACATAAAATGAACCATAGTAACAACATGCACACAACGTGGTCCCAGAGATATTATAAC
>ML783371.1:449375-461362 GCA_009831015.1 Picea engelmannii | reverse complement strand
TTAGTTAAGATCTACTTGGTCTAATATGTCGTTAGGTAAAAGTGTGTTTCTTTAGTATGCATTAGTATGCATTTGTAGTTAGGAAATATGACGGTCACGATATGTTCCCGACATAGAGTGATCCGACGGTTCATACTCTCCTCAATCTTAACGACCATTGATCCGTGGCTTAACACCCGATTGGTCCATGATCTCTATTTAAAGAGCATGGAGGGTCATTTGTCGATGATCGATTGTGAGAAACTCTCTTGTAAAATCTCTCTGTAATATTTTTCTTTGCATTAATAAACTGCTCCAAGTGGCCGTGTTGGTTGGGGCCGTGGATGTTTCCCCGTAGGGGTTTTCCCACGTGAAAACATCGGTGTGTTGATCTTTGATCTGGTTATGTGAGTGGTTACTGAAGGTGTTTGTCCTCTGTTGGAATACATGTGTTGTCGAACAGTGCTATCCGTCCTGAGTTTCTCTGTTACTCAGACCTCTAAGGGATTTCACCCTTTTCTCTCCCTCAGATGGAGGATCTCATGCCCTCTTGGAAGTCTCTTTCTCAGGCAAGTCCTTGCTGAGTCTGCAGGGTATTCAACAACCCTATGAAGGTCCTCTTGTGACACTTCCCTCTCCTTCAAAACTCTAAGTGTCCTTCCTGTGCAAAATGTCACTTACTCAATGCCCTCCTGGCGGAGTTCCTGCAGAGTCCCTTAGTGATTTTGTTCCCTTCAACGAACTCTAAGAAGATTTCTCCTGTGCGCTCTGTGCACTTGTTCAATGCCCTCCTAGCAGATCTCTACAAAACTCCTCAGATATTCTGTCTTCTTTTGTGCTCTCCTCTGCATAGTCTTACCTCTAATGTATTCAGTAACCTTGAGGTTTCTCCTTGAATTTAAGACTTTGGCTAGTGCACCCTCCTGACGCGTCTTTGTCCAAATCCCGCAAAATTGGAAGTGCACTCTATGCACTAGCTTTCAGAACCCGCAGTTTTCTGTCACGCCCTCTTGGCATGAAGCCTCAAAGATCCCCAAACATGAAATCAAATAACCCACAGATAGCAGAACCTATCTGTTCTTGCAAATTCATACCTAACATACATCTACATCATATCATCAATACACACATGAAGGGATTCATCATACACATAATAACATGCAGGAAAAACTGCTATGATTGTATTAATCTAAAAATGCCTCTTTATAATGTGTTTGAGCTCAGACTACAACAGAGTCTCGGCTCTCCTGTCTTCTCTTCTCTACTCGACTTATGCAACTAATTCTCACTCCTCCTACATACAAAGGATCTTTTACATGAGGGGGCTCTTCGAGCGCTTCCCTCCAAGCTACCTACTCTCATTCAATTACATTTAAATTTACATTGAATGGTCTGTCTAGTCCAGATCAGAGCTAGATCCATCCTTACAACCATTAAAGGCTACTTCTACCTAATGCCTTCTCAAAGGCATGGCTCTATGGATCCACGACCTTACATACATTAATTACATTGAAATCAAATTCAAAATGTGAGAGGATTGGCGCCTCTCTCCCTTGAATTCGCGCTTTGAATGCGCTGAGTGGGTTGGTTGGCTAGTGCATGGTTGGCTTGGGAGTGATGCTCCTGCATCAATATTGCACCACCAAAACCAAACCAACAATGGAAGGGTTTTTCCCAAAACCCCAACGAAAATGTTGGCTACAAGAACACTCAATAAGATATCAAATCATAATGATGAGAAGTGAGGGGTTACCCTTCTTTTATACTTTTCCAACCCCTTCTAGATCCTTCCTCCATGCCTTCTAGAACTTCCCCTTTTGGACTACATCAATCCTTCTATATCTTTCCCCTTTTTTATGAAACCAAATGTAACTTCTAGAATTTTCCCCTTTTTTACTAAATAAAATATAACCCTTATTTTCCCTCCATTTTTCACTTTAGGATTAAAAGTCACTTTAATAATAATTACTTAACTTATTAATCCAAAGTTACTTTGCATTACCTAATGTCACTTTAATAATCTACTATCTCTTAACTAAGTGACATTAAATGGACCCCTTTTTTACTCCTTTTTCTCCACTGACAAGCCAAAAGAGTCCCTTCTACTACAAAACAGAGAACCCAAAAATGGGGACATGAAAAATCCTCCCTTCCCAAAGATTGCTTGTCCTCAAGAAATGCCATCATTACCTGACACTCCATTGACTGATCTAGATTGAAACTGAAAAATGATACCATGATCCCAAACCACCCTGTAAGAGACGAAACATCCTTCGCTCAAGACGTGGTCTGGTAATGTACTGACATCTGAGGTCTCTTGAAAATCGTCCACAAGTAAGGCCAGTTGGTGTTGCAACAACTTGATCAACCCACCAAGGAACTACTCTTCTAGAGAACCATTCTCATGAAGGTATATACTGGCTCTCACCTCTATGTCAATTGCCACAATGTCTCCTACTAAAATCCCATGGTCCAAAGATATCCTCAGAAAGGAACCACCACATTGATGCTCCACCACTCTGATCATAGTCTTTCGACCATCATTCCCACTCTGCATCCACAATCTATAATGTCTCAAAGGATTGCATCCACTATCAAGGATCATACCCATCCAATATATCCCAACTCTAAAATCATACATCATAGATAAGTCTATGTGGTCATCAACTGATAGGGCATCCTCTACACCTCGTCTTCAAGTATCAAAGGGAAAAGTATTGATACTCTAGCACCCCTAGTGTAGTGTAATCATCCAAGTATCATCTGGAAAATCCCCCAACATATCATCCATAGAGTCCCTAAACAAAAGAACCCCGTAGAAGGTGAAGTCGCCAGGATCCCACACTAGCCTATAAGACAGGAATCATCGTCTACGCATAACACTGGTCTATAAAGTGAAAATACCAGTATCCACTTGACTGCTCCTAATAAGACAAAAAATCATAAGCTGCATGAATTCATCCAACTCCTCGAAAGACCACTCCTCCAAGAATCCACTCCTAAGCCTCCCAAAAGTAAACTCCAACAAGTCAAAACCGATGCTCACATCTCTAATAGTAGTTGAGTTGTCAAATAATGTAATCCCAGGGTCCCAAACTAATCCCAGAAAGTTATCACCATGATGATGTTGCACTACTTTAATAATCACCATGAGACCAACCCTCCCAGTATGCATCCTCCTCTCATGGAACCCCAAGCTAAACTCCCTAAAGGGACTGAAACCATTATCATGAATCCTCCCATGTGAAGGTGTCTCATTGAAGTATAAGTCTGTAAATTCATGATTAACCTTGAGTCTTCCTTTACATATAGAGAAATCCTCAACCCACCCTCTCCTGATGTCCCAAAAATAAAGTAGACCAATCACTATCATCTCTCTGTCGCTCATCATCATCTGGATCAACCTATCACTTAGATGAATTCTTGGATCCCACCACCAAATTGGAAGTCCACCACTCCCAATACCTACTAGCTACTTTTGCACCATATTGGTAACCATCAAAGTCAAAATGATCCAATTTCCTAGTATGCCATCATCTGGTGGAAACCTAGTATTAGGAATCAACTCTATGTCTACAGATCTGTTCAGATCCTACCAAACTGCACTAGGAAACCTGCTATCTCAGTCACCATCAATGTACCCAAGTAATCCATGGAGTCTAACCACCTCCCTAAAGAACCACTCTTCTAAATATGATGCCCCATACTCTAATGAAGTCCCTGAGATGTAATCCCTACCATGTACCTTTGTTAGACCTGTACTGCCATCTAGCAACACTCTTTCCAACCTTTGTTCTGAAATGAGTGTAGACTACCAAAATCTTGTTGGTTAGGTATTCCCCAACTCGTTCTATCGACAATTCATGCACTTCCTCATATGCCTCCAAACATCACCCTTGAGGCCCTTCCATGAGAACCTCTCTCTGATTTGTGGTTAATTCTGGAAGTACCCATGATGTCCTGTCAAAGGTGAACCATGCATATCTCTCATGATCTCCTCCCTAAGCAAGGACTCAGGGACTAAGTATATGATACCTCGGTAGTAGATGATATCATCCACCACTCTGTACCTATCATCCTAAATGTGACCCTCCATCAATTTGCACGCAAACCAATATTTAGAATATTCCACCAGAAGGTGTGACTTCCAATCAACTAAAACCCCTATGAATCAATCCAATGTGTCATGGATCTCCTTGCGATGTGTCTGTACATCCTACACACTACTCACATGAATATAATATAAAATATATGTCATGTAAAACTCCATATCCCTATCTATATGATAACCTAATTGAAGATAAAACTCATGAAGCTTATCCATCCACTTATCGATCATGTGTGAGATAAATTCAATGATATGTATGAAGTCCTTGTTTGGAGGTTTCCCCTGGGGAAATGTCCCAAAAACCCACTACACACCACCGTACAGAGTTGTATGTTGTTGTATACCACGACACACCACTATATCATCATGTGGCACTATATCAAGCACTCCAATAATATCAATTGGTGCATATACTTCCTTGTTGGCTAGTCCATAAGGAATTTTATCAACTACCTCCTCTATAGCTAATCCTTGAGCCACAAGAAATGGATCATGATATCTGCAATTAAAAATAGGTGCACGATCAAAACCCTCTGTGTCAAACCTCTCCTCAAACACCTGTAAATGTAAATGCTCCTCATGTGGGATCATCATAAGAGGCTTCTCCCTGACCAATAATTGGTCTTCCAAATCTTGCAATGCTAAGGGATTTTGTTCAATTTCACCACCATGATGAGGTACAATCACGTCCTCATCAACATTGGAATCATAAATAATATGTGGTGTTGAGTCCTCATCATGCATAGGTGTTATCATGCTTGAACTACCCTCAACATAAGAATCATACATAATGGAAGATGTTGAATCCTCGATATCGACTGATTCACACATCTCCTCATAGTCATCATGAGATGCTTCCTCATAATCTTTTGTCGATTCATCAGAGGTATATTCATCCAATACACTAGTGTCATCGACATCACTAGCTATCTATGATGATGTACCATAGGTTGTTGTTTGGCCCCTCTTAAGGCTAGATGTATTCTCTTCCAAAAGGTCAGTTCGAGGTCATGTTAAACCTCCTTCGTTAAGTGAGGTCTTTGCTTCACCAACTTCTACATATTTGAACCCATTTTTCTTCTTCTTCCCAAATAGAAGCTTCAACAAGTTGGAACTCTCTAACAACGTTGTGAAATTAATTTGGTAGTCCTCTAGACTTTTTTAATAGTTTTGATAGGCTTATAGTAATTTTATCCTGAGTTCTTGACTTGTCTCCATACTGTAAAATCGCTTTTTCTGAAAAACCTTGAAAATTTATCGAAATTAAAATGATGATAACTTTACTTCCCAGACTCCATTTCGATTGATTTGTTTTTTTGAAATTGGGTATTTTTCCGATAGGAATTAAAATATCCATTTTTTTTTTGCCAAATTCTGCTCATAAAGTTTCATATGTGAGCATGAAGTGCACCACCCTCTTTTCCCTAAAAAATATTTAGTAAAAAGACCCCATAATTTTTTTCCCTTCTTTGGCCAAGGAAAGTACTCTAATGCAATAACAGACTGGCAAGATCACCAAATCTGATACCAATATAATGTCCCCAACCAAGCTAGGAGGGGGAGTTATGTTTTTTGTCCCAAACTTGATATTTCTTCTTATGTGAATGGGTTTTTAACTTCTATCAAATAACTTCCTCATTGAAGAATATTGTCAAACATGTGGCATACATCCATTAAATAGAAAATAGAGTAGACAACATGGCATCTTTATTATGGATGAAAAACTCACAAAACCAGTAAAATGAAATCTAATGGTTGTAATAACAACTGTAGAACACAAATCTAATGGCTTTCATGAAGCTACACAAACCACTATAGAACAACACAAGAGAAACCTATAATGATGCCACTCTACTATCCCTGACACTGCTCTACTCCAGTAATACCCCTCTGCAAGTAGCCTTCCAACCCCGTCCTTAACCCCTCGTAAGCTTGATTTGACAAATTGTTGCAATCCCAATCTGCAGAGGTCCTTGTGGTACAACTGTGATATGTCTAGCGGGGCCTCGCGAGACAACCCTTGGTCGACCCATGGGGATTCCCTAAACCTGATCTCTATGAAACCTCCAAAAAACTGCAACTATATGAGCTTGGCCTCATTCAAAAAGTACCGTAATCCTCTTGCATACCATGATATCCCTCCAACAGTAAGCAAACTCCCTATTCAAGCTCCAATGAAGATCCTATATCGATCCTCCTTCTTATTGTCTAGCTCCAATGGAAGCCTTGTATGGATTCCCCTCTTGTCTAGCTAGGGTGGATATTGCACCACCGAAACCAAACCATTAGTGGAAGATTTTTTCCCAAAACCCTAATGAAAATGCTGGCTATAAGAGCACTCAATAAGATATCAAATCATAATGATGAGAAATGAGGGGTTAACCTTATTTTATACTTTTCCAACCCCTTCTAGATCCTTCCTCCATGCCTTCTAGAACTTACCCTTTTGGACTAAATCAATCCTTCTAGATATTTCCCCTTTTTGACTAAATAAAATGTGACTTCTAGAATTTGCCCCTTTTTTACTAAATCAAATATAGCAGTTATTTTCCCTCCAATTTTCACTTTAGGATTAAAAGTCACTTTAATAATAATTAAATAACTTATTAATCTAAAGGTACTTTACATTCCCTATTGTCACTTTAATAATATAATATCTCCTAACTAAGTGACATTAAATGACCCCCTTTTTTTACTTATTTTTCTCGACTAATAAGCCACATAAGTCCCTTTTACTACAAAACGGGGAACCCAAAAATGGGGACATGGAATTTTTGCAAGTACTTGTCAAGTATTGAACACCATGATTTGGAGGCTTGCTTTAATCCATAAAGTGTTTTCTTCAATCTACAAACATATTCTTCATCTTCTGACAATAGGAATCCTTTAGGCTATTCTATGTACACTTATTCCTCTAAATATCCATTCATGAATGCTGACTTGACATCCATTTGATACACTTTAAAATTATTGAAGTTTGCAAATGAAAAAAACATTCAAATGGCTTCTAGACTTGCAACAAGTGCAAAATTTTCTTCAAAGTCAATGCCTTCTACTTGAGCATACCCTTTACAGATCAGTCTTTCTTTATTCCTTACCACTTTTCCATCTTCATTCAATTTATTCTTGAATATCCATTTTGTTCCAATCACATTTTTATCTTTGGGTCTTGGGAAAAGTTCCCATGTTTCATTTTTCTCAATCTATTTTAACTCTTATTCCATAGCCTTCACCCAATGTGGATCATTATGAGCTTCTGCAAAGCATTTAGGTTCTACTTTGGACAATAAAGAGAGATTCAATTGCTCATAACTATTTTCCAATTTTCTCCTTGTCTGAGTCTTAGCGTTTTTATCACCAAGAATTGAATTTTATAGATGATTTTTTTGTACATATATGGAAGGAGTTCTTGTATATTGTGGTTATGTTTCCTCTTCTTCATATTCTTCTTCATCATATGATTCTTATTCTTCTTTGTTGTAGTCCATTTCTTCTTTGTCCATTTTATTCTTGTGTGGTAGTTCTTCATCTATTTTTACATTAATACTTTCAAACATTTTTTGTAGTCTTTTGTTGTAACATATATAGGATTTTCTTCTTGAAGAATTTCCAAGAAAAATTCCTTCATCTACACTTGAGTCAAACTTTCCTACATCCTCATCATCTCATTTAATGTAACACTTGCTTCCAAATATTCTGAAGTGTTTGATAGATGTTGGTTGACATTTCCATAATTCATAGGGGGTCTTGTCACAATTAAGTTTGATTTTCCCTCTATTTAGAATGTAGACAATAGTGTAAACAAATTCTCTCCAAAAACTATCTGAGAGTTTTGATTCATTTAACATTGTCTTGGCGATTTCTTGTACATGTTTGTTTTTCCTTTCAAGAAAATTTTGTTGAGGGGTTTTTGCAGATGAATATTGTCTTTTTATTCCATGGATCTCACATAATTCTTCAAATTCATTAGATCTAAACTCAAATCCATTATATGATCTTAAACATTTGACTTTTAGATCAGTCTCATTCTCAACTAAAGCTTTGAATGTTTTGAATTTTCCAAATGCCTCAGATTTTTTTTAGAAAGGTAACCCAAGTCATTCTTGTGTAATCATCAATGATCAACATAAAATAGCTTTATCCTTCTAGTATTTTTGTTATTGAAGGTCCACAAAGATATGTATGCACAAGTTCCAATGGCTTGGATGTTTCATATTCCTTTTTCTTAAAGTTCACCCTTGATTTTTTTCCACGCTAGCATTGTTCACAAATAGTACTTGTGGGTTTTGTGACCTTTGGCATATCTCTTATTGTTTGTTTGGTATTGATTTTTACCACATTGTCAAAGTTCATATGGTCCATTCTTTTATTCCATAAAAAAATTTCATCTATCTGTCCCATGAAGCATTTTTGTCCAATAATTTCATCTAGAATGTATACATTGTTTGGGGTCTCGATCTCTTTTGTAACGAACATGCCTGAATTTTCTTTTTAATCTCACATTATTGAGAGTCAAAGGTTAGAGTATTTCCTTGGTCACACATCTATCTTACACTAAGAATATTTTGTTTCAAGTTTTCAACGCACAAAACCTTTTCAAATTTAGCTCTTCCATTGTCAAGACTAAGAGTGTCATTTCCAATTATTTTTTATCTACCATTGTCTCGAAAGGTAGCACTACCCTCATTTTTATTCTGGGTGATAAAATTTATTATATCTCATGTCATTTGACTATAGAATCCACTGTCAACAACCCACTTATCTTTACTCTTTTGTGCATTAAGTGCTACTTGCATGAACACATATTCATCTTTGCTTTGTTCCTAATTTCTTTCCATGATTGTTGAGCCTTCCTTTTCATGAATTTTCTTGAATTTATTTCTACAGAATTTTGGTATATGCCCAAAATTATTGCAGTTATAACATATGACATTATAGTTCAACAAAGGGGAAAAATAATTATAATTTATCCTTGATTATCTATGGCTGTCTCTATTGTTGTTCATTATAGGGTCGCTTCTTACATTTGTTATACAATCTATTTATTTATGGAAAAATACATTACAGGAATAACAATAGCCAAAGAAAGATTTTTGAGACCTGGTTGTGTGATTACGTCTTGATGGGACAATCTTCCAGATTCTATCCTTGTGAGGGGAATTTTTCTTCCGTGGAACATATAGTTCCTCCTTCCTATTGTCTTCAACTTTTATAAATATTCTGAGTGAATCAACATACTTCTTGATTCCTTCTTCATTTGATTGTTTTGAAGAGGTTGAGGCTTATTCATTGGAATTTTACTTTCCTTTATTGTAGCCAGGCTTGATTTTGTCAAATGGTGATCTTTGATGATTTATAATTTCATTCAATGTTGTGTATCTCTTCTCATACTTTATGTTGTTATATAATCTTTCCAAATCCCTTCTCGAGTAGACTATTTCTATTGGAAAATATTGATGGTTGTGTTGATGGTTGTTGTCATTGATGGCAACAACAGAGATGGCAGGATAAGAAGGATAAAACCCCTTTGGGGATTCGGACGTAAGAGCTCAGGAAGGAAGACAGAGATCCAATGACCGTTGGATAAGAAATGTACAGAGATCCAGTGACCGTTGGATAAGAAATGTTCTGGACCGTTGATCACAGCCCGTATCGAAGAATCGGGAATCGAGGTTTCACGACTCCCGTGAACAAGTGCATCAGAAATCCCGAAATCCTGAAATGCGATTTCCCAATACGAAAGATAGTGTGTGGGCCACCAAGAAAGATCTGAGTCGTCAGATTGGAAGAAGACACCCGACAGCCATCAGATCTGCAGAAGCTGCGAGGGGGATAAGCCACCGGAGAATCGGGGATCGAGACTTTGAAATGTCCAGTTCAATTGACATCGAAAACCCCGAAATTGCGATATGCGATTTCGCGATTTGATCACAGCCGTTAATTCAAGCAGAGATCATGACCATCCACGTGTAGACAGGAGGCTTCATCAGAGAATCGGGAATCGGAGTTTCACGAGTCTCGTCAACAATGACAACGAAAACCCCGAAATCGAGATATGCGATTTCACGATGAAATCGTAGCCGTTGAGCTAAGATTTCATCTGAACCGTTGATTCAACTCACGAAAGCAGACCACGTCAGCAAAGGGACACGTGGCACAACCAGGGAATGACAGGTGTCAGGTAGATTCAACACTTCAGGCACATGAATGTCACGAATCAGAGTGACACGTGGCATGATCTAACACGTGTCAAACCACGTGTGACATCAGCAGAGGCATCGATGATTGGGACCATCCATCTGAGAGGACGCGTGGCAAGAGATTGGTGCCATCGGCGAAAGGCCCGACAGGAGGTCGTTCATCGGCTAATCGAAAATCGGGATATCGGAGATCCCGGACACAAAGGTTTTGTGCATTTCGAAATCACGATCCGCGAAATCCCGATGAGTGGGGTACAACTGTCAGCACAGCAGCGAAGGAGGACAGAGGATTAGTGGATGCCAGCTGTCAGAGATAAGGATGCAGTTACAGGTAACGGTCACGTGAACCAGGGTCAGCCAGGGGGGCTGAAACACATCGGGAAATCGGGGATCGGGAATCCCGGAGGCATGTGCATGGTGACATCGAAAACGCCGAAACCCCGATGAAAGGTTTGATCGAGGTCATGTGTTGACGGTCTTATGGGGCCAAGGCCTATATCCAACTGTTAGCATATGAAAGGAGCGTCGGGATTTGGACGATCGGGAATCACGCGGGTGAATGCAATTGATGCATCACAAACCCCGTAGCCCCGATGGGGTTAGGTTGTGGTCATGGGTAATGGTCACATGGACCAGGGATCAGTTAGGAGGGCTGAAGCGCATCGCGAATCGGGAAATCGTGAATCCCATTGACATAAACATTGTCATCGCAAGTGCCGAAACTTCGATGGAGTGATAAGACCAAGGTCGCACGAAGGCAGGTCACATGGACCATTGTGTAGCTGGAAGGGGCTAGCATATGGAATGCCGAAACCCGATTTGAAAAGGCACGGATAGGTTTAATTCGAATTTCAAAAAAGGGGTCGATTTCCTCCGGGCAATAAATATGGGACCCGATGAACGTTGAACGGGTCCTGGACCAATGGGTTTAAAAAAGGGGTCAATGTTCTCGGTAGAGATTGGTGTAGGAGGATGCCGAGGCCATTTTCTGACAGTAGGGACATCTACTGGTGGGTGAGGTCATTTGAGCAGGCAGCATGGCAGGTTTGAAGAAAGAGGAACCTCCTTGTGGCAGTCGGGTAGTAGATCTACATTGACAGAGAGATCTCGGCTGTGGGTTCTGCAACCACGAGATCAGAGGCATATTCTCCAGGTTTATTGAGTTATTTAATATGTTTCCTTTGGTAACTGCTTGACAGTCTGTAGATCTGTGTTTACTCTTGAGATAATTTCTGTTACTGTCATAACCACAAGATGAAACTACCTGATCCAGTGTGAAAATTAATGAAACGTGGTCAGCAGTAAGTATGAGGGTTAAACCTTTCAGTAGTAGCAATCTGCGAGTAGAAACTGGTACTATCTTCAGGGGGTTGAAGCTCCCTTCCAGGAAAGGCTGGTAAACGAGAGAAGGTTGTAGCCTTCTGCAGGTAGAAGCCTGTGTACTAGTATGAGTCTGCACTAGTACATTGTTGTAGAATGTTTTCTTAATAATAATCATTGAAGACAGAGACAACAGCAGCGGTGGTTTTCTCCCGATGTGGGTTTCCACCTTAAATCTTGGTGTTCATGTGTCCTATTCATCTGTGTTAGTTTATTTTGTTGAATTACTGTTCAAAGGACATCTGATGAATGAAGAAATCCATAATAAGATCTCTGAATGCACTACTGTTCTCATAAGAATATACTACAACTGATCTCTA
>ML783371.1:418524-435019 GCA_009831015.1 Picea engelmannii | reverse complement strand
CTCCGACGGTTGTGATTAGAGCGCCTGGATCATCGGCACACATTGTATTCCAGATCCTTCTGTCTTTCTACGTTTAACCAGAGTGGGACCCTTTCCTTTCGTGTCATCTTTTGTACCATCCTTCCCCTTGCCATCTGTCCTCCTCCTGGCCATGCGATGAGGCTCGCTCCCTTTGGACCTTCCTCATCCTTTGACATCTGTCCACCTTCCCTCTTCTGGTCCATGTGGTCCCTCCCCCCATCTCATCATCCACTCACCTTCTGAGCCTCCTCATCCCCTGCCATGTGTCCTGCTCCCTTCCATGACAGCCTTTCGCTACTGCACCCATCCTTATACCCTCTTATCTTCTACCACCTCATCACCTCTCATCTCACCCTCATAGTGTTGACGCCATCACCTCCCTTTCCCCTTCCACGTCAAGCGTGTCAGTTCCTCCACGCCTTATCCATCAGACTGTCCAATTGTTCCAGGTGGCAGCGCGAGGGGTCTTCCACATCCCAAAGGGCAGAGTTGATCGAGGCTGTTCCCAATCCCAAGGAAGTAGTTATTATTGCCGTGAAGGTGGTTGAACGTCGTCTTCTTCCATAAATAGAAGGCTAGGAAAGGACCAAGCGTACAAGCAGACTGATAGTCCTTCCTGACAGAGATTGCGTCTGTCAAACCACTACAAGACAGTCAGGAGTCCCATTGCGTCTGTCATAAGTGCACGATCATCCAGAGTCTGCATGCGCAGATTGTCAGAAGACATGCAGACGCAAAGTTTTTAATGCAACTTATCGTTTCCACTGCTATTGTTTTGTTTTGGCTATATGTAGGCATTTTTTCCATTTTGTAAAGGATCGGTGGTAGAGCGCAGCTCCCAATTGTAAAGTTTTAACAGATATTCTAGCTTGCTGGTTATGCATCTGTATATGAGATATCTGGTTTTATGATAGACAATTTTTCTTACTCCATCTAATTTTCGTCTCATGCTAAGAGAGTTCGTGATTGACTGATTCACACGAATTATTACAGTTATGTTATGATAAAAGATTTATTGTTGCATTACTGCATTCTCTGGCTTTTGCATTTGAATGTAAGATGACCTTGCGTTCAGATGTCTTCTTCTACAGTCTGTTAGCAACCATATGTTTCAACAGACCCCTGCATTTTTCTGATACAAGTCTTCCTCCTACTCACCCTTACTGTGACTCACTTTCTGAAGTTTGACTGAGACCTCACTTTCCCTTGCATACCCAGTCTAGTTTCGGAGTTGGAATGATATCATTTTGAGTTGGCTTCCATTCGGTCACCCCATCTATAAACAAACCGTGACATTAACTGATGGGTGTCGGGATCTGCTCCTACTGCAATCCAGGAGTGACTTCCGTCACCAACACTAACCAATTATATACTATGTACATTTATGTTCTATATATACAAAGTATACAAATGTACAGATTGCAAGATTTGCGAAAAACCTTGGAAACCAAGTTTATAAAAGAGAACCAAATCTCAGGCAAAATGTAAATAGATCTAAGATATATTACTAATCTACTTTTACCTTTGAAAAGAAAATAAAAGAATGAAATCAACTGATAATGTTCTGACTTAAATAAGCAAAGTATTTAAGCCTAAAGGTGAATCTACTTTCACAAAGAAAATACCAAATTAAATAATAAAAGCAGAAAAAACTACTAGCCTAAAACTGGCCAGTATTAAAATAAAATCTATAGTTGTTCCTTCTCATACCAAACTGCTCATGAAACCTATCTATTAAGAGAAATCTATAACAGACAGTTGTATAATTCTAAGAGTATGGAAATGCCAAGATAAAGTCACTTCACTTTGACAATTCAACTCTCATTCATAATACATAAAGGACAACTTTTGTATCGCTAATCTCAGGTCAGGATATAAATGACCATTTACAATAAGAAATAAATTTCCATTGGACAAATAGATTTGTTCAAACTCAAAGTATATGAACAAATTCAATACATTTCAAGATCTGCATCAAAATGATAGAATCACCTAAGACTATCCAATTTGGAATCATGAACTTTTAAAAGATTGAAAGAATTAATGTATAGATGATAATAATTCACCATGGATTGATAAAACAGACTAAATCCAATTTTAATTAATTCATAATCAATTAATTTGTAGAATATGAATCACAATACCAAGATATTATAATGAAAAATGAACTCTTTAACTTGCACGATGAAAGCCTTAGTTAAAGCATGATTCTATATTCTTCAATAAAATATTCAGTGGTCCATCTCCCAAAATTTTCATTATCTCTGATATCAAAGATAACTGAGAATTTAAACACCACAATGATCTACTTCTCATATCCACGGGATAAAGGTAAATCTTAAAAAATAGAGTGTTTTTAAAACTACATACTAATTTGAGTTTATAATAATAATGTTTACAACAACTTATAAAAGTTTGTTATAACAATCATTCAAAAATATATTCTAAATTGTTTGAAATATATCCTACTTTTAAAACAAAAGTACTCCATGATTCTTCATTAAGCAAGCATCGCACAAATCATCTTGTCGTTCCTTTTTTGAGACTCAAATTAAACATTGGAAAATGAAGAATCGTGCATATTTGATCCCATAATAGCATTGACATTTGATGACTTCTTAATAATAATATCTCTAGATTTCCTGGGTTTCTTTCATGCCCAAGGAACACTTTGCTGCATTTCAAACCTCAACTCTTGATTGTCTCTTTCAAGTTCCCTATTCTGCCTCATAACCTGGTTAAGGCACATTTACAAATAAGGGACATCTGCATAATACCTCTGGGCCCATGTTAAGCATTCGTGACAATACATAGGTTCCAAATTTGGGAGCGATTGTTGGTGATCTAAATCTGATGGATTTTCTTGCAGAAAATTAGCCTTTAGATCAACTCGAATTCTTGAAAATCCCTCACAGTCTTGGAGGAATGGGGGAAAATTAGAAACAAAGTCATACTGGGGATGACTATCCTCCGTAGAGTTTGGGATTATACTTTCAATTTTTTTTTGATCATCTATCATAATGGTTTGAATGGGGTCATTCCTTTGTTTGTGCCTATTCCTTACCATTCTGGATAGGATGTAGCCATTCATTTTATTTTTAAACTCAACTTCACATACCTCCTGCAAATGCCTAGCTTGTTTACCCTATTCTTTATGCTTCTCATTGACTAATGGCTTCGTAGACTATGAATGATCGACAACACTTAACAACTGATTTCTCAAATGACTAAGGAAAACTTCTAAGGGTTTCCTGGGCACAAAACCATGTCTTTTCAATGCTAATCTAGCCATAAGAAAAGCCTCTGTTTGGGTATCGAGTGACACGATAAGGTAATTTTGAATCCGAATCTCAATTCAAAAATCATGAGGTGAAGCCTTGGGAGTGAAAGGATCTTCGAAACCCTGTGTTAAATTGATGATGGGTTCAATTTGTTGGGGTAAGAATTCATTTCTTACTAGAAAACCTTCACAATTGTCCCCTGAGCTAACCAAATGAAATTCGACCAAGATGCGAAATAGGTCGTGATGAAACAAGTTAGTCTCAGGGTTAGGGCTTTCTCGTTTATAGAATTTAGCCATTTTTTGCAGGCTTATAAGTAAGTAGAAAGGCAGGTTTAAATGAAACCCCTGAAACACCATAAGCAATTGTATGTGAAAATAGAAAACCAAGTCATAGCACCATTAACAGGTAATGAAATGCTTAATTATCAACAATAGACTGTGAAAACTGGTGTTAAATAGATCTAATGGCATACCCTTTATATGGTATTGTGACTTCTTGGACATCAACAAAGACCACCATGGAATATTGTTTACCTTCATATTTTTAAACCACTTGTCACCTTCCTAAGGAAGACCCATTTTATTAGCAATGAATTCCTTAGTGACCTGTAACTGAACATCCCCGATTTTAGCTTTGGTGCCATCAAAAGTCCTGGAAAACTCCCTGGCCACTTCTAAATTAAACACATCAAACGCTTGAATAAAACCTAACCAAACGACCTGAGCAAGACTACCCATCACATCGTCATGGGACAACAAGTTTTGCAGGCCATTCGACTCTATCCTCACTACATGAGCCATAAATTTAACAGGGGTAAACCATGAGACAAAGAAACAATTTTCATCAAGGGGAAAATGATGTAATCACAATAGACCAAGCCCATAAATAGCGAAGGAGGCCAAACAAACATAAATGATGATAAACAAACACTTGAGGGTTTGAGGATGCTCTACTATTATCTCCCACTCCAAGTTCTGACTACCTCATGTAGAGAGGAGGATAGAGAGGTTCAAAACTAACAAACCCATGTAACCCTTGTGGTTGACCACGAACTACTGACCTGATTTCGAGGACATTAACACCACATAGAGTGATGATTCATTTGATAGATGAAAGGTCAGGCCAGGGTAATTAAACATTACTAAACATCGTGTCATGATATGACAATGGTAGGTGTTAAAAATATTATGTCGAGACTGTTTAAAGAGGTAAAGTTTTAAATGAACCCTTTATCACTCATAACAATGATTTATCAATAGTTTTAATCAAGGCTTTAGTTCAGGCTCGACTATCAAGTTCATAAATTGGTTTAGATCAAACCCACACCTTTTAAAATTGAGCTTAGTTTGTAGGAAGTGAGTCTTACTTAGGTTTATTAACATAATTATAGACCTTCCATTAAAACATAACTCAAGGATATTCTTATTGAGACCTTAGATTAGTTAAAGAAAACAAACAATAATCTTTAATCCATGCAAAGGGATACTATCACAAGAGTTCGATCAACGATTTGCATAAAAGGAAGCTTCAATTTCATGCTTTACAATTATGAAATTGAAGAGGGAAAACAATCAATAAGTGACACAAACATATTGTCACAAAAATGATAAAAATTCAAACAAGATTGATTGGCACTAAATAACCACACCTTTGTACAAAACAAAATTAGTGAATCTAACACATATAGACATACTAGGCAGTGAGAATAAGAAGTGATTTTGTATTTCAAATGAAAAAAAAAAACAAGATGCTAGTTGGGTAGTGTTAGCATAGGGGAAGACCCAGGGTTCAACGCTACAACAATGCACCAACAAAACCCTAACTACCATCCCTTTTGGAAACACCTACGAAGCAGATGAAGTCTCACTCGAGGTAGAGGCAGGGGTGGTTGCAAGAATCAGGTGTATGCAACCTTAGCTGGGACACAGATCTGTGATTATAACACTTAATAGAGCACTTTTCACCGTTAGTTCATCATTATCTAACCAATATCTATTCCAAATAGAAAATAGAGCATCGCAACATTCACCCTGATCTAAGGTATACAAGCACTTAGCAAAGGAATTAGATCAGATCTAGCAGATTCAAGCACTAAGCAAGTTCAAAGATGTCAGATCTAGCATCCAGATTCATCATAAGCACAAAGCATAAACAGATCTATCTATCTATATCAAAGCACTTAGCACATAACACATAAACACATCAGAACATTGCACGGATCAAAATAACACAGTATTTACATGGTTCACCCCCACCTTGGGGCTACATCTACCAACTCTTCTTCTTTATTAGCTTCTTCAATAGGTTACATGCACAGAGCCTCAAAACCTTACTCTTCATAGGAAAGAAGATCTGTGCAGCTTGCTAGATCCTTCTTCCTTGCATTACAACACAAATCCCTCCACAGTCTCTTACAATGACTTGTACTTGGATCTGCAAGTCTCACACAGTATGCACGAAGCCTTACACTTCTTGATCACACATATCCCACTCTTAGCACTTAGCCAACTTGCAAAACACTTGCGCACTATTCAACTACTTTCTACTTCTTACATTACCTAGCCTTATATTTATACATACAAAATAGTCCTAAACATGGGTAAACCCATGGGCCGACATCCCATTCCCATTTCCTATTCCCAAATCCCAAAAAGGACCCGAAAAGGGGTTGAGATACCGCGATCTCTGCTTCATCTAGCGCTTTGTCTTCGACAGGCTGTCGAAGTCCCAAAATAGGTCAACTTGACCAAGGATCTCCCAAAACTTGGTCAAGGGGAAACAGACCCCCAACAGTCACCTGTGAATCGTCCTGAGTCACTCTGGTCTGACTAGTTTTGCTTCGAACACCTCGAGCTTGGATTGAGCTGATTCAACTTGCTGATGTGCTATGGCCTCCTTTTTAGTGAACTCGTGGATGACTCCATCATTAATAGGTCCCTCTAGACGTTGTTCTGTTGTAGTGACAACCTGCTCTAGCTCGACTCCTTAGCCTTCTACCTCTGTAAAAAGATGATAGGCCTTATCTTGCACAGGTTGGAGTTTCTGAGTTATCTCCATAACTCTTCTCTAGATAGTATGGATTTGCTGTTGTGCAGTGCGTTTCTCTTGGGAGCGCTTCATTCTTTCCACAACTGAGAGGGACTTCAACTACACCTGTATCTTTTCAGGTTGATACTTCACCTCTTGGAGTTGCGACTCTAGTGCTCTTAATTCTAGACTCTCAGTGAGTCATTCATATCTTAGGGCACTACGATCAATGAGCTACTTACATTCCATGGTAAGAGCCTTGAGCCTTTCAACTGTGCTCCTGGTGGTTGCTTCCCTTTGGTCTCTTACATATTGAGGGGTCTCGGGTACTGCACATAGATCCAAATTTGTTATACATTGTTGTAGTTGCTGGATCACTTCTTCAAGTTGTGCTACTTCGGCCTTTACTTCTATGAATGTCATAGAGAAAAGTGATTTGTAGACCATTTCCTTTACTTCGAGTTGCTCCATGAGAAACTGTTCCTTTTCTTGTTGTAGCTGGGATTTTTCTTCATCAAACTTCACTTGGAGATAAATCTTTTCCCATTCTGCAGCACGAGGTTGCTCTACAAGGACTCCCTGTACTTGTGTCAAATCCTGGGTGGCTTGTGCTATTTCTTCTTGTGCTCGTCGAAGACGAGATTCGACTGTATCAGATAGGCGGTGGAGTTGAGCTGGCTCATCTCCCAATTCTGGTTCCCCTGGCGCAGTGGAGACTGCACGAATGGACTATAGGGCTTGTTGTACCCCTCAGAGTTCAGTCTCAATTTGATCATACATATCCTCTTGCTTTTCTTCTTGTTTCTCTGCTATTTCCAGTGAATCATTGTTCAAGGTTTCTATGAGGAAGTCAAAGTCATCAGAGGTGAGGACAGTCTGCATCTTGTTCATGGTGGACATCGATTTCTTCCAGGAGGAAGGTTTCAGAGGTGAACCTTTCCTTTTTTTTAGGGGATCAACCTCATCACCCTACTGTTGTTCGACCTCTTTGTCATTCAACTCTTCACCATCACCTCCTTTCTCTGGTGAGATGGAATAAATCTTCATGGATGCACTGTCTAAATCCTGAACCTCTTCAGTTTTCTTTGTCCTGCTAAGTCCGAGTGTATCCTGTGCAATTTCTGGGCTGTTGATGTCAGATATCTCTGCAGGGTTTGCTGGAATGAGGAGGTCCTCTGACCAGTACTTGGTGATCTCCTCCAAGTCCTCCTTCATTAGCTTATAGTAGGATTGGAGCTGTTGCTTATGTTTGTCAGTGCAAGATATGATGTAAATAAAATATCAGTCTGCATTGAACTTCATCAAGGGCCTGAATCGGTGTAGAGTGTTTGGAGTGATGCGAGGCTCGGACTAGATGGTTGTCTTCAGCTGGTTGTAATAGGTATGAAAAAAAACATTGGACTGCCACTATTTATTCATATCGCTTGAGTACCATAGTGTACTGAACTTCACGGCCAATGGTTCGAAAGGCTCGATGTCCGGGAAGGTCACACCTTCCGGCATCTCCCAAGAAATAAAAGCAATCAGGATCAATAACCAGCTGAAATGAAATTCGTACCCTTGATCCTAGGCTTCTTCATAGTTGAGTTTTAATTGGTTCACCAGGTACTTTTCCCAGTTCATCTGAAGTCCTTCTGCACACTTCCTTGCGAGGTCGACTACAAAACCAGTGACTTGGGTGGGTCGGTTTTTTCATACTAACTTCCTTGCAATCAATTCAAAGGCGAGGCACACTGTGCCACTCTAAATAGAAGCTTCTTTGTAACCTCATGTTCCCTTCTCGACATCGCCCTAAGTGTCTTTGATCTGCTATGCTAGAGCGCGATCCATGGATTTTCCAGGGTAAAACTCCTGTGGATCGGGTCCTTGCATACTTAACCCCATGATCTGATTGATCGGTGTTAGATCAATTGTTATACAACAGTTTAGCCACAAATAACGTCCATGGTAACAAGACAACAGTAGCTCGACACATGAATTCACCTCCTGGTGTCGTCTAAAGTGAGGAATATTCATGACATTGAGCAGGGTGGACTGCGCGAGGTTATGGGTCCATGACTGGGGGATTATCTTCGAATTCTTCCCCTTAGTCCAGGTCAGTTACTTATGTGGGGCGAGCATGTTGTAAAATTTTCAATCTCCTAGGTTGAAGTTGCTAAACTTAAACGCCACAATCTTATCTTGGTCTGCTCGAATTTCACATATCCCCTTCGGGAGGTATGTAGTGACCAAGGTGTACTCAAAATCTCTAGGTACGCTGTCTCGATTTATTGCGCCACTTAGAGGTGGTAGATAGGTGGGTAAGATGGTCGGGATCAATTTAGTGTTCTCTAGATCATCCCTGTGCTTGGTTCTCTTTTTATCGAATGGCCGGGATGGTCTAGCTTCGCGAGTAGTGGATGGAGAGGATGGCAATCCTCTCATCGACGATGCTTGTATGCCGATATACATCAACATGAATCTTTTAGTCATGATTTTGATCAAAACTTCTTCAACAAATTTCTCTACAACACTCAACTCGTCTGACATACACGCTTGGGGTTAACAATCTCGGTTTCAGGGAATAACTTATACATTGTAATAGGATAGACAACAAGAGTGTGATGATCACTATATAAAATATTTAAGTAACTTAGTCTGCAAGCTCAAATTCTCAATTGGCAAAAGTGTTCTTGGTGCATGGCGCGACTGGATAAATAGGTAACTCGGCAATGGGTTGCTCGGAACAAGTATGAAGCCTTCATTAACTCTGATCTGTCCATTATGGCACGGTCCCAACGATCAGATGGCGAGTTGGCTGTCCATAAATGACTTTCTATTTGTTTGGAGCATTTATCTAACAGTTATAATGGCCCCAACGGATATATTTCTTTGCTATGGCAAAGTGCCATGCGTCACTGTTCTGATATCCTAACAAAGCTCCAATTTTGCAATTTTTTCTTCTGCGAGGTTTCCTCTGGAACCTTCTGCAACTTGTTGATATTATCTCTCTTATTAATTAGCTTTCTAGCCTTCTTCCCAGTGAGCTTAGTCTCGGTGTGCCTTTTTCCATTATGATCCTTAGCTTCTTTTGGCATAGTTACTTCTCACTATTGAGATTCTTTCCTAAGATTCAAGGGTAACCCTTCTTCTTCATCTGGAATAGGTACTTCAATATTCAATGGTTCTTCTAGTGTTCTTGCAACTTAGACATCTAGGTCTCTGGTGTTAAATGGATTTGATCTGTTCTTCTTTTCTTCAATCAAGTGTGCGATCCTTGTAGTCATGAATTCTTTTAATTCTTTCTTCTTCTATTCTAAAACTTCCTCTTCTTCTTTCCTTCTAGCCTGATCTCTTTTAATCCAAGGTTTTCCTAGTAGCATGGTAAATGGGGCACTGTTCTCGATAAATTTAATAATCTCAAAATCTTCCTCTGTCGAAGTTCCATTGGCATTCATAGGTATCCGGGTGAGCTTTCCACATAGGTTTATCAACTTTCCTTTGAATAGTCCTATTCCTCCTAGTGAAGGAATCATAACAGGATTCCCTATAGCTTCCCATGTTCTCTCTAACATGATATTCACCTATGTTTCCTCATCCAGAACACAATCAATGTCGAAATCTCCTATTCTTGCTTCAAGACATTCTTTTTCTGTGAATATCTCTGATAAGTTGACATGTCGGTGGTCATTCAGGGTTTCTTTTATTTGCAATAATATAGTCTCTGATTCTTTCTGGGATTCTGTCATAATCTTAGCTTCTGGATCTACCTTAGTGTTTTCTTGTCTCATGTTCATTACTTCAAGCTTAACAATCATTCTAGGACAATCCAATACTTCATGGTCCATAACTTTACAACAAAGACAACTAGGTCTTCTCCCAAGGAATTCCTTAGCAAGATGCCTCGCTTTTCTGCAACTGTAACAAAGGGTTAATCCTCTCTTTCATTTAAATTATCCCCAACCTTTCCTGTACTGCGCTCTAGGATCATGGTAGCTAACCTGCAAAAAATTCTTTCTAGGATCCTGCATACACTTATTAGTCCAAATATCCTTTTTATGCATAGGTATAACACATTTTTCACTATTCTTATCGGATCTACTCATATCAAATCTTCTTTCATCTATTAATACCCTAGTTTTCAAGTTAGGAAAAAATCTATCAAACATACCTAGATTCATACTTTTGAAAAAAAAGCTTTCACTAATCTTACTTCTACAGAGCATAAAGCTTTCAAATATAATTTTTTTTCACTATTCTTACCTTTATCAGAGCACATAAATTTTAGATCTTACCTCTTTTAATCAAAATTTCTCACTTTTACCTTTCTTAGGGCATAAAGCTTTTGAATCTTACCTCTTTTCTTCAGATTAGACTTATTTTTCCTTAGCACAGAACTTGCCAAACTAGTAGAGTACTGTGCACTAGAGAAATAGATCTATGCACAAAGCTTTCACAATTTCAGATCAAATATTTGCACAAAGCTTTCACAATTTCAGATCAAATCTTTGCACAAAGATTCTTCTTCCACAGTTCCCAACAATCATAGTTTCAGGTCCCGGAAATAGAACCATTTGTTGGCACAGGGGCAGACCCAGATTTCAATGCTACAACATCACACCAACAAAACCCTAACTACCGACCCTTTCGACAACACTTGTGAAGCAGATGAAGTCTCACCCGAGGTAGAGACAGGGGTGGTTGCAGGACTCAAGTGTCTGCAACCTTAGCTGGGACATAGATCTGTGATCATAACACTTAATAGAGCACTTAGCACTGTTAGTTCATCATTATCTAACCAATATCTACTCTGCATAGAAAATAGAGCATCACAACATTCAACCTGATCTAAGGTGTATAAGCACTTAGCAAAGGAATTAGATTAGATCTAGCAGATTCAAGCACTAAGAAAGTTCACAGATGTCAGATCTAGCATCCATATTCATCATAAGCACAAAGCATAAACATATCTATCTATCTATATCAAAGAACTTAGCACATAACACATAAACACATTAGAACATCTCACAGAGCAGAATAACACAATATTTACGTGGTTCACCCCCACCCTGGGGCTACGTCCACCAACTCTTCTTCTTTATTAGCTTCTTCAATAGGTTACATGCATAGAGCCTCATAACCTTACTCCGCATAGGAAAAAAGATATGCGGAACTTGCTAGATCCTTATTCCTTGCATTATAGAACAAATCCCTCCACAGTCTCTTACAATGACTTTCACTTGGCTCTGCAAGTCTCACATAGTATGCATGAAGCCTTACACTTCTTGATCACATAGATCACACTCTTAGCACTTAGCCAACTTGCACAACACTTTCACACTATTCAACTACTTACTACTTCTTACATTGCCCATCCTTCTATTTATACATACAAAATAGGCCTAAACACGGGTAAACCCATGGGCCGACATCCCATTCTCGTTACATATTCCAAAATCCCAAAAATAACCCAAAAAGGATCCGAGATCCCGTGATCTTTGCTTTGTCTTGCGCTCCGTCTTCGACAGGCTGTCGAAGTCCCAAAATAGGTCAACTTGAACAAGGATCTCACAAAACTTGGTCAAGGGCCAACAAACAACCAACAATGTCCTACTTTTCCACAACTGAAGCATTTGAATGGAAGATTACCTTTGTATATTCTTTTGAGCTTCTTGACAAAGTTGGTTTCTTCCTCATCGAATTCACTATATGAGAAATCACTTGTATTGCATTCTTCTATATTTTTCTTCTTTGAAGCCTTGAAGGATGCTTCCTTCCTTAATGACATTGTTGGATTATCCCATTCTATCGTCATTTCATATGCAGTGAGGCTTCCATGCAACTCATCCATTGCCAACTTCTCTAGGTCCTTCGTTTATTCTATAGTAGATATCTTGGGATTAAATCTTGAGGGAAGAGACCTAAGATTTTTTTTCACAATGATGGTTTCTTCTATCTCTTCTCCTAATCCTTTGATAGAGTTGACAACCTAATCCACGCGAAGAGAATAGGTTGAAATACTCTCTTCTTCATTCATCTTGAGGGTCTGAAATTGTCCTCTATGAATCTATAACTTTTCTCTCTTGACCTTGTCATCTCCTTCATAAATTTTCTATAATTTGTCCCACATCTCTTTTGTTGAGGCACAATGCATGAATTTGGTATACACTGCCTTTGTCAAACCACAAAGAATAACATTATTTTCCCTGTAATTATTGTTACCGAGTCTCTTTCCATATGTATCAACTAGTGGATTTTTTGGAGCTGGTTAGCCATTCTCCATTGCACTCCAAACATCATACCCAAGTAACATCAAGTATGTTTGCATTCTTATCTTTCAGAAAAAATAATCTGATCCATCAAATATTGGAGCTTTGTTTGTGGAAAAACCTTCTTGCTCATCCATTTTCTCTATAAGGATTCACCTTCCAATGGTTATACTATTCGTGAAGGAACATTGCTTTGATACAAATTGTTGGAATATACGCTAATACTGAGAGGGGGGGTGAATCAATATTAAACATATTTTTACCACTTTTTCTCTTTACCACTTTAACTAGTCATTACATAATCAATCATAAGAAATGCAGATAACTAATCATATCACCATATATCAACACAAAATCATAGTACACAAATATTTAACGTGGAAACCAAAATGGGAGAAAACCACAAAACTTTCTTTATAAGATCTTGTAGGAACCAACATACTATTACAATGCTTGCAGGCATCAACCCACAGAAGACACCAATCTCCTTGACTAAAAACCAACTCAACAATAATTATTATAGGAACCAACCTGCTAAGGATACCAATCTTTCCTACAAGCACCAACTTGTAGAACTGTAGGCACCAACCTACATTGCAAGCACTCACTTGTTGATAAAGAAGGAACCAAAATTCAATATAATCACCCACTTACAATGAGGACTTAAATCCCCTTCTGAGCTCCACCCTACCTTCCTTATACATTCAAATATTCCTTTTTTCCATTCTCTTTTGAGACTCAACTCCTTTGTTCTTCTCACCTTTGCTTCCATGCACTTATTTTTTCACTCTTCACCCATTCGTCGCACCTCTACACTTCCAACACAATCCTAGAATCATTATATATATATATATATATATATANTATATTATCCCATACACCATCCATTTGTTCTCAACCAATTCATATTCAACAAGTCAGCTCCAGGTCCATCGATTCTCCATTAAGTCGGGCTACAAAACCCTCCATGAAAACTGACTTCCATCTTCCTTCCATCACACACTGTTCTTCACATAGACCTTAATGCTCGGAATCCATCCGATATGATCCTTGAAAAAATCATTCTCATTGATATGTTATTTATCCAACAAGGCACACTATACAACCTTGACACACAAAAATCGTTCGATCATTTATTCATTTGATCACAACCATCCGATATTGATCTCCAATCAATCTCCTCCGTTGATCTGCACGATTGTCTGATCTGGATCTCTAATCAATATCCTCCGTTGATCTGCACGATATTCCGATCTAGATCTCCAATCAATCTCTTCCGTTGATTTGCACAATCGTCCAATTTGGATCTCCAATCAATTGCCTCTATTGATCTGTGATTGCTTTCATCAGGACCACTAGGCCTATCAGACACCTATGACCAAAATACTCAGCCACCATAGGATCTGGTCCAGATTTGATCTAGTTCATTGATTGCATCCTTTTTATCGGGCTCATCGGGGTACACTCAACACAATATGTCCTTATTTCTCAACAACCATATGATCTTAGATCAATGGATATTGTTGGTTCTCAGAGTCTTGTTCATCGGAACCCATCCTCTTAATAATATAACTATGCTCTGACTAGACCCTCTATTATGGCACGTGTGCCAACAATCCTCAGAATCTAGAATCAACGGCTCCAATTGCATTGATCCTTTAACCTGCACATTGATTATCTCCTGTCACTCTAACTATTCGTGAGATGGTTAGTTGGGATCCACAACGATCCATGACTGATATTGCATCTCTCCTGCATGATGACCTATGGTCTATATTTCTCCTTGAAGCTCCTTTGTCAGAGTACCTCCACTACAGGTAACATAATCTACTCCAACTAGAGCCTCTCCCATGAACGGTGGAGATATGCTTGCTATCCAAATCAACGACTAAGATTTGATATGATGTCATAATGGTCTCCACATCCAATTTTGGCCCCCTTTAATTTTACACAATAAAAAATTGACATGCTTCATCCTTTGGGATACTCTAGCTACGACGTTGGAATTATGACATCACCCTGACTACCAAGCTGTCACAACACGTCATCACTTCCTCCAACTCATATTCATATACCTTGATGAATTATCACTTGACACATGGCACTTTCCTTGATTATTTTGTGTCTCTGAAATTACAGTTGATGTGGCTCAATTGAGCTGGCTCACTATCATTCTTAGAGTACCTTGTTATCAGAGTACCTCCGCTCACAATCCACTCCAATCGTTTCTTTCCTGATGAAAAACATAGATATACTAGCCATGCCAAATCAACAACTATCGTTGGCTCTCAGAGTATTTCCCATCGGAGTCTCATTGCAACCTTTCTCTATGATTAACGACCCATATTCTCTCCTGCTACAACTTCTATAGATCAACGATTGTCAATAACTCCAAGTCTCCTTCATAGTCGGACTCTTGCATGCTCTGGTCTGACATGGTTACTATCTTTTTATGAAAAGTCAAATAATGGTACCTCTACGTGGCACTGTACATGTCTCTTCCCTTACTGCTTATGCTATGTGGTCCATTCATTGCATTACACATTGTTATTTTCATGGCTCAATCCATTAGAGGTCTATGGGGCTCTTCCATATGACTTCATACTATGACCAAGTGCTTAGGTCATCAGACTTCTTCTGGTCGAAGTGTCTCAAAATGGACTGAGCTAAGCACTATGAAAACTCGAACTCTAATGGAACCACACCACTCCGAAGAGTTCTACACGCTCGATCTCTATTTAAGAATTTAATTTCCACCGTCAATTTAGATAAGGGATTTCCCGCTTGCATTTACACTTCATAAAATCACCTTTACATTATAATCCATTCGAAGTCAAATATTCTTGTGTATGTGGGATAATTTGGTGATCATTTTTTACTTGATCTTAGTTAACTAAGACCTCTCTTTCTAAGCTCATTGTTGCTCTTTCCTTGAGTGCTTTCCTGAGCTTCCTCTACATCATCTAGCTTTAGCAAACTATAATTATTCTTCCATAAGACTCTTTGCTTCCTTGATTATGCATAGGGGCATTCTTTTATTCCTCTATCCTTCTGGTTCTATCCTTGGAACTGTCATCACAATATATCTTTGACATCAATTACAACCCCATTTTCAATAGTACCCACACCTTTCCTTAAGGGAACTTGTGGGAACATCCAATAGTGGATTTTTTTGGCATAAAAACTCCATGAAAACTATTGATTTTTATGAAATTTCATGAACCATTTTCTATATTTTTGGGATAAGGGTTTTATTTTTTTGATTTACTTTTCAATAGTGATGTATGCGGCCTCAAAGCTTCTTAAATTTGTAAAAACATATTGACCTGTTTTAGGCCATGATTGTATTTCCTAGAAGAATTTTCCATGGTTCTGGAGAAATTACTTGAATGCTTATATTTGAAAGGCAAATAGTTAGTGGTATTGATACAATGGATTTAATTTTGTAGATTTTAAATAATTGATAAAGGAGTACAATAGATTATTTCTTTAAGGGTAGGGAGCATGCTTGTATTTTATGTCAACTTATGATATATTTTTGTACTTGGAAAACTTGTATAGAAAGAGACTTTTGATTTCATTGGAAACGTTTGTTGGATTATACTCTTGACTAAGTTTTACTATGATTGTTGTATATTTATTATTACTGAGAATACTTGTAAAACTATTATAAAGAGCAATAAAGGGGCCACTAAACAACCAATAAAGATGGAGTCATTCTGGGTTGGAAATTGTATTGTTTAATTATGTAATTTAACAGATTAAATTGCATTTTGGAAAATTGTATATCACATTGAGGCATTTTTTAAATACTGCAAAATTGAATGTAAAGAATTTGTTATTGCAATGTTTCAAACATCATTGAATGATTCTTATGCATATGTTTATGTTGTGAGGTTGATATATATATATATA
>ML783371.1:389658-418474 GCA_009831015.1 Picea engelmannii | reverse complement strand
ATATATATATATATATATATATATATATATATATATATATATATATATATATATATATATATATATATATATATATATATATATATATATACCTTGTATTAGGTTAGCATCCTAGATGGGTATTATAGTTACCATTAAAATATTTAATGCTTAAAAATTCTTCATTTTTGCACTTCTTTGCAATTTAATTGTAATTAGAACGGTAATTTGAGTGGTAACGTTGCATTTTCTATTTACAACTAAAGTTTCAATGAAAGTAATGTTAACATTACCAACCATATCAGTATCCATGAAATATTTGGTGCACCTCTATTAATGATCAAATTTGTGATAAAAGAAGTGACCACTTTTTATGACTGTAGTAGCATCCATTTTTCCAACTACATAAACAACATCCAAATTTATGACAAAATTAATGACTAATTTATGATGCATTAGTGTTAAAATTTTCATTGGGATTAGAGTTAGAATGAACATATAAAAATAAGTTCATAGCTATGCATATTATGCTTCTAATAACAACAATATTAGTCAAAATGATAATATTTTGTAGGTTTTTAAGTACACGTCAACTATGGTTGCAACTACATCCAAAGAAAGAAATAGAAAAAAAAGGAGATGATGAGTTTCTTAAGGTCGAGACTCCATAAATTCCAACTACTTTGAAGTTAGAGATTCCAAAATTCCACCTCTTCGACCTTGAACCAAAATATTTTCAGTTTTGGTCCATTATTGAGGTTTTCAGGATCTTATCAATTATGGCCTTTATAAGTTCCAAATTCTATATTCTTCATTATAGAACATCAAGAAAGTTATAAGGTAATTAATTATATCCATTTTGGATCAATTGAGGAGGGATTTTGGTCTCCAAAAGCTTTGATTTTGAAGGAGATGAGTAAATAATTCCTCAACTTTCTCCTTAGAGTCCATTTGATAGTAACTAGTATATTCCCCTTCAATCCCACCTACCAAAGTTCGTATTGATCCCTTATGGTCATTTTGATATTCTTTAAGCATGGATAGCTTGTAGAGATCAAAGTTTTCTACATTTTCTATTGAGTAAATGTTCATACAAGGTGGAATACTAATTATGTAAGCATAGTTGACTACCTTAACTAATATTTTAAAATATCTTCATTTCAAGGCCTTGATTTTCTTTCATGGAATATGTAATAATTTCCTTATTAAGGTGCAACCAAACTCTACCTCTTACTTGGAAGGTATTTTCAACCTTATGTTGAACATGCATGGCCTTATACTTATTGTAATATTTCTTTAGCTTCTCCTAAAACTTTACATATAAATGTCTAATCCCATCTATGAACTTTTATTTCTTTAATGCATCACTTGAGTTTGATACCCTTACTTAAGGTTTCAAATATTGTTGCATGTAAACCAAGTTTTCATATAAGGTCCTTAGATTATTTTGATTACATCCTATCAAAAGTTTAACAAAAATACTATTCACTACCTCCATATGCCTACAACGGTTTGGTTAGTATACGATTTACCAGTGAAAGGAAGTGGATCTCTTAAATTTATCATCCAAATTCTTTTACAATAAATCCAAAAATGCACTAAGAAATCTAGTATCTCTATTATAAATGATGCTCCTTGGAACCCCAAAGTGCAACCAAACCCTTTCAAATAAAAATCTTATGAATTCTTATCCTTTGATGGTCTTATTATAAATCATCAAAACACACATCTTAGTGAGTATGTTGACTAACATAAATAGGTAGTCATACCCTCTTCTTGTCCTCAGAAAACACCCAACAATGTTCATGGATATGATTTCCCATGGATTTGTAGGAACTGTAAGTGGATGTGATGCAGGAGCATCGCCAACTCATCAAGCGAGCCAACACATCAAGCGGAGATCAGCTGGATAAAAAAACCCAAATTTTTTGAAGTGCTTTGGGATTGTAGCACAAGTCTTTAATGAACCATTTATGAAGGTGCATTTGTATATTGTATTGGAACTTGAGATTTTAATCTCTCGTCCTTTGGTAGATAGGAGGAATTTACTAGATTTAATGCTGGTAGATAGGATTTTAAGTCTAGATTTGATAGTTTAGAGTTCGAGAGGGAAAACGGATATAGACACCCTCATTGTATCAATTCTAACATTATGAGAGAATTCAAGAGAAGAGAAGAGCAAGCAGAGAATATTGTATGAGAACAACCATGTACAGGCATTTGAATTAATAGAAGAAATCTTTAATTCAAATCCATGGTTTGTGTTGGTTTCTCTGTGTATTGATGTTATGCTCATGAATGTTTGCTTTCTGGTTATCCATTTTCTTTGTATATGCTGTGCATGTGATTTCATGTTTCAAACTGAAGTCTGAAAGGGAGAGAGAATGAGGTTCAATTGTTCTTCTATCTGAGCCAGGAGATTTCTGCAAAGTGTGCAATTGAATACATCCGCAAGGAGTGCGTAGATGAAGTCTTAGTAGTCTAACTTTTGTTCTCATTCACCCAGAACTGGAAGTGGGTTTTTGAAGCCAAGAAAAGAGTGTGCAGGCTGAAGCAAAAGTCTCAGTTGTGAATCTGAGCAAAGGAAATCACAGACTGCTGTTGCAGGAAGTGTGCAGAGTCGGAAGTATTCAACACTTGAGAAGTTGTTGAATGTTGAGTGCAAGGAATGTGTGCAAGTCCCTCTGAAAGAGTCAGAGTGGAAAAATCTCAGGAGGAATAGACCTTTGAACTCCCTGAAGACTAAGTGCAGGGAAGTTGTGGCTGGAAGCCGGAGGAAAGTGTCGCAGGTTGGCGAGTGAGCAAACGAGTCTTGTGGAGAGATACTTCTTTATTTCACAGAATCCTCAAGGGGAGAACAAATAGACGAAATCTTTGGAAGAGATTTCACGAAGTTTCGAGAACCGTTGGATCTCCCAGAAGTGCAAGGTAGTTACTGCGTAGGCGTGGAGAGGATTCAAAGCTCAGGAGGGACAACACCATTGATCCAAGTCAGTCAGGGCCGTTGGATTGTAAACGAGATCGCCTGTCGGGACCTCATGAAGAAAGTATCCTAAGTTTGGTAAGGAGAGTCACGAGATTGCGAAGAGAGAGATATCGACAATTCTGAGGTTAGTGTGAATCCACAGGAGTTAGTAAGTGGGACAGGTGGCACCTCGCATCTCGGGAGCTCGTAAGTGGAAGGGTTGAGAAATCGGTGTTCAAAGACGCGAGGCGCGAGTACGCAAAGTGGAAAAGTGGCGAGAGGATCAGGAGCATCCATCTGAGAAGGACAGGTGGAGGAGATCTAAGGATCTCGCGAACTCGGGAGCTCGCAGGGTGATAGCCCAAGCATTGGGTACTCCGAGTCATGAGGACGCGAGGAGCGAGGAGGTAAATAGACGTTGGATCCAGATCGCAGGAGGACTGTTGGATCCGCACATGGGCTCGTGCATCAGAGCCTCACAAGAAAAGGCTCAAGAACTTGACCTCATGAGAAGTGAAGTCACGAGGGAGAGAGGTCGCGAGTTTCGGCACCTCGGACCTCGGGAGTTGACGGGGAAGTTATTCAAACTCGCGAGTAGCGAAGTCGTGAGGGAACAAGGTAGCGATAGCACGGAAGTCCGGAGAGAAGTGACGGGTGTGGACGAGTCAAGTCATATGTGCGCCTCAGAGCTTCGGCACCTCGGATATTAGAGGTTGGAAAACCAAAGGTTTGATATCGCGAGTAATGAAGCCCCCCAGGGAAAAGTCAGCAAGTTGACTGATATCTCGGATCTCAGGGATTCGAGAGCGTAGCGCTCGACTGTTGGACTCACAAAGTCGCGAGTTTCGATCCTCCGAAAAGTTAAGGAAGGGGATCGAGTGACGAAGAGAATCTTTGGGTAAGGAAGATTCCCGATAGGGAATTAGGAGAACCTTTGAGTTCTCCAGGCCGAGAAGAGAGGAAGGTCCTGTGTGAGAGGACGTGCCCGCGTGGGTGGCGCGTTTGCATCAGAGTGGTATCAGAGCTGATTTATTGTCTATATATTTCAGGCAAGCAGAGCGAAGAAGAGAAGAAGCACTCTGATACACGTCAAGTGGTATCAGAGCGGGAGAAAATCTTTGTTTTCTATAGCAGAGAAGAAGAGAGAACTTCACCATGCCGCCGAGGAGAGAAAGGAAATCACCTGATCTAGAGGATAGGGGAAACCAGAGAGGCAGAGGGAGACAAGCCAAGAATCCAGAAATGGAAAGGCAGATACGTGATCTCTGAGTGAGATTAGAAGATATGGAAGCAACGCAGAGACGCACAACCAATGATGGAGATTTGAGTGACTCCGAAGGTGAAGCTGAAGCTGAACAACAAGGAGAAGTTGCAGCCGAAGATGCAGCCAATGAGCTATTGATTAAAGCTATCACTTGGATGAGTTCAGAAACAAAGATGGACATTCCAACTTATGAAGGGAATCTGGATGCATAAGAACTTCTAGATTGGATTAGAGCTCTTGACACTTACTTCAACTATGAAGATATCGAAGAAGATAAGAAGGTCAGGCATGCTGTCACAAAACTGAAGGGACACACAACATTATGGTGGGACGAGCTTCAAGAAGATAGACGTTCCAAAGGCAAGCAAAAGATCAAAAGCTGGGATCGAATGATTGCGAAGTTGAAGGAAAATTTCATCCCAAGGGATTATCAAATCACACTGTTCAGGAGGATGCAGAACCTGAGACAGAAACTGATGACAGTAAAGGAGTATACTGAAGAATTCTACAAGCTCAATATCAGATCAGGTCATCAGGAGAGCGATGATGAAAAAGTTGCCAGGTATATGAATGGCTTAAGATACGATATCCAGGATGAGATGAGTATGACAACTATCAGAACGGTGGAGGATGCATATCAGATGACATTGAAAGCTGAGGAAAAGCTAAGCTGTAAGCCAGGACAGCGAGGCCGAGGTAGGAGCCAACCAAAAGGTAAGTCAGTTGCCCAAGATAGGTTTCAAAAATCCAAGGACGACTGGAAAAATCCTCAGACGAGAACAGAAAGAGGTGGAAGTTCACAGCGAGGTCAGCACGCTGAAAAACAAAGGCAACAGACAGAACAAAGCGGAGGATACACTGATAATAACACATTACCTCGTACCAGAGGTAGAGGAAGAGGTAGAGGTGGAGTCATCACATGCTTCACGTGTGGAAATAATGGACACAAGGCAGTTGATTGTCCAGATAGGAAGAAGGATGGAGGATAAGCTCACATCGCCGAGGCATAGAGGCGAAATGCTGAGGCAGAAGACGCAGAAGACGGAAGGTCATTGATGATGCGTAAGGTTCTCTTAACACCCGAGAAGGAGGTGGAGGACACAACTCAAAGAAACAAACTTTTCAGAACTGCATGCAAGACCAAAGACAGGAAGTGCAAGGTTATCGTGGATAGTGGAAGCACAGACAATCTCGTTTCAACCGAGATGGTGGAGAAACTAGAGATGGAGACAACTGATCACCCGAGCCCATACAAAGTTTCATGGCTACAGAAGGGACATCAGGTAAATGTCACTAAACAATGCTTAGTTGACATCAAGATAGGAGGATATAATGATAAAATACTCTGTGATGTTATTCCTATGGATGTATGTCATTTATTGCTAGACAGACCATGGCAATATGACAGGAACACAGTTCATGATGGGAAAATGAATACGTATACTTTAGAGAAGAATGGAAGAAAACATATGTTACTTCCAATTAAAGATAAAGAAGTAAAACCAAAACCAAGAAATACTATACTTCTCATGAGTGGGAAGGAAATTCTGGCGGAAGTAAAGAAGAAGGAAGATCCACAATTCTTTGTGGTCAGGAAACCAAAAATTGTTTTGACTAGCACAAGAGTGGATGATTTTCCGGAAGAGATTCAGGAACTGCTAGAAGAGTTCGCTGACATTGTGGTAGACGAATTACCTCATTCGTTGCCACCGATGAGGAGTGTGAGTCATCATATAGACCTCATACCAGGAGCCAGTTTTCCAAACAAAGCTACGTACAGGTTGACACCGCAGGAGAATGAAGAAGTTAAAAGGCAGGTGCAGGAACTATTGGATAAAGGACTAGTCAGGGAAAGTTTAAGTCCGTGTGTCGTTCCAACAGTATTGAGTCCAAAGAAGAAGGATGGAGGATGGAGAATGTGCACTGATTCTAGAGCCATTAACAAGATAACCATCAGGTACAGGTTTCCATTGCCACGGATCGATGACTTGATGGACTGTTTAAGTGGAGCCAAATTTTTTTCAAAGGTTGATTTGAAAAGCGGATACCATCAGATTCGCATGAGGGAAGGCGATGAATGGAAGACAGCCTTCAAGACAAATGAAGGGTTGTATGAATGGCTATTCATGCTGTTTGGCTTGACGAATGCACCGAGTACCTTCATGAGGTTAATGAATGAAGTGCTAAAGGAATTCACTGGGAATTTTTTCATTGTTTATCATATTGATTTTCAGCAAAACAAAAGAAGAACGTTTGAAGCATTTAGCTGCAATAATGAGGAAGCTACAACAGGAGAAGCTGTTGATCAACATGAGGAAATATTCATTTATGAAGAAAGAACTCATTGACTTGGGATTTTTCATATCGGCAAATGAATTAAAGATGGATCCACGTAAAGTGGAGGTGATTAAAAATTGGCCATCACCGAGAAATATTTTCGAGGTGAGAAGTTTTCATGGACTGGCTAGTTTCTACCAAAAATTCATCAGAAATTTTAGTGGAATTAGCGCAGCAATGATGGATACTATCAAGAAAAGACATAAATATTTTTATTGGACTGAAGAGGCAGAGAAGAGCTTCAATCTGTTGAAGCAGAAGATCAAAAAACAACCATTTTTGGTGTTGCCAGATTTTATGAAGGTGTTCTAGGTGAAATGTGATGTAAGTGGCTTTGCCATAGGAGCGGTCTTGAGCTAGGAGGACAGACCAATTTCATATTTCAGTGAGAAGCTGGATGAGGCAAAAGTGAAGTACTCCACGCATAACAAAGAATTTTATGCTATCATACAGGCTTTGAAGAAGTGGAGGCATTACTTCATCCCAAAATAATTTGTTTTATACAATGATAATCATGCATTACAGTTTGTGACTCAACAGGAGAAGTTGAATCGGAAACATGCTAAATGGGTAGAGTATATGCAGAATTTTACATTTGTAATTAAACACATTTCAGGTACTGCTAACAAAGTGGCTGATCCTTTGAGCAGGAAGTGTTTGTTGTTGCAGGAGTTCCGAATCAAAACATTGGGTTTTGAAAATCTTAGGGACATGTATGCAGGTGATGCAGATTTTGCAGAGGCATATGAAACAGCTGAGAATCCAGTTCTCAGAGACAGAAGCCCATGGATGGACTACATGATCCAGAATGGATTATTGTTCAGAGGAAATCAGCTATGCATTCCAAATTGCTCCATGAGGGAGAATCTGCTAAAATAAAAACACAGTGGTGGATTAGTAAGGCATTTTGGCCACGACAAGACATTTGCAAAGCTAAGAGAAGCATACTTTTGGCCAAGGATGCGGTCAAAAGTTAAGAAGTTTGTTGACAGATGTAGAATTTGCCAGCATTCGAAGGGAAGAAAGCAGAATGCGGAATTCTATCAACCACTGCCCATACCTGCAAGGCCATGGGATGAAATCAACATGGATTTTGTATTGGGATTGCCTAGGACGCAAAGAGGATATTATTCAATATTTGTGGTGGTTGACAGGTTTTCCAAAATGGCACATTTTATCCCATGCCATAAGACCAGCAATGTGACTCATATCTCAAATTTGTTTTTCAAGGAGATCGTTAGACTTCACGAGTTACCCAGAAGCATAGTATCGGACAGGGATACAAAATTCATTGGAAATTTCTAGAAGACACTCTGGAAAAAGATGGGGACTAACTTGATGTTTAGTTCTACCTATCGTCCTCAGACAGATGGGAAAATAGAGGTGGTGAATAGAAGTCTGGGAGATTTATTAAGAAGCTTGGTGACAGAGCACCACAACAGTTGGGACAATGTGTTGCCACATGTAGAGTTTGCATACAACGACTCAGTGAACATGAGCACAGGCAAAAGTCCATTTGAGATTGTATATGGCAGGCCACCAAGAGGAGTATCTGAACTGAGGGATTCATAGCAGATAATGACTAAGAGCGCAAGCGCTGAAGAATTCACAGAAGCGATGGAAGAACTTCACAGCAGGGTGAAGGAGCGATCGCTGGAGTCAAACCAAGAATATAAGCGTAGAGAGGATCAGCATCAGAGACAACTTCAGTTCGAAGTTGGGGATCTAGTTCTGGCACATCTGAGGAAGGAAAGGTTCCTGAGGGGAACATACAACAAGTTAAAAATGAAGAAAATTGGGCCATCCAGAGTCCTAAAGAAATTAGTAGAAAACGCTTATGAGATTGAGTTGCCTGATGGGATCGGAATATCTTCGACATTCAATGTCTCAGACTTATATCCATATAAGGCTGAGGAAGTAGGATCTGGAAGTGATGAACAACCAGAGATCCAGTGGCAGAAGTAGATGCTTATTGTAGAGAAGCCACAAATGGAGCGTATACTTGATCAGAGGGTGAGTAAAAAGACCAGGCGAAAGCAATACTTCAAGTATCTGGTTAAATGGAAGAACCACCCAGTGGAAGATGCCAGCTGGGAAAGTGAAGAAGAGATTCAAAAGCATGGACAGACCATGTAGGAGCTCATGGACAGGAGCCCATGAAAGTTTTCAAGCTAAGGAGTATGATGCAGGAGCATCGCCAACTCATCAAGCGAGCCAACACATCAAGCGAAGATCAGCTGGATAAACAAACCCAAAATTTTTGAAGTGCTTTGGGATTGTAGTGCAAGTCTTTAATGAACCATTTATGAAGGCGCATTTGTATATTTTATTGGACCTTGAGCCTTTAATCTCTCGTCCTTTGGTAGATAGGAGGAATTTACTAGATTTAATGCTGGTAGATAGGATTTTAAGTCTAGATTTGATAGTTTAGAGTTCGAGAGGGAAAACGGATATAGACACCCTCATTGTATCAATTGTAACATTATGAGAGCATTCAGGAGAAGAGAAGAGCAAGAAGAGAATATTGTATGAGAACACCCATGTACATGCATTTGAATTAATAGAAGAAAGCTTTAATTCAAATCCATGGTTTGTGTTGGTTTCTCTGTGTATTGATGTTATGCTCATGAATGTTTGCTTTCTAGTTATGCATTTTCTTTGTATATGCTGTGCATGTGATTTCATGTTTCAAACTGAAGTCTGAAAGGGAGAGAGAATGAGGTTCAATTTTTCTTCTATTTGAGCCAGGAGATTCCTACAAAGTGTGTAGTTGAATACATCTGCAAGGAGTGCATAGATGAAGGTTCAGTAGTCTAACTTTTGTTCTCATTCACCCAGAAGTGGAAGTGGGTTGTTGAAGCTGAGCAAGGAGTGCGCAGGCTAAAGCCAAAGTCTCAGTTGTGAATCTGAGCAAAGGAAATCACAGACTGCTGTTGCAGGAAGTGCGCAGAGTCGGAAGTATTCAACACTTGAGAAGTTGTTGAATTTTGAGCGCAAGGAATGTGTACAAGTCCCTCTGAAAGAGTCGGAGTGGAAAAAGCTCAGGAGGAATAGACCTTTGAACTCCTTGAAGACTAAGTGCAGGGAAGTTGTGGCTAGAAGCTGGAGGAAAGAGTCGCAGGTTGGTGAGTGAGCAAACGAGTCTCATGGAGAGATACTTCTTTATTTTGCAGAATCCTCAAGGGGAGAACGAACAGATGAAATCTTTGGAAGAGATTTCACGAAGTTTCGAGAACCATTGGATCTATCGGAAGTGCAAGGTAGTTACTGTGCAGGCGTGGAGAGGATTCAAAGCTCAGGAGGGACAACACCATTGATCCAAGTCGGTCAGGGCCGTTGGATTGTTCACGAGATCGCTTGTCGGGACCTTGTGAAGAAAGTATCCTAAGTTTGATAAGGAGAGTCACGAGATTGTGAGGAGAGAGATCTCGACAATTTTGAGGTTAGTGTGAATCCACAGGAGTTAGTAAGTGGGACAGGTGGCACCTCGCATCTCGGGAGCTCGTAAGTGGAAGGGTTGATAAATTGGTGTTCAAAGTCGCGAGGCACGAGTACACGAAGCGACAAAGTGGCAAGAGGATTAGGAGCATCCATCTGAGAAGGATAGGTGGAGGAGATCTAAGGATCTCGTGAACTCGGGAGCTTGCAGGGTGATAGCCCAAGCATTGGGTGCTCTGAGTCACAAGGATGCGAGGAGTGAGGAGGTAAATAGCCGTTAGATCCAGATCGCGGGAGGACCGTTGGATCCGCACGTGGGCTCGTGCATCGGAGCCTCGTGAGAAAAGGCTCAAGAACTTGACCTCATGAGAAGCAAAGTCACGAGGGAGTGAGGTCGCGAGTTTCGGCACCTTGGACCTCGGGAGTTGACGGGGAAGTTATTCAAACTCGCGAGTAGCGAAGTCGCGAGGGAACGAGGTAGCGATAGCGTGGAAGTCCCAAGAGAAGTGATGGGTGTGGACGAGTCAAGTCACACGTGCGCCTAGGAGCTTCGGCACCTCGGATATTAAAGGTTGGAAAAACAAAGGTTTGATATCGCGAGTAGTGAGGTCGTGAGTAACGAAGCCCCCCAGGGAAAAGTCAACGAATTGACTGATATCTCGGATCTCGGGGATCCGAGAGTGTAGCGCTCGACTGTTGGACTTGCAAAGTCTCAAGTTCCGATCCTCCGAGAAGTTAAGGAAGGGGATCGAGCGACGAAGAGAATATGTGGGTAAGGAAGATTCTCGATAGGGAATTAGGAGAACCTTTGAGTTCTTCGGGCTGAGAAGAGAGGAAGGTCCTGTGTGAGCGGACGTGCCTGCGTGGGTGGCGCGTTTGCGTCAGGATGGCATAGTCCTTTATTTGCATTACAATACTTGTTGGTACAACCCAATATGCAACCTTGGATAAATCTAGCTACTTCTTCCATATCTACTAAATAAACATACCCCTATAAGTTATTCATAGTCTTCCTAACACTATAATGCACAAAAAAATTACAAGTATGATCCTCCCTTATTTGTTGTACTCCCCTTTCATTTGACACACAAAGATCCACAATATTTGACACATTTTCCTATTCATGTTGACCTTGAAATTACTAATACAACTACTTGAAGTCCTCGTATTATGCATACTTCTCTCTATATGCTCCATGGGTGAATGGCTCCATGTGTATAATGGCTCTCAATTTGTCTCAAAGATATGCTTTTGGTGTTGGAAATCTTGGTAATGATTTGGCCAAATTGTTGGTAGTGTCCTTATAATATTTAGTAAATAAATGAAATTGTTGTAAAATTCCCATCCATTTAAAGTATTTTTCTTGGTGCAACTTACTCTAATTATGTAAGTATTGCATAGGGTGGTGATTAGATAGTGGTGTAACATCCCCACTATAATTTCCAATATAATTAATGCATAATGTAGATATTGATGATGTTTTGGTAGCTGTGGGAGGTATTAACCTCCAAGTGTAACCTTTTTACTTAGATTAGAATATTCCAGAAGTAAGAGAACCATTAAACATATGTGTGGAAAACCTAGAAGAGAAGTCGACCCAAGGAGAATAATAATAAAGAAATAAGAAACCAAGAAAGAGAAGTCGTTCCTGCCAGAAAAAGTCAAAGTAAATTATGTTTTCCAGAAAAGACAGGTCGACCCTATGGGAAAAGTTCACTGGAAAAACAAGTATAAATAAGGTGATGCCTTAGCTCATTTGTACACTCACTTAGTCAATGTGAAAGTATAAGGAAGAACTGTAGAGGCAACTAGGGCACAAGTTTGCGGAGCTGCAATTGTAGTTGGAGGGGGCACAAGTTTGGAGGAATAGTGTAGCAATTCTTTTGGTATCAATCTTTTGCTTCTCTTGGTGTAAGGTACACTATCTTTGTATGGTTATTGTGTTGTTGTTGCAGAAGTATTGTGGCCAAGGTTTATCTATTGGTTCTAGTGTGGACTTGCCAGAATCATTCTATCTAAGAAAAGGTTAGTGTGCTCGAGGGTGGCATAGTGAATGCCTATGGTTGGGTGACAATGATGTGACATTGTTTATGGTTAAAGGATCATACCAAAATTTTAACATGGTATCAGAGCTATTTTCCTTCATAACAGTCTAATCGTTGGAAGGAAGATCCTCAGTTTCCACCATTGTCAAGCCCATTGAGAACTTGTTGAACTCACTAAGAAGGTCGCATCTCTTCCGTGGATCAGATCTACAAATTTTCGAAGTTGAGAAATTAGGGTTTCCTCATAAAACCACAGGTTTGTAGTGTCAGTTCCTTCGTGCCAGTTGTAGCACAAGTTGCAGTGCCAGTTGCAACACCAATTATTGTGCTAGTTGCAACACCAATTGTAGTACCAACTTCTGTGAAAGTTATTGTGAAGTATTGGGACTAATGTTTTGTTGTCCTAGTGTGCCTTACCCTAAGTGCATCTACAACTATCTTCAGATTGCAAGTTAGAGAACTTTGAAATTTTTGGGTTCGTCATTTCTTGTCGTTGTTTCCGGATGGTGCCACTGTCTGTCGCTTCCTTCCACTGCCACCAGAGGTATGTACTTGTATATGTTTAAACTATATCACTACCTTGAGGGTGTTTTTAGAAGAAGGAATCTTTTTTCCAAGAAACAATTCTAGATCCAGTAGGATCTAAAATCTAGCACATTCAAAGGAACAACACAATCTAGGTTTGATTTTTTTGATATCCCTATAGATGTCATGAAAGTATAGTGATCTTATGAACATATAGGTTTCATTTTATTAAATTTATGATTATTTCTAGTCAAAGTTAAAGTTAGATATTAATTGCATAATATTCTCTAACTCAGATTTCTATCAAGAAAGAATATTGTCTTAGTACAGGGGATAGGTTGGAGAGAATACTTGTCATCTTGAGGAAAGGAGACTCAAAGGGAAAGAAACAACAATCATTCTTGAAGATAAGAGTCTAGGTTCCAGGTTTGATTGATTAAATTGACAAGTTTCCAATTTGCACATATCAAGTTTGATAATTGCTACATTACAAGTAAAAACTATAGTTGTGACATCAATCCTTGAAAGATTCTATTACTGTTAGATACAATGGATACTTCGTAGCATGTGAGTACTATTGATATAAATGCTTATTATACTTGTTTGCAAGATCAACTAACATCTCCTCTAGGATATACTTCTTGTTTTTCTTCCAAATAGGTCACCTTGGTAATGATATGATTACCGTGAAATTGTCTTTTATTATTGTTAACATAGATATGTTTTTATGAAAATGCTATTACATTTTTTATGATGTTTCTTTTGTCTCCGACAGGGTATATTGTAAATTCCATGGAGATTACCATAAAGATATTGTTGTTCTTTTTTTCTTGTTCCAGGCAGGTTACCGTGGAGGAATGATTGGTCACAACATTAGATGCGTGTTGTTCCTATTTCTTATTATTGTATTTCTTATTTTGGTTCTTGTTTCAGGTACGTCACAAGTGATATCTCTGAGAAGGAGCTACTGTGACTATTTTTCTCATTATTGTTTTTATTATTATTATAAGATTATTATTCTTGTCTATTATTTTCCCTTGTTGTTGATCTTGTTCTAGGAAGGTCACATGTGATAACTCCGAGGGAAGATATAGTGGAAGTTGTAGGAGGAAACATATTAGATGGTCTCTGGTTTGAAAAATGGAGCAGACTAGCCAGACAAGAAGTTGTATAAATGACCGTATACATCCATGTACCGAAGAGGGCGAAGTTAAAACCTTTTGGAAAGAAGAGTACTTTTGCGAAATACATAGTATTTCATATGGAGATTGAATGTAAGGAGCAGAGGGATCCAAAGATGACCGAAAAAATACCTCCAGTGCAATTGATCAATATCTTCAAATACTTCTACAATATGTGAGATCTCCTTGGAGGATTCCCTTTCTTCAGTAGACTTTGCTACAGTGATAGAGGAGGAATCTAGTAATAAGGACTGGGATATGGATCTTTTCCTTAGTTCCAAGACCATAAGGGAAGTCAGTGGTGACTTCCAAGTTGATCTACAAGATCAAGCATGTTGCAATTAACAACATAGAGAAGTAAAAAGCCTGATTTGTGGCCAGAGGATTCTCCCAACAAGAGGGAGAATATTATGACAAGACACTTGCTCCAGTAATTAGAATAAGTATACATAGAGCAACCACAAGATACATAAGAAGGAGTCTCATGTCTGAATATTGAAGGAATTTTTGTATGAGATTAAACAAGCACCTAATGTAGGATATACCAGACAATTATTTTAATGAGCCTAGGATTGGTTTCCTACAATGATGGTGACAAATCTAAAGTTATTGAGTGATACATCTTTAGAGATGGTGGATTCCACCATGTATATATAGATGATTGGTTCGTTGATGTACTTAATGAACACGAGGCCATATATATGTTTTTCAGTGAACAAATTTAGTCAATATATGGTTGAGCCGAGACTTGCTTACTTGATTGCAGAAAAACATGTGATGAGGTACCTAATGGGTACAATTGATTATGGACTCGAATATGCTTCAGATCACGTGATAATCCTGCAAGGATTTAGCGATTCAGATTGGTCCGGTATTGTTGCAGACCGGAAGAGTACATCTAGATGTTGCTTCAATATGGGATCAACTATGATCTCATGGTTTTGCAGGAAGCATACTAGTGTGGCACTCAGTATGGCTGAAGCAGAGTATATAGAAGCTTGTTCAACTAGAAGTGAAGCAGTGTGGCTTCAAAAGCTACTTATAGGATTGTTTGATATTGAGTTAGAGGTGACTTGTATCTGGTGACAACCAAATTTGTGTAAAGTTGAGCGAGAACCATGTGTTTCATGACAAGTCCAATCATATTGAGATCAAGTACCATTATATCAGAGATACATAGAGGATCAGTTAGACTCCAATGTGTGGCTAAGGATGAGCAGGTAGTAGACATGTTGACCAAGCCTTTGTCGCAGGTCAAGTTTGAGTAACTAAGGGATAATCTTGGAGTTGTTCATAAGGACTTCCCCAGTTACAGGGAAGTGATGTATTCTCCAGTTAGAGGGAGAGATATGTTCCTTAGATAGCGGGAAGTGTTCCCCAAGGAACAGGAAGTGTTGTGTTCCCTAGGTAGCAGGAAGTGTTGCAGATGTGATGGATTATAGATGTGACTCTAGGTAGCAGTGTAATATAGAATGGAAAACGGGTGGTTCATGATCGGGCACTGACTATGGCACCATTCAGGGTGATGTGTATGGCTACTCCAGTGAAATAGTCTGGTACACCGAGTGACTAATACTCCAGTGAAATAATATGGTATGTAGAGGGATACTCTAGTGAAATAGTTTGGTACACCACGTGACTACTAATCCAGTGAAATAGTCTGGTACACAGAGGGAAACTCCAATGAAATAGTCTGGTACTTCGATTTACTGCTACTCCAGTGAAATAGTCTGGTACACCGAGTTACTCCTATTGCAATGAAATAGTATGGTACATAGATGGATACTCCTATGAAATATTTTGGTACGCTGATTTACTGCTAATCCAGTGAAATAGTATGGTATGTAGAGGGATACTCTAGTGAAATAGTCTGGTACGTCGAGTTACTGCTACTCTAGTGAAATAGTATGGTACAGATAGTGCTACTCAAGTGAAAAATTATGGCACACACATTACTGATTGTGGCACTAGTCAACATGACCTCGCACAAGGTTAATAGATTCCATGCCTTCAAGGCTAGTTAGTTACCCAACTTTTTCAAGTTGGTGGACCAACCTGTTTGGTTGGAGGTGTTTCCTAGCCTTGGTATATATGGGTAGTGTGTGTGCATGACATCACCTAGTCCTTGTGATTAGATGCCTGGTCATTATGGACCAATTTCCTGATGTGCCAACCCGAGGTTACTAGTTCCATGTGGACTGGATGCCAGATTCTGTGTGAGCTAGGGAGTTATTAGTTCTTTATGAAATAGATGTCAAATTCTATGCGAGTTGACAATTTACTAGTTCTTTATGAACTAGATTCCATATTCAGTGTGAGATGGTGATTTACTAGATCTTTATGAACTAGATGCTAGATTCTTTGAGAGTTGGCGAGTTGCAGTTTCCCAGACTCCACTTGGATTGGGTAGTAGCACAATTATGTGAAAATTGGCTCAAATGCATATTCCAGAGCCTGTGAAACTATGATGGTGATACTTTTTACATGATCTGTTTGATCATGAGATGGTCGTGTGGTCATGTTACTTGAGACATGATCTGTTTGATCATGAGATAGCTTGTGTGGCTATGGTGATGCTACCTATAGACTAGTCTACAAGACCATGCAAGTCTTTCCAATGCCACGTGAGATAGATGGATGTCTTTGAGACCATTACATAAAGAACATCTTAGTTAATACCTCCCCAACTAAGAGGGAGTGTTGATGTTTTGGTAGCTATGGGAGGTATTAAACTCCAAGTGTAATATTTTTACTTATATTAGAATATTTCAGTAGTAAAATAACCATTAAACAAGCGTGTGGAAACCGTAGAAGATAAGTCAGCCCAAGGAGAATAATAATAAATAAATAAGAAACCCAGAAAGAGAAGTCATCCCTGCTAGAAAAAGTCAAAGTAAATTATATTTTCCAGAAAAGACAGGTCGTCCAATGGTCCTATGGGAAAAGTTCACTGGAAGAATAAGTATAAATAAGGTGATGCCTTAGCTCATTTTTATACTCACTTATCCAGTGTGCAAGTCTAAGGAGGAACTACAGTGGAAGCTAGGGTGCAAGTTTTGAGATTTGTAGTTGCAGCTAGAGAGGGAACAAGTCTGGAGGAATAGTGTAATATTTCTTTTGGTATCTCTCTTGTGCTTCTCTTGGTGTAAGGTACACTATCTTTGTACGGTTATTGTGTTTCTACTGCAACAATATTGTGGCTATGTTTTATCTATTCATTCTAGTGTGGACTTGTTGGATCATTCTATCTAAGAAAAGGTTAGTATGCTCGGGGGTGGCATAATGAATTCCTGTGGTTGGGTGAAAATGATGTGACATTTGCTATGGTTAAATGAGAATACCAAAATTTTAACAGATATGAAATGTGGCTACGACCAAGCAATGTAATATGTGAATTGTATTTATGTTTTGAATAAATAAAATGTGATATCAACTGCTAGGGGATATGGAAAAATATGGGGGTTGAGTTTTCCACATGAGAAAGAGTGTCTAAGAGGGGTCCCAGGGAGGAATTATTTATGGGTATTAATCCAAATCCATATTTCTGAATTTTATTGTCATTTGGAGATAACCTTCTATTTTTTGTTTGAGTGTATGAGAGCCCAATCATTAAGCCTATGTAAGAGGGTGGGTGTAGAAACTCGCATCCCATAGTTATAGGAAAGATGGGGATGATGTACAATCAACATTGGGTAGAGTGAGTAGTCAACCGACTTGGGAAAATAGAGGAAATTCATAAGGGCAGAATAGGTAGTTTTTACAGGCATGTTTTTGCATGAAAAAAAAGCAAAGAACAAGCGAAAGAGAGCATTGAAGTTGGAGCAAGAAGGTTGGGTGAATTATGGATAATTTTTGGAGCTGGAGTATTGAAGAATCAATTTTTCAAGCTTGCAAAATAACTAGTTTGTCAGGCCTGAAGAGTGAACTCCTATGTGAGTTTCACTATAACAACAAGTGATTGATGTTGTTTTCCTGGTAGTTTTTCCTAGTATTGAGTTCCTTTCATTTACTAGTAGTGATATTCCCAGTTACCTATGCTACAGAGACCCTCATAAATGAATGGGAATCCTAATGGACCGAGAGCAGTGAATGGGTGAATTCCTTGGGTTGGGTAGGTCAAGAGGAAGAGAGTTGGTGGAAATCGAGTTAACTACATGAGAGTACTAATGGGTTGTGGGATATTTGAGCTATGAGTGGATAGTGAGAGGAACCATTTTTCTTGTGGATTCCTAGCCCTAGCTTGGGAATGGCTAATGTTGATATCTACAACAACAAGTCTATGGTTGGGTGAAACATCCATCCCAAGCATCTAGTTTCAAAACTATTTTAAAAAGATAAGTGTTTATCTATTTTCTGAGTTAATATATGAGTTTAACCATTGTGCATTTTACTTTGTGAATGGAAATGATTTATATGATATTGTATATCATTTTATTTATTGCATTCATGTCATTTAAACATGTTGTAACTTCATATAGTTATGGATATCCAAAACTAGTTAAATCAATCTATAATTCATAGCTCGTAAGCTACAGGAATTTTGCTAGCAGAAATTTTTTGTTTTTATGTGTATTCCACATATTAATGTTCCTCAAATTAAGCCAAGGGAGACATACCACTGTTTATAAATGAGGAGATCACATCATGTTGAAAAATCAAAGGGAGAATACCCTCAACGTACAAAAAGAGAAATAAGACTTGCATATGAGCAGTGAATAGCCAATCTTAGGATATCGTGTTCTCTTTGATTAATTAAGGAGACAACACTCTATTTAATTAGCTCTTGAAACTCTTTGGGCATTCAAACATGGACTGTCTATCTTATTCTAAAACAACCCACCATCCTACGCAAATAGTGATTAATAGGTTGGTAGAAAAAGAGCATGATGAACCGAGAGTCAATAAATAGATCCAATGCTCAAATTACAAGGCAATTGTTTGACTGTTGATTATCACCAAAACAAAACGCATAGGGGACTAGGAAACATAAAAATACAAGGGAAGGAATACGACCAACAAAAAGAGTTCTATTCACATAGTGGTATCATATTTTTTTATTTCAACACCAGAATTTTATGGACCAGAGATCAACATGAAGTTGGTAAATATGTCATCTCACCATTTGAGATGTGTTGAATTTGGGGAAAATGGTAAAATATTAGCGAAATCCCCAAATTTCTAAAAAAACTCAAGTCATAATTGCACTTAGAATGGTTGTTATGGAGGGGTATCTTTCACTTCCAAGTTACTGAATTTGGCTTAGATAGGCGAGTCAGGCATTTTCACGATGGTCGTGAGATGGAAATATAGAAAATCAACTAAGAGAATATTGGTGGTGCATAAATAATATTGGTGTGCGGTATGCACATTGAATATTGGAGTTGTGTGGTGTGAAACTTGTGGTGCACGTGGAATATTGGTGTGCGGTATGCACATTGAATATTGGAGCTACGCGGTGAGGAACTTGTAGTTCACATGGATGATTGGTGTGTGATATGTGCATTAAATATTGGCACTGCGTGTTGTTGAAATTACGTGTGATGAATATAGGTGCATGGTACAAAGTTTTTTCACACTGAATATTGGTGCACAATATAAAAGGTATGTGAATTGAATATTGGTGCATGTGACATGCACTAAATATTGGTGATGCACATGCAGAACTTGTATGTGTTGAATATTGGCACATAATACAAAACTATCGCGTACATGGGCTTTGAAAAATAAGAAGAGAAGGAGGAAAGGGAAAGGAAAATTGATAGTGATAGGCGTAGGTCAATTTGGTGGATTATTATAGCAATAAACTAGTGATTTTCCACAAAAAAATTCTAGCTTTTGAAGGTCATCAACTTGCAGAGGCAATTTGAGGTCCTAAATGACATTTCCAGGTGGTCAGAAACACAATAATTGTGTGCACCTTTAGTAGAAAAATATTTGTATCTTAAATGAAATATTTCAATGAGATCTTTCCAATGATCTATCTCAGGTGCAAAAAAAATCTCATATGAGAAAGTTATAGGTGAAACAATACAAGGTATATTTTTGGCACAAGTTCACTTCCAAAGGGCATAACTCCTTTCTTAGAAGTCAGTTTAGAGTGAAGGACTTGTCTATGGAAAACTTATGGACCATATAAGTCAGAAATAGAGCTAAATTTGAAATCTGGGTAAATAAAATGTATAGGAAGAGAAATAAGGCACCTTTAGTATGCAGGGCTAAAATTGGGAGAATAATCAAATTTCTACAGGCCATAACTTTCTGCTCAGAACTTAGAATTTGGGAAAATGAGTAGTCGTTAGAAAGGTCTTGAGGAGGAGAATACATATATCATCCCCCAAAAATGAATTTAGTAGTATGATTTATAGTCAAATCAAAATAATATGATTGGTGGCATTAAAGAGCAAAAACCAAATATGCATATTGTTTTTCTAGAAGTGTGTATGTATATATTTTTGTCTAATATAAATTTGTTGCATGAACGTTTTATTGTAGAATTAGAGGTCAAGAAAACAACTTTGGTTGTTATATGAGGACTCAAGTTATGTAATATTCTCAGGGATCTTACAACCATGAGGAGGAGGTTATAGGTCTGCATGTCAACATGGGAAATCCAGAGACAAAGTATAATGGAAGAATAGATAGGTAAGAGCCTGTAACCATGAGAATCCTACATAGAGAAGTGTAGATATATAGGGAAGACAATGAGAAGGTTATGAAATATCAGGAGGAGATACTATAAAGCTTGAATATACTATAGAGTAAAGCCAATAACGACTCTAGCATGAAACACGTAGATATTTATAGACATGTGACCAAATTCAAATCCCATAGTAGGAGGGATGAGCATGGGAATTATAGGAAGTCAATGAGTATGAGAAGGTGTCATCATTCCCCATAGAAATCCAATAGTAGATATCATGTGAGTTCAGGGCCAGGGATCAAACCAAGTGTGTCTCCTGACATGAGGAAGAGGAGAAGGCTTGAGGAATATATCTTGCAAGGTGAACTTAGGAAAATCAATCCAACAAACTTTCAATGGTGATCATAGGAAGGAAGAAGAGGTCGAGTATTGGCTATTGGAATTGAAGAAATATTTCTAGTTGCGTGACTATCCCTCAAGTGTAGAAACAATAATTGAAACCTACCACTTGCAAGGAAAGGAAGCCATGTGGTGGGATCGACTTAATCAAGACAAACACCTTGATGAGAGGAAGGTATCAAGGAGGAAATTCAAAGGATATTTCTAAGAGAAATATTTGTGTGAGCATTACTATGAAATAAATATGAAATATTTCTTTGAAATCAAGTTGGGAAGCATGACAATGGGTGAATAGGAGAAGAGGTTCTTTGAGTTTTTGAAGTATGTTGGCTTCATCAAGGATGGAAATATTAAATCCAAAGGTTTCTGAGTGGGTTTCCTTCCTTCTACAGTGAAAATATACACTATGATAACCCCGGGACTTTGGAGGAGGCCATAAGGAGAGAAAAATATCTTTATGAGTGGAGAAGAGGGAGGCCAATTTTCCAGAAAGATCAGAATGAAAAGATGAAAGGAAAGAGGGATCAAAGATAGAAAGGTTTTAATCTACCCCTTTTCAAGAAAAACTCATAGGAAAATATGCAAGGATACTCACCCAAAATGATCCCATGACATCATATTTATTTGGGAAAAGGCCGTGGAAACAATATATACAATGCTGGAGATGTTATGGAAATAACTTATATAGGGACTACCCTGACAAGGTAAAAGAATGGGGACCTACAATAAAACTTAGGAGGATGAAAAAAGTTGAAGGCATGGGAATAAACATGCCGTGGATTTATGTTTCCTTGGAAAACAAGAAAGCAGAGTAACAATCCCCCATGATTTAAGTAGAATGTAAGATTGATAACCAATCCATAGAAATTTTAATTGATTCTAGAGATAGCCATAGTTACATAAACTCTAACATTGTTGAAATATTTCACTTATAAAGGAGTAAGCACAAAAAATATTAGTTAGTTTAGTTAGCCACAAGGGCTAAGAGGAAAATTGATGAGTTGGTTAAATATTTCCCAATAGAAATGAATGGACTCAAAACATGGGTAGATATGAACATCATACCATTGTGTCCATATGACTCTCTAATTAGTATGGATTGGTTGGAGAAACACCATGTTATCCTATATTGTACAAAAAGGAAATCATTTGTCTTGATGAAGAGGGGTAACAATGTTGCACATATGTTGTCATTGATGTCAAATTGGTCATGGACATGTCAGTTATAGCACAATAACATACAAAATAAGAGTGAGGAATGATTGAAGGATGAAAGGATCAATGGTGAAGAATAGGATCAATCGTGCAAACAGTATGGCACAAAGTATGGTGCAAATATAGAGGAAGTCGTGGAAGGATGAAAATATAAGTTCATAGAAGGATCGAAGGACTAAAGGATCAATGGCACAGAAGAAAATATGTAGGGTGATTTGAACCAGTGTGATGAACGATGCAGTGGAGTGTGCCAAGACGAAACTAGTGTGATGGAATGGACTGCGATGGATTGTGTGGAAGATTGCATAGAAGAAATTATGTAGGGTTCCTTGAGCCAATGTGACGAATGGTGCAGTGGAGTGTGACAAAACGAAGCCTGTGTGACAAGCGTCAGAGTGGAATACAACAGGATGAACAGAGTGACTGGGTGAGTGCATTGAGGAAAAGTGTGACAAGATGAAGACTTGTGACTTGATGCTTAGGATCTTATTCTATCTACGTAGTAGGTTCTCTATAGAACATAATGTGATTTTTTGCATCATTCATGAGGAGATTCTCTTATAAGACTAAGTTCTGTTCCTGGAGATAATATGGAGCTCATTCGTAGGAATATTTGGTCCATTTGATTTAGTCAAAGAATGTCCAGCTGTAACTGGATCTTGATCTGGTCAAGATTTGTCCACAATATAGTTGTCATGCATCCACATGCTTTATTTAGATAGAAGTGTAACTGACATGAATTTTACTTGGTCAATATTTTTCCACACTGTAATTGTCACATGTCCACATACTTTATTTAGACAGAAGTGTAATTGACAGGACTTTGATCTGGTCAAAATATGTCCACAATATAACTATTATGCATCCACATATAGGAAGGGGAAATCAAGAAAAAAATTATAAATAAGGATGCAATCTACTCTATTGGGAAGTTGATAATGAGAGGGAAAAGGTCTTGTAACTGTTTAAAATAATTGAATTGGATATTTATCAGTTGTTCTTAATTATAGAGAAAAGTCTTGAAAAAGGTCTAGTTTTGTAAGTTTTTTTTTTTAAATTGAATTCAGGGTGGCAGGGTGGTGCTAGGGTGAGCTGAAGCTCACTGAGGATTGGTGTCCTCACTATCTATGACAAGTTGGTGCATGAGAGGATTGGTGTCCTCATTATCTACGATAGGTTGGTTCCTAAGAGGATTTTTGTTTTCATTATCTACAACAGGTTGGTGCCTGAGAGGATTGGTGTCCTCATTATTTGCGATGGGTGGGTGCCTATCAAGTAGAAAAATTATAAATTGTAAGTTGGTGCTTGTAGAAGAACATAAATAAATGTGTTCTGTGGTTTTCTCCCACATTGGTTTTCCATGTAAAAATCTTGGTGTACTATGTTTTTTTTGTTTTTGCATGTATTGGTGATCAAGTAAGGACTTCTAAATAACTTTAATCATTGAAAGGAAATAAAGTAGTAAAATATGATACAATATTGATTCACCCCCCTCTCAGTATTTCTTTGAGTTTCAACAATTTGTATTAGAGATAGGTTCCTTCAGTAACAACCTAACAACTGGAAGGAAGATCACATAGAAAGTATGCCAAGTCAAGATTCCTTTTCTTCGTCAACTAGACCTCCTCTATTCAATGGAACAATTTTTTCATTTTGGAAAATAAAAATGAAGATCTACTTTATGTCTCTTGGTATGGAAGTTTGGAAGATAGTGGCATATGGTTATAAAATCCCAAATGCTCTTCCAACTGATGAAGATGGTAAGAAAAATTACTACAATAATGCAAGAGCTATGAATTCCACCCAAGGAGTACTTGCATAAATAATTTTTTTAAAGTAATGTAGTTGGAATTAACAAAGGAAATATGGGACAAAGTGGTAAATAGTTATGAAGGAGACGAGAAGGTAAAGTTAGCCAAACTTCAATCTTACAAAATACAATTTGAAATCCTAAGAATGAGTGAAGATGAAAATATAACATGTTTCTTTCTTAGAGTAGATGAGACTGTAAAGACTATGAAAGGGCTAGGTGAGAATATTGAAGAAGCTATAGTAGTTTAAAAGGTACTGATATCTCTTCCCTCAAGACTTGATGCACATGTTTCTGCTATAGAATAAATGCATGAACTACATAAACTGACTATGAAAATATTGTTTGGAATTCTAACTGCTTATGAGATGAGAAACAAGAAAGAAAAACCAGATCGAAAGGACATAGTCTTCAAGGCATTAGTCAAATCATCAACATCTCAAGATCATGATTCATCAGAACACTTCTCAGATGAAGAAGAAACTAATTTTGTAAGGAAACTAAAGAGGGGCTCCAAAAACTATAAAGGTATGTTACCATTCAAATGATTTCATTGAGGTAAAGTTGGTCATTTTTCATCTAAACGTCCCTTCAAAGAAAACAAAACCAATGAAAAAGAAAGAAAAGGAAAGGATAAACCTAGGGAGTTTAAAAAGAAAAAGATTTTAAGAAGGAACAATTTTTATTCAAAAGAGGATTGAAGCATCTCTTCAGACATTGAAGAAGAAGAATATGATCCAGATACAATTCAAGATGAAAAAATTCTCATGGATTTGGAGCAACACAAATCTGATCAAGAAAAAATAGACACAAAAGAGTGTGAAGTTCTAGTAGACACGGAAGGGTAACTCATTAATGTTCTGGAGGAAACATCCCGACTCAAGAAAAAGAATATACCAAGAAAAGAACAATTATAGTTTTATAAAGAAAAATACAATCATATCAATGGAGATATAATCATCTTAAAAATTCAGCTAGAATAGGCCAAAATAAGGGAAGAAATATTGATGAATCAGATAAAAGAAAATGAGAATATCTTTGACAAACTAGAATCATAAATAGTGTCCTTAAGAAAACATCTAGATATTCAGTCCAAGACTCAAATGAAATTCATAGAAGGATTTGAAAATCTATATAATATTCTCAAAAATCAGAGATCACTAGATGACAAGAGAGGGCTAGGATATAAGGAAAGTCTGAAAATTATCAAAGGTGAATCGAGCATAAACATGTCAACTAATAATAAGCCTACAAGTTGTAGAAATTCTTTCAACGAAAACAACAATTAGCCTAACAAATTAAAAGATGACAAGAAGAATTAGTCAGAATTGGATCATCCCATCTTTGCAAACAAATATGAATCAAGGAAGCAACATGTTCCTGAATCTTATCAAGCTGGCAGACAAATAATGATTCCTACAAGTAAGTTTTTCATTCCAAGGCATCCATTTTTTTTATATGGGTATTGTTTCTCTTGTGGAAACTTTGGACATAAAGCTGTGAGTTGCAGGAATTCCAAGCCTAACATAAATGTAAGAATGAGATTCAACAAACCTTGAATGTCTATGTATCAAAATGCCTTTTCCCCTCTACTAAATGACCTCGAATGCCACATATGTAATAATTTTGGACACAAGGGAAGTGAATGCAAAAGAAATATGCTACCTATCTATAATACATACATACAAGAATATTTTACCAAGGTTTGGAGGAAGAAAAATAAAAACCAAGAAAATTGTGGACTGGCTCTATATGCCAAAAATCATGAAAATCAATAGTATATTGACAATTGATACTCCAAGTACATGACAGGAGACAAGAGTAAGTTTGAATTCCTAACGGAAGAAAAAGGCGGTAATGTTACTTTTGGAAACAATGCTCCAACTAGGATTAGAGGAAAATGAACTTTTGTCCTAGATGAATATAAGAAGGGAAAGACCAAAGCACAACATGTGTTGTCTGAAGATGGTCTAAAACGTAACTTGTTGAGTGTAAGTCAAATGTGTGACCAAGGAGACAATGTTATCTTTCATTCAAAAGGATGTAAAGTAATGGATGCGAATACATGAAATATTGTTGTCAACGCAGTCAAAAATTCAGAAAATGTGTATTTTCTAGAAGGAAAAGAAAAATGTTGCATTGGTAAAACTGATGAGAGATAGATTTAGCACAAAACACTAGGCCATCGTATTTTTAATCATCTTGTTAATCTAGGAAGAAAATATATTGTGAGAGATATGCCTAAAATTTCCAAACCTGAGAATGCTATTTCTAAGTTGTGTCAGTTTGGAAAGCAGTCAAGAGTTCAATTCAAGGAAAGAGAACACTCCACCACTTGATCTATTCAGATGATTAATACTGATATTTGTGGCCCTACTAGTACACACTCACCTTGAGGTGAAAGATATTTCATTTTGTTGATTGATGACTATACCTGAATGACTTGGGTTGGATTCTTGAAGCATAAATTTGAGGCTTTTGAAAAATAAAAAATCTTCAAAGAACAGGTAGAAGATTAAATAGATTCAAAAATAAAGTGCCTAAGATCATACAAAGGAGGAGAATTTTCATCTGATGAATTCAACAGTTATTTCGAAAAGCATGGGATCAAGAGACAATTTTCTATTGCCAGAACCTCTCAATAGAATGGAGTAGTAGAAAGGATGAATAGAATAGTTCAAGAAATGGCTAGGGCCATGCTTGATGAATCAGAGGTACCTAAAACATTTTGGGGAGAAGCCATACAATTTTCTATTAACATTCACAGTAAAGTGCACATAAGAGTAAATAGTGATAAAACTTCGTATAAGCTATGGCATGCAGACTAACATCAATAAAAAACTTCAAATTTTTTGGAAGAAAATTCTATATTAAAAAAAATGAAGACAACTTAGGTAAGTTTGATTTTAGAGCTGATGAAGGTATCTTATTAGGATACTCCTCTAGAAGTAAAGGATACAAGTGTTACAACATCAAAATACTCCACAAAATAGTTGAAAGTATATATGTAAAGGTAAATGAGAGACCACTTCATCAAGAGAGACACCAACACCATGATCGTTCATATGATGAACCGATTAGAAATGAAACACAAGGATATGGAATGCAAAAGTACCATGAACCATAGGATTTTGAGGAAGAAGAGAGAATAGAGACATCACAACCAAAGACCCCATCAATGTATGTTCAAAAACATCATCCATAAATTCAGATTCTTGGAAACAAGGAAACAAGTGTACAAACTAGAAGAAAACTTATAAATACATCCATCTCTACAAATTTTTCACTGTTTTCCATGAGTGAACCCAAAAAATTTGTGCAAGCAAGTCAAGATGATCATTGGTTTAAATTTATGAATGAAGAACTAGATCAAATAGAAAAAAATCAGATTTGGGATATTGTTCCAAGACCCAAAAACAAGAATGTAATTGCAACCAAATGGGTATAAAAAAACAAGTTGAATGAAGATGGACATATATTCAAAAAAAAGGTTACATTGGTATGCAAAGGATATGTTCAAGTATAAGGAGTGGAATTTGAAGAAATCGTTGCCCCTATTGCACGAATTGAAGCTATCATGATGTTTTTGGATTTTGCATGCTACAAAAAATTCAGATTTTAACAAATGGATGTCAAGCCAAACTTTTTGAATGGTGACCTAGAGGAAGACGTTTATGTGTAGAAACCATAAGGTTTTTAGCTAATTGAAAAAGAGGATTATGTCTGCCGATTAAATAAATCCATGTATGGGATAAAACAAGCTCCAAGAGCTTGGTATTATAGACTCGACAAGTATCTGCACCAACAATATTTTAAAAAGGGAACAATTAATAACAACTTATACATCAAGGTTGAAGGTAATGTCCTCTTAATTATTGTAGTATATTTTGATGATATTATCTTTGGTAGTAACATTGAACTAATGAGTAATAAGTTTGCAATTGCAATGCATCAAGATTTTGATATTTCCATGTTAGGATAACTCTCCTTCTTTCTTGGTCTATAGATTCATCAATCAGAAAGAGGAATTTTCATTTCTCAAAGTAAATATCTCAAGGAAGTCTTAAAGAAGTTTGGCATGGAAAACTGCACACTAGTGATCACTCCTATGAATACCAGTTGTAAACTCAACAAAGATGATGATTCTCTAGAAATATATCAAACCATGTATATTTCTATGATAGGCATATTACTCTATCTCACAACTTCAAGGCCTGACATCATACAAGCAGTTGGTTTGGTAGAAAGATTTGAAGCAAATCCTAAGGAAACTCATGTTCTTGCAAGGTATTATTGATTATGGCCTGTGGTATCCAAAATACACAAGCCTTTTTATCAAAGATTATACTGATGCAGAATGGGCATGAAGTATTGATGATAGAAAAAGCACTAGTGGAGGAAAATTTTTCCTTGGCAGTTGTTTAATGTCCTGGCTTAGTAAGAAAAAAACTTCCATTTCTATCTCTATAGATGAAGATGAATATATAGCCACAACATCATGTTGTACTCAAGTGTTGTGGATTAAAAACACTCTCAAGGATATTCAAGTTCTCTGTTATCAACCTGTCTCCATCATATATGACAACACTAGTGCTATTAATCTCTCTGGAAAAGAAATTCAACACACTAAGACTAAGAATATACCAATCAAATATCATTTTCTTAGAGAACAAGTTCGGGATCAGGTGGTCAAATTAAAGTATGTTCCCTCCAAATAGCATATTGCATATATTTTTGCCAAGTCATTATCTAGAGAAACATTTGAGTATATCAGAAAGAAGTTGGGGGTGATCTAATCTTCCTTTCTTTAGTAACTATTTAAGGATGGTTCTATGTGCGCAATGAGGCCCGAAGGAAATAATATCCAAAGAATCTCTTTGTCATTGATGTCAAATGGGAAGAATAACAAAACCCTAATGTTGATGCACATTGAAAGGGGGAGCTTGATGTTGATACACATTGAAAGGGGGAGCAGTTTAACATATTGATTTGGAAGTTCTGCACATTGAAAGGGGGAG
>ML783371.1:359048-389558 GCA_009831015.1 Picea engelmannii | reverse complement strand
GTGACTACTAATCCAGTGAAATAGTCTGGTACACAGAGGGAAACTCCAATGAAATAGTCTGGTACTTCGATTTACTGCTACTCCAGTGAAATAGTCTGGTACACCGAGTTACTCCTATTGCAATGAAATAGTATGGTACATAGATGGATACTCCTATGAAATATTTTGGTACGCTGATTTACTGCTAATCCAGTGAAATAGTATGGTATGTAGAGGGATACTCTAGTGAAATAGTCTGGTACGTCGAGTTACTGCTACTCTAGTGAAATAGTATGGTACAGATAGTGCTACTCAAGTGAAAAATTATGGCACACACATTACTGATTGTGGCACTAGTCAACATGACCTCGCACAAGGTTAATAGATTCCATGCCTTCAAGGCTAGTTAGTTACCCAACTTTTTCAAGTTGGTGGACCAACCTGTTTGGTTGGAGGTGTTTCCTAGCCTTGGTATATATGGGTAGTGTGTGTGCATGACATCACCTAGTCCTTGTGATTAGATGCCTGGTCATTATGGACCAATTTCCTGATGTGCCAACCCGAGGTTACTAGTTCCATGTGGACTGGATGCCAGATTCTGTGTGAGCTAGGGAGTTATTAGTTCTTTATGAAATAGATGTCAAATTCTATGCGAGTTGACAATTTACTAGTTCTTTATGAACTAGATTCCATATTCAGTGTGAGATGGTGATTTACTAGATCTTTATGAACTAGATGCTAGATTCTTTGAGAGTTGGCGAGTTGCAGTTTCCCAGACTCCACTTGGATTGGGTAGTAGCACAATTATGTGAAAATTGGCTCAAATGCATATTCCAGAGCCTGTGAAACTATGATGGTGATACTTTTTACATGATCTGTTTGATCATGAGATGGTCGTGTGGTCATGTTACTTGAGACATGATCTGTTTGATCATGAGATAGCTTGTGTGGCTATGGTGATGCTACCTATAGACTAGTCTACAAGACCATGCAAGTCTTTCCAATGCCACGTGAGATAGATGGATGTCTTTGAGACCATTACATAAAGAACATCTTAGTTAATACCTCCCCAACTAAGAGGGAGTGTTGATGTTTTGGTAGCTATGGGAGGTATTAAACTCCAAGTGTAATATTTTTACTTATATTAGAATATTTCAGTAGTAAAATAACCATTAAACAAGCGTGTGGAAACCGTAGAAGATAAGTCAGCCCAAGGAGAATAATAATAAATAAATAAGAAACCCAGAAAGAGAAGTCATCCCTGCTAGAAAAAGTCAAAGTAAATTATATTTTCCAGAAAAGACAGGTCGTCCAATGGTCCTATGGGAAAAGTTCACTGGAAGAATAAGTATAAATAAGGTGATGCCTTAGCTCATTTTTATACTCACTTATCCAGTGTGCAAGTCTAAGGAGGAACTACAGTGGAAGCTAGGGTGCAAGTTTTGAGATTTGTAGTTGCAGCTAGAGAGGGAACAAGTCTGGAGGAATAGTGTAATATTTCTTTTGGTATCTCTCTTGTGCTTCTCTTGGTGTAAGGTACACTATCTTTGTACGGTTATTGTGTTTCTACTGCAACAATATTGTGGCTATGTTTTATCTATTCATTCTAGTGTGGACTTGTTGGATCATTCTATCTAAGAAAAGGTTAGTATGCTCGGGGGTGGCATAATGAATTCCTGTGGTTGGGTGAAAATGATGTGACATTTGCTATGGTTAAATGAGAATACCAAAATTTTAACAGATATGAAATGTGGCTACGACCAAGCAATGTAATATGTGAATTGTATTTATGTTTTGAATAAATAAAATGTGATATCAACTGCTAGGGGATATGGAAAAATATGGGGGTTGAGTTTTCCACATGAGAAAGAGTGTCTAAGAGGGGTCCCAGGGAGGAATTATTTATGGGTATTAATCCAAATCCATATTTCTGAATTTTATTGTCATTTGGAGATAACCTTCTATTTTTTGTTTGAGTGTATGAGAGCCCAATCATTAAGCCTATGTAAGAGGGTGGGTGTAGAAACTCGCATCCCATAGTTATAGGAAAGATGGGGATGATGTACAATCAACATTGGGTAGAGTGAGTAGTCAACCGACTTGGGAAAATAGAGGAAATTCATAAGGGCAGAATAGGTAGTTTTTACAGGCATGTTTTTGCATGAAAAAAAAGCAAAGAACAAGCGAAAGAGAGCATTGAAGTTGGAGCAAGAAGGTTGGGTGAATTATGGATAATTTTTGGAGCTGGAGTATTGAAGAATCAATTTTTCAAGCTTGCAAAATAACTAGTTTGTCAGGCCTGAAGAGTGAACTCCTATGTGAGTTTCACTATAACAACAAGTGATTGATGTTGTTTTCCTGGTAGTTTTTCCTAGTATTGAGTTCCTTTCATTTACTAGTAGTGATATTCCCAGTTACCTATGCTACAGAGACCCTCATAAATGAATGGGAATCCTAATGGACCGAGAGCAGTGAATGGGTGAATTCCTTGGGTTGGGTAGGTCAAGAGGAAGAGAGTTGGTGGAAATCGAGTTAACTACATGAGAGTACTAATGGGTTGTGGGATATTTGAGCTATGAGTGGATAGTGAGAGGAACCATTTTTCTTGTGGATTCCTAGCCCTAGCTTGGGAATGGCTAATGTTGATATCTACAACAACAAGTCTATGGTTGGGTGAAACATCCATCCCAAGCATCTAGTTTCAAAACTATTTTAAAAAGATAAGTGTTTATCTATTTTCTGAGTTAATATATGAGTTTAACCATTGTGCATTTTACTTTGTGAATGGAAATGATTTATATGATATTGTATATCATTTTATTTATTGCATTCATGTCATTTAAACATGTTGTAACTTCATATAGTTATGGATATCCAAAACTAGTTAAATCAATCTATAATTCATAGCTCGTAAGCTACAGGAATTTTGCTAGCAGAAATTTTTTGTTTTTATGTGTATTCCACATATTAATGTTCCTCAAATTAAGCCAAGGGAGACATACCACTGTTTATAAATGAGGAGATCACATCATGTTGAAAAATCAAAGGGAGAATACCCTCAACGTACAAAAAGAGAAATAAGACTTGCATATGAGCAGTGAATAGCCAATCTTAGGATATCGTGTTCTCTTTGATTAATTAAGGAGACAACACTCTATTTAATTAGCTCTTGAAACTCTTTGGGCATTCAAACATGGACTGTCTATCTTATTCTAAAACAACCCACCATCCTACGCAAATAGTGATTAATAGGTTGGTAGAAAAAGAGCATGATGAACCGAGAGTCAATAAATAGATCCAATGCTCAAATTACAAGGCAATTGTTTGACTGTTGATTATCACCAAAACAAAACGCATAGGGGACTAGGAAACATAAAAATACAAGGGAAGGAATACGACCAACAAAAAGAGTTCTATTCACATAGTGGTATCATATTTTTTTATTTCAACACCAGAATTTTATGGACCAGAGATCAACATGAAGTTGGTAAATATGTCATCTCACCATTTGAGATGTGTTGAATTTGGGGAAAATGGTAAAATATTAGCGAAATCCCCAAATTTCTAAAAAAACTCAAGTCATAATTGCACTTAGAATGGTTGTTATGGAGGGGTATCTTTCACTTCCAAGTTACTGAATTTGGCTTAGATAGGCGAGTCAGGCATTTTCACGATGGTCGTGAGATGGAAATATAGAAAATCAACTAAGAGAATATTGGTGGTGCATAAATAATATTGGTGTGCGGTATGCACATTGAATATTGGAGTTGTGTGGTGTGAAACTTGTGGTGCACGTGGAATATTGGTGTGCGGTATGCACATTGAATATTGGAGCTACGCGGTGAGGAACTTGTAGTTCACATGGATGATTGGTGTGTGATATGTGCATTAAATATTGGCACTGCGTGTTGTTGAAATTACGTGTGATGAATATAGGTGCATGGTACAAAGTTTTTTCACACTGAATATTGGTGCACAATATAAAAGGTATGTGAATTGAATATTGGTGCATGTGACATGCACTAAATATTGGTGATGCACATGCAGAACTTGTATGTGTTGAATATTGGCACATAATACAAAACTATCGCGTACATGGGCTTTGAAAAATAAGAAGAGAAGGAGGAAAGGGAAAGGAAAATTGATAGTGATAGGCGTAGGTCAATTTGGTGGATTATTATAGCAATAAACTAGTGATTTTCCACAAAAAAATTCTAGCTTTTGAAGGTCATCAACTTGCAGAGGCAATTTGAGGTCCTAAATGACATTTCCAGGTGGTCAGAAACACAATAATTGTGTGCACCTTTAGTAGAAAAATATTTGTATCTTAAATGAAATATTTCAATGAGATCTTTCCAATGATCTATCTCAGGTGCAAAAAAAATCTCATATGAGAAAGTTATAGGTGAAACAATACAAGGTATATTTTTGGCACAAGTTCACTTCCAAAGGGCATAACTCCTTTCTTAGAAGTCAGTTTAGAGTGAAGGACTTGTCTATGGAAAACTTATGGACCATATAAGTCAGAAATAGAGCTAAATTTGAAATCTGGGTAAATAAAATGTATAGGAAGAGAAATAAGGCACCTTTAGTATGCAGGGCTAAAATTGGGAGAATAATCAAATTTCTACAGGCCATAACTTTCTGCTCAGAACTTAGAATTTGGGAAAATGAGTAGTCGTTAGAAAGGTCTTGAGGAGGAGAATACATATATCATCCCCCAAAAATGAATTTAGTAGTATGATTTATAGTCAAATCAAAATAATATGATTGGTGGCATTAAAGAGCAAAAACCAAATATGCATATTGTTTTTCTAGAAGTGTGTATGTATATATTTTTGTCTAATATAAATTTGTTGCATGAACGTTTTATTGTAGAATTAGAGGTCAAGAAAACAACTTTGGTTGTTATATGAGGACTCAAGTTATGTAATATTCTCAGGGATCTTACAACCATGAGGAGGAGGTTATAGGTCTGCATGTCAACATGGGAAATCCAGAGACAAAGTATAATGGAAGAATAGATAGGTAAGAGCCTGTAACCATGAGAATCCTACATAGAGAAGTGTAGATATATAGGGAAGACAATGAGAAGGTTATGAAATATCAGGAGGAGATACTATAAAGCTTGAATATACTATAGAGTAAAGCCAATAACGACTCTAGCATGAAACACGTAGATATTTATAGACATGTGACCAAATTCAAATCCCATAGTAGGAGGGATGAGCATGGGAATTATAGGAAGTCAATGAGTATGAGAAGGTGTCATCATTCCCCATAGAAATCCAATAGTAGATATCATGTGAGTTCAGGGCCAGGGATCAAACCAAGTGTGTCTCCTGACATGAGGAAGAGGAGAAGGCTTGAGGAATATATCTTGCAAGGTGAACTTAGGAAAATCAATCCAACAAACTTTCAATGGTGATCATAGGAAGGAAGAAGAGGTCGAGTATTGGCTATTGGAATTGAAGAAATATTTCTAGTTGCGTGACTATCCCTCAAGTGTAGAAACAATAATTGAAACCTACCACTTGCAAGGAAAGGAAGCCATGTGGTGGGATCGACTTAATCAAGACAAACACCTTGATGAGAGGAAGGTATCAAGGAGGAAATTCAAAGGATATTTCTAAGAGAAATATTTGTGTGAGCATTACTATGAAATAAATATGAAATATTTCTTTGAAATCAAGTTGGGAAGCATGACAATGGGTGAATAGGAGAAGAGGTTCTTTGAGTTTTTGAAGTATGTTGGCTTCATCAAGGATGGAAATATTAAATCCAAAGGTTTCTGAGTGGGTTTCCTTCCTTCTACAGTGAAAATATACACTATGATAACCCCGGGACTTTGGAGGAGGCCATAAGGAGAGAAAAATATCTTTATGAGTGGAGAAGAGGGAGGCCAATTTTCCAGAAAGATCAGAATGAAAAGATGAAAGGAAAGAGGGATCAAAGATAGAAAGGTTTTAATCTACCCCTTTTCAAGAAAAACTCATAGGAAAATATGCAAGGATACTCACCCAAAATGATCCCATGACATCATATTTATTTGGGAAAAGGCCGTGGAAACAATATATACAATGCTGGAGATGTTATGGAAATAACTTATATAGGGACTACCCTGACAAGGTAAAAGAATGGGGACCTACAATAAAACTTAGGAGGATGAAAAAAGTTGAAGGCATGGGAATAAACATGCCGTGGATTTATGTTTCCTTGGAAAACAAGAAAGCAGAGTAACAATCCCCCATGATTTAAGTAGAATGTAAGATTGATAACCAATCCATAGAAATTTTAATTGATTCTAGAGATAGCCATAGTTACATAAACTCTAACATTGTTGAAATATTTCACTTATAAAGGAGTAAGCACAAAAAATATTAGTTAGTTTAGTTAGCCACAAGGGCTAAGAGGAAAATTGATGAGTTGGTTAAATATTTCCCAATAGAAATGAATGGACTCAAAACATGGGTAGATATGAACATCATACCATTGTGTCCATATGACTCTCTAATTAGTATGGATTGGTTGGAGAAACACCATGTTATCCTATATTGTACAAAAAGGAAATCATTTGTCTTGATGAAGAGGGGTAACAATGTTGCACATATGTTGTCATTGATGTCAAATTGGTCATGGACATGTCAGTTATAGCACAATAACATACAAAATAAGAGTGAGGAATGATTGAAGGATGAAAGGATCAATGGTGAAGAATAGGATCAATCGTGCAAACAGTATGGCACAAAGTATGGTGCAAATATAGAGGAAGTCGTGGAAGGATGAAAATATAAGTTCATAGAAGGATCGAAGGACTAAAGGATCAATGGCACAGAAGAAAATATGTAGGGTGATTTGAACCAGTGTGATGAACGATGCAGTGGAGTGTGCCAAGACGAAACTAGTGTGATGGAATGGACTGCGATGGATTGTGTGGAAGATTGCATAGAAGAAATTATGTAGGGTTCCTTGAGCCAATGTGACGAATGGTGCAGTGGAGTGTGACAAAACGAAGCCTGTGTGACAAGCGTCAGAGTGGAATACAACAGGATGAACAGAGTGACTGGGTGAGTGCATTGAGGAAAAGTGTGACAAGATGAAGACTTGTGACTTGATGCTTAGGATCTTATTCTATCTACGTAGTAGGTTCTCTATAGAACATAATGTGATTTTTTGCATCATTCATGAGGAGATTCTCTTATAAGACTAAGTTCTGTTCCTGGAGATAATATGGAGCTCATTCGTAGGAATATTTGGTCCATTTGATTTAGTCAAAGAATGTCCAGCTGTAACTGGATCTTGATCTGGTCAAGATTTGTCCACAATATAGTTGTCATGCATCCACATGCTTTATTTAGATAGAAGTGTAACTGACATGAATTTTACTTGGTCAATATTTTTCCACACTGTAATTGTCACATGTCCACATACTTTATTTAGACAGAAGTGTAATTGACAGGACTTTGATCTGGTCAAAATATGTCCACAATATAACTATTATGCATCCACATATAGGAAGGGGAAATCAAGAAAAAAATTATAAATAAGGATGCAATCTACTCTATTGGGAAGTTGATAATGAGAGGGAAAAGGTCTTGTAACTGTTTAAAATAATTGAATTGGATATTTATCAGTTGTTCTTAATTATAGAGAAAAGTCTTGAAAAAGGTCTAGTTTTGTAAGTTTTTTTTTTTAAATTGAATTCAGGGTGGCAGGGTGGTGCTAGGGTGAGCTGAAGCTCACTGAGGATTGGTGTCCTCACTATCTATGACAAGTTGGTGCATGAGAGGATTGGTGTCCTCATTATCTACGATAGGTTGGTTCCTAAGAGGATTTTTGTTTTCATTATCTACAACAGGTTGGTGCCTGAGAGGATTGGTGTCCTCATTATTTGCGATGGGTGGGTGCCTATCAAGTAGAAAAATTATAAATTGTAAGTTGGTGCTTGTAGAAGAACATAAATAAATGTGTTCTGTGGTTTTCTCCCACATTGGTTTTCCATGTAAAAATCTTGGTGTACTATGTTTTTTTTGTTTTTGCATGTATTGGTGATCAAGTAAGGACTTCTAAATAACTTTAATCATTGAAAGGAAATAAAGTAGTAAAATATGATACAATATTGATTCACCCCCCTCTCAGTATTTCTTTGAGTTTCAACAATTTGTATTAGAGATAGGTTCCTTCAGTAACAACCTAACAACTGGAAGGAAGATCACATAGAAAGTATGCCAAGTCAAGATTCCTTTTCTTCGTCAACTAGACCTCCTCTATTCAATGGAACAATTTTTTCATTTTGGAAAATAAAAATGAAGATCTACTTTATGTCTCTTGGTATGGAAGTTTGGAAGATAGTGGCATATGGTTATAAAATCCCAAATGCTCTTCCAACTGATGAAGATGGTAAGAAAAATTACTACAATAATGCAAGAGCTATGAATTCCACCCAAGGAGTACTTGCATAAATAATTTTTTTAAAGTAATGTAGTTGGAATTAACAAAGGAAATATGGGACAAAGTGGTAAATAGTTATGAAGGAGACGAGAAGGTAAAGTTAGCCAAACTTCAATCTTACAAAATACAATTTGAAATCCTAAGAATGAGTGAAGATGAAAATATAACATGTTTCTTTCTTAGAGTAGATGAGACTGTAAAGACTATGAAAGGGCTAGGTGAGAATATTGAAGAAGCTATAGTAGTTTAAAAGGTACTGATATCTCTTCCCTCAAGACTTGATGCACATGTTTCTGCTATAGAATAAATGCATGAACTACATAAACTGACTATGAAAATATTGTTTGGAATTCTAACTGCTTATGAGATGAGAAACAAGAAAGAAAAACCAGATCGAAAGGACATAGTCTTCAAGGCATTAGTCAAATCATCAACATCTCAAGATCATGATTCATCAGAACACTTCTCAGATGAAGAAGAAACTAATTTTGTAAGGAAACTAAAGAGGGGCTCCAAAAACTATAAAGGTATGTTACCATTCAAATGATTTCATTGAGGTAAAGTTGGTCATTTTTCATCTAAACGTCCCTTCAAAGAAAACAAAACCAATGAAAAAGAAAGAAAAGGAAAGGATAAACCTAGGGAGTTTAAAAAGAAAAAGATTTTAAGAAGGAACAATTTTTATTCAAAAGAGGATTGAAGCATCTCTTCAGACATTGAAGAAGAAGAATATGATCCAGATACAATTCAAGATGAAAAAATTCTCATGGATTTGGAGCAACACAAATCTGATCAAGAAAAAATAGACACAAAAGAGTGTGAAGTTCTAGTAGACACGGAAGGGTAACTCATTAATGTTCTGGAGGAAACATCCCGACTCAAGAAAAAGAATATACCAAGAAAAGAACAATTATAGTTTTATAAAGAAAAATACAATCATATCAATGGAGATATAATCATCTTAAAAATTCAGCTAGAATAGGCCAAAATAAGGGAAGAAATATTGATGAATCAGATAAAAGAAAATGAGAATATCTTTGACAAACTAGAATCATAAATAGTGTCCTTAAGAAAACATCTAGATATTCAGTCCAAGACTCAAATGAAATTCATAGAAGGATTTGAAAATCTATATAATATTCTCAAAAATCAGAGATCACTAGATGACAAGAGAGGGCTAGGATATAAGGAAAGTCTGAAAATTATCAAAGGTGAATCGAGCATAAACATGTCAACTAATAATAAGCCTACAAGTTGTAGAAATTCTTTCAACGAAAACAACAATTAGCCTAACAAATTAAAAGATGACAAGAAGAATTAGTCAGAATTGGATCATCCCATCTTTGCAAACAAATATGAATCAAGGAAGCAACATGTTCCTGAATCTTATCAAGCTGGCAGACAAATAATGATTCCTACAAGTAAGTTTTTCATTCCAAGGCATCCATTTTTTTTATATGGGTATTGTTTCTCTTGTGGAAACTTTGGACATAAAGCTGTGAGTTGCAGGAATTCCAAGCCTAACATAAATGTAAGAATGAGATTCAACAAACCTTGAATGTCTATGTATCAAAATGCCTTTTCCCCTCTACTAAATGACCTCGAATGCCACATATGTAATAATTTTGGACACAAGGGAAGTGAATGCAAAAGAAATATGCTACCTATCTATAATACATACATACAAGAATATTTTACCAAGGTTTGGAGGAAGAAAAATAAAAACCAAGAAAATTGTGGACTGGCTCTATATGCCAAAAATCATGAAAATCAATAGTATATTGACAATTGATACTCCAAGTACATGACAGGAGACAAGAGTAAGTTTGAATTCCTAACGGAAGAAAAAGGCGGTAATGTTACTTTTGGAAACAATGCTCCAACTAGGATTAGAGGAAAATGAACTTTTGTCCTAGATGAATATAAGAAGGGAAAGACCAAAGCACAACATGTGTTGTCTGAAGATGGTCTAAAACGTAACTTGTTGAGTGTAAGTCAAATGTGTGACCAAGGAGACAATGTTATCTTTCATTCAAAAGGATGTAAAGTAATGGATGCGAATACATGAAATATTGTTGTCAACGCAGTCAAAAATTCAGAAAATGTGTATTTTCTAGAAGGAAAAGAAAAATGTTGCATTGGTAAAACTGATGAGAGATAGATTTAGCACAAAACACTAGGCCATCGTATTTTTAATCATCTTGTTAATCTAGGAAGAAAATATATTGTGAGAGATATGCCTAAAATTTCCAAACCTGAGAATGCTATTTCTAAGTTGTGTCAGTTTGGAAAGCAGTCAAGAGTTCAATTCAAGGAAAGAGAACACTCCACCACTTGATCTATTCAGATGATTAATACTGATATTTGTGGCCCTACTAGTACACACTCACCTTGAGGTGAAAGATATTTCATTTTGTTGATTGATGACTATACCTGAATGACTTGGGTTGGATTCTTGAAGCATAAATTTGAGGCTTTTGAAAAATAAAAAATCTTCAAAGAACAGGTAGAAGATTAAATAGATTCAAAAATAAAGTGCCTAAGATCATACAAAGGAGGAGAATTTTCATCTGATGAATTCAACAGTTATTTCGAAAAGCATGGGATCAAGAGACAATTTTCTATTGCCAGAACCTCTCAATAGAATGGAGTAGTAGAAAGGATGAATAGAATAGTTCAAGAAATGGCTAGGGCCATGCTTGATGAATCAGAGGTACCTAAAACATTTTGGGGAGAAGCCATACAATTTTCTATTAACATTCACAGTAAAGTGCACATAAGAGTAAATAGTGATAAAACTTCGTATAAGCTATGGCATGCAGACTAACATCAATAAAAAACTTCAAATTTTTTGGAAGAAAATTCTATATTAAAAAAAATGAAGACAACTTAGGTAAGTTTGATTTTAGAGCTGATGAAGGTATCTTATTAGGATACTCCTCTAGAAGTAAAGGATACAAGTGTTACAACATCAAAATACTCCACAAAATAGTTGAAAGTATATATGTAAAGGTAAATGAGAGACCACTTCATCAAGAGAGACACCAACACCATGATCGTTCATATGATGAACCGATTAGAAATGAAACACAAGGATATGGAATGCAAAAGTACCATGAACCATAGGATTTTGAGGAAGAAGAGAGAATAGAGACATCACAACCAAAGACCCCATCAATGTATGTTCAAAAACATCATCCATAAATTCAGATTCTTGGAAACAAGGAAACAAGTGTACAAACTAGAAGAAAACTTATAAATACATCCATCTCTACAAATTTTTCACTGTTTTCCATGAGTGAACCCAAAAAATTTGTGCAAGCAAGTCAAGATGATCATTGGTTTAAATTTATGAATGAAGAACTAGATCAAATAGAAAAAAATCAGATTTGGGATATTGTTCCAAGACCCAAAAACAAGAATGTAATTGCAACCAAATGGGTATAAAAAAACAAGTTGAATGAAGATGGACATATATTCAAAAAAAAGGTTACATTGGTATGCAAAGGATATGTTCAAGTATAAGGAGTGGAATTTGAAGAAATCGTTGCCCCTATTGCACGAATTGAAGCTATCATGATGTTTTTGGATTTTGCATGCTACAAAAAATTCAGATTTTAACAAATGGATGTCAAGCCAAACTTTTTGAATGGTGACCTAGAGGAAGACGTTTATGTGTAGAAACCATAAGGTTTTTAGCTAATTGAAAAAGAGGATTATGTCTGCCGATTAAATAAATCCATGTATGGGATAAAACAAGCTCCAAGAGCTTGGTATTATAGACTCGACAAGTATCTGCACCAACAATATTTTAAAAAGGGAACAATTAATAACAACTTATACATCAAGGTTGAAGGTAATGTCCTCTTAATTATTGTAGTATATTTTGATGATATTATCTTTGGTAGTAACATTGAACTAATGAGTAATAAGTTTGCAATTGCAATGCATCAAGATTTTGATATTTCCATGTTAGGATAACTCTCCTTCTTTCTTGGTCTATAGATTCATCAATCAGAAAGAGGAATTTTCATTTCTCAAAGTAAATATCTCAAGGAAGTCTTAAAGAAGTTTGGCATGGAAAACTGCACACTAGTGATCACTCCTATGAATACCAGTTGTAAACTCAACAAAGATGATGATTCTCTAGAAATATATCAAACCATGTATATTTCTATGATAGGCATATTACTCTATCTCACAACTTCAAGGCCTGACATCATACAAGCAGTTGGTTTGGTAGAAAGATTTGAAGCAAATCCTAAGGAAACTCATGTTCTTGCAAGGTATTATTGATTATGGCCTGTGGTATCCAAAATACACAAGCCTTTTTATCAAAGATTATACTGATGCAGAATGGGCATGAAGTATTGATGATAGAAAAAGCACTAGTGGAGGAAAATTTTTCCTTGGCAGTTGTTTAATGTCCTGGCTTAGTAAGAAAAAAACTTCCATTTCTATCTCTATAGATGAAGATGAATATATAGCCACAACATCATGTTGTACTCAAGTGTTGTGGATTAAAAACACTCTCAAGGATATTCAAGTTCTCTGTTATCAACCTGTCTCCATCATATATGACAACACTAGTGCTATTAATCTCTCTGGAAAAGAAATTCAACACACTAAGACTAAGAATATACCAATCAAATATCATTTTCTTAGAGAACAAGTTCGGGATCAGGTGGTCAAATTAAAGTATGTTCCCTCCAAATAGCATATTGCATATATTTTTGCCAAGTCATTATCTAGAGAAACATTTGAGTATATCAGAAAGAAGTTGGGGGTGATCTAATCTTCCTTTCTTTAGTAACTATTTAAGGATGGTTCTATGTGCGCAATGAGGCCCGAAGGAAATAATATCCAAAGAATCTCTTTGTCATTGATGTCAAATGGGAAGAATAACAAAACCCTAATGTTGATGCACATTGAAAGGGGGAGCTTGATGTTGATACACATTGAAAGGGGGAGCAGTTTAACATATTGATTTGGAAGTTCTGCACATTGAAAGGGGGAGAAATTTAACATATTGATTTGTAAGTTCTCCACATTGAAAGGGGGAGTAACTTGCAATTGCGCACATTGAAAGGGGGAGTAGCTTGCAATTGTGCACATTGAAAGGGAGTAGCTCAACATAAAGGACATTTCTTGGGAATTCACCATTCAGAACATAGATGAAATCTCTTTTGGTTGCCATCAATGAAAAAGGTGGATTTCATTGCACGTATTTTGTTACTGATGTCAAAGTGGTCATGGACATGGTCAGTTATAACACAATAAAAAAAAATAAGTGTGTGGAAGGATCGAAGGATAAAAGGATAAATGGCACATAATAAGATTAATGGTGCAAAAAGTATGGCACAAAATATGGTGCATAGAAAGAGGAAGTCGTGAAAGGATGAAAATAGCAGTGAACAGAAGGGTCTAAGGATGAAAGGATTAATGACACAAAATAAAATATGCAGGGTGCTTTGAACTAGTGTGATGAACGATGCAGTGGAGTGTGTTGAGAAGAAACTAGTGTAGCAAAATGGACTACAACGGATTGTGTGGAATATTGTGCATAATCAATTCTATAGTGTGACTTTAGCTAGTGTGATGAATGACACAGTGCAGTGTGACAAAACAAATCCTATGTGACAAGTGACAGAGTGGAATGCGATGAGATGAACAAAGCGACTGGGTGAGCACACTGGAGGGAAAGATGAAGACTTGTGAATTGAGCCTTGGGATATTATTCTATCTTTGCAGTAGGTTCTCTATAGACCAAAGTGTGAGTTGTTGAGTCATTCATAATAGAGGCTATGATAAGACTAAATTATATTTTTTGAGATGAGATGGAGCTCATTCGTAAAATATTTGGTCTGTTTGATTAAGTCAAAGAATGTCCAGATGTAACTAGATCTTGACCTGGTCAATATGTTTCCACAATATAGTTGTCATGTGTTCGCATAATTTATTTAGACATATTTGTAATTGACAGGACTTTGATCTTGTCAATATGTTTCCACAATGTAACTTTCATGAATCTACATACTTTATTTAGACATAGGTGTAACTGACAAGATTTTGATCTGGTCAAAATATGTCCACAATGTAATTGTTATGTGTCCACATACTAGACGGGTAAAATTTTTTGAAATAAGGATGTGCTCTGTTCTTTTGATGCCTTGATAATGAGAGGGAAAAAGTTCCTATGACTATTCAAAAGAACTGAACTAGATATTTATCAGTTGTTCTTAATTGTAGAGAAAAGTCTTGAAAAAGGTCCATTTTTGTAATAATTCTTTTTTAAACTGAATTCAGGGTGGCAGGGTGGTGCTAGGATGAGTTGAAGCTCATTGAGGATTGGTGTCCTCATTATCTGTGACAGGTTGGTTATTGAGAGTTTTGGTGTCCTCATTATCTGTGATAGGTTAGTGTCTGAGAGGATTGGTTTCCTCATTATTTGTGAAGGTTGGGTGTCTATCAAACATAAAAATTATAAATGGTAAGTTTGTGCTTGCAGAAGAACATGAAGAAATATGTTCTCTTGTTTTCTCCCGCATTGGGTTTCCACGTAAAAATATTGGTGTACTATATTTTCTGTGTTTTTTATTTATTTATGCATGTATTGGTGATTAAATAATAACTTCTAATTAACTTTAATCATTGAAAGGAAATAAATTAGTAAAAAATGATACAATATTGATTCACCACCCCCTCTAAGTATTACTTTGAGTTTCAACAAGCAAGGAAAATTTCAAGGCATTCCAAGAGTTGTAGATATTAGAGAAATTTTATCCATGCAACTGAAAAAGAGTTTTAGGAAGGGGTGCCATATTTTTACAACCCATATGGAAGAGGCGACCCGAGATAAAATGACAAGTGTTGATTTAGGGGAAATCCCAGGACTTCTACAAAAGAGAGACATCGATTTCTATATTGATTTAATGTTAGGAGTTTCCCAATGTACAAGACATATTACAAAATAGGAAAAATATAAATATTGAAAGAGACACATGTAACACACCCAACCCCTAAATAGCCTTTCTAGGGGTGGGGCATCAAATTTCCGCTTTCTCTGGTTCAATTTCAGACCATTACTTAAGAAAAAAATCTTTAATTAGCTTCCCCAAAGATTGCATCTCTCGATATGCACTTGAACCAACTAGTGAGGTAATCCTCATGACCTTGGGCTGAAAAATAGGAGCTAAGAACCTATGTTAGAAAAGGTTTTGGCACCTCGGAAGTTCCCGGTCTTTGGGAGTTCCAAGGGTGTTGTCAAATTTCTTTGATCGCTGAACAACAGAGGAGATCGACGGTCTACATTATCCATCAAGATCCTATAGTTAAGGAGGGAAGTTTGAAATATTTACCCATGATACACCTTTTTCTAAATCCCCGAAGTCCCAAAATATCACCACATGTACTTAGCCGTTGGACCTCCCTTTATCAATCTATACTCAAACCTCCTGAATTCACACCACGTGGCTTAGGCCTTTTGGAAATCAATGATTTACGTCAATCATTCCTATGTTGTACCTCACCCTAGATATTTCAAACTCTGAAGATATCCAAACCCCTGGGGTCCTGAATACGTCACCAACCACGTATGCTAGGTGGACACAACTAGAGGTTGACACGTGGCGAGGGTCAAAGAGTGACATGTGTCCTTGATAGGGGGTGACACATGGCATACTCTAATAGGAGAAATGGGTATGTGAATCCTCTAAAATTGGATGAAACGTGGCACGCGTAATGCGGGTCCATGTCACCTCAGATGACCTCATCGATCCACATCATCTTAGATCGATAACTACCCATCACTTTGATCTAATGATCGGTAGGATTTCAAGTATATCCTTAGATCTAAGGTTCTCATTACTTCATGTCTTTGGCTTCGGAGCTTACTAAACCCTCTCGATGAAAATCCACTGAAGAGATAAGTCTCAGGACTACAGGATCTTGTGCCACATGTCCTTTTCAACCAACGGTCGAGATCCACTTCAACACTTGTGACTTCGACGAGTTCATACTTTGTAAACTCTTGGCCAATTTCCTATAGAGTATGGAATATCTGGACTACGAGATAGCTTTCCACATACCCCCTCATTCGATGGTTATGGTTCAATGGTCAACACTTTATGGGGAATGGATAGGGGCCACGTATCACTCCATAAGGCATTCCTAGTTAGTTAGGTAGTCAAAGGTGTTTCCCTTAGATCGACATTTCGGAAGGATCCTGAATGATCCGAGGATTGACGGTCGACGTTACTTCGACAATTTGACATTCGGTAGTTCGATGAGTGTGTCTCCTGGCTTTCTCTCCTGACCACACTGAATCCATCACCATGTGCACCTAGCGCCTACAGACAATATTTACTCTAGATTTTTGACCTCTAGGAAAACTCACGCATTTCTAAGTCACAAAATACTTGGAGTCATGAATAACTATGGATCTGTGGACACATGTCCCTCCAGTTCAACAGTCCATATTTACTCCGTGACTTTGGTGTTTGGGAGTTTCGACGCTATACCTTTGCAAATCTCCCAAAGTAATACTTCATTGAAGCAATTAATGCCTCCCCTCCTATGCTCGATCTAATGACTGAGAGTGATCCATACTGGATCCCTGGATCACTGATCCTCATTGATTCATGATTTCAGCCTTCAACTACTTTTGAGGATTGTGGAGTCACAAGTCCCAAAGTATGGAATCCGAAAGAGCTAGCTCCTTTCGAACTAGTGCATGGTTCCTAAGCCTTGGTTACATGGGTCCTTTGGGAAAACTTAGGGGCTAAGCACAAATCCCTTTTTGCAGCAAAGGGGTTAAGGACATGGGCATGAGCCCTCAGTCATATGGGTGAATAGTATAAGGTAACATTTCTCTTCTCCCACATAATTCAGACTTAACATTCCCGTTAAGGTAAACTTCATAGGGTTTGTAGGACTTAGACATTTCAGTCGATCCTACCCTGACTCTCCTGTGGAATCACATCCCATGAATATCTAATAGTTAAAATGAGATAAGTTCAAGATCACATAGATATAAAAACTTACAGGAATCAAAGATCATTTCTAATAATTGTTCAAATACTAAGAGACTGAATCATGAACACAGACATTTCATCATCACATCTAATATAATGCACAAAGTATGAAAATACTTATCAGAACTGGAAAATGTGAATAAACTACTGAAAGGGGTGCCTGTTTCCTCCTAACCATAGACACAACCACTCCTACTAGATTTACCACTGGCCACCCCCGAGCTAGACCATGATGCTCTGAGAGATATTCTTTCTCTTTTCTACACAATAGTCATGGACGAAGGTTACTCTCCTTCTCCCATAGAAATTGGGAAATTGGTTTTCTCTACTCCAAGCAAGGAGGTCTACACGAGTACTTCCTCAGTCGCTCGTCAACCCAGTTTATCAACTTTCCCCTAGGCTTCTTACAGCCAAAAAAATATTTCTTCTCATCTTTTCTCTCTACTTCAGAAGCGAAGTATCCCCCCTCTTCTATGGAGAGTGTTTTTCTCTACTATGTTATCTCGTAGATCTATCTCTGACCCCTAATTACCTCCTTTCTTTCCTTCCTCAACAAGGTTGCATGGGTCTGAATCCTTATTTGTGTTCATGCCTAAAATCCTTACAGATGGGTACCCTACCCCATCTCCTCATTAACTCTTGAGGATGGCCTTCCAACTACCAGTCTGATTGGTAATTCATTTCTGGGTCAGAGGAATGTTGAGCAATTAAACCCAGTAGGTACTAGTTTGGTGAGGGTCATCTCAACCATACTTGGTTTCCATTCACCATATCTCTCTTAGCATCCATTGTCTATATTGGAAAATTTCCCCCCCTTTCAGCAGTTGTGCAACAAAATTTCAAATTCAAATTCTATTAATAACAAAAATTCATACATTGACCCTTTTATACAAGGGTTCATCAAATCAAACATTCATATATATTTAATCTGCCATAGTCTCTTGGCCAATTATAATTATATTTACAAATTGGGGGAAACATGGGTATTACAATGCCCTCCCCCTTGAAGGAACATTGTCCTCGATGTTCTATCTACTAATGTTCGTTGTATGTACAAAAGAAAAAAAAAATTGATATGCCTTTCTCATGGCTTCCTCCAATTCCCATGTACCCTCATCTGGGCCAAAGTGTTTCCACTACACTTTTACCTGTGCAATGGTTATGTTCCTGCGTGGGGTTTCCTTATTGTATATTATGCATTGAGGTTATGGCAGGAACTCTCCCTCGGGTTCCACCTGAATCACATACCAGTCAATAATATGATTAGAGTCATGTGCATACTTCTTTAATAAATAAATGTGGAAAACATTATGTTCTTCTACCATGGGAGGAAGTGCTAGCCGATAGGCTACTGGTCCCACTCTATCCAAAAATTCAAAGGGTCCACAATGCCGAGGTGCCATCTTGGCACAAAATCCCATCCTCAAGGAGGTTCTCCTAGGTCTAACTCAGATATATACATGGTCTTCTGCTTTGAACTCTCTAGGAGTCCTTTTCAGGTCTACATAGCTCTTTTGTCTATCATGGGCTATCTTCAGATTTTGCCTAATTTGTATCACTTTCTATTCTATTTCCTTTAGCATATATGGACCAATTGTAACTCTATATACCGGGTTGTTCTAGCTGATTGGAATGGTGCATTTCCTTCCATAGAGTTCTTCAAAAGGACTCATTTTTAATGACTCTTGATAACCATTGTTGTAAGAAAATGCTTCTAGCGACAGGTAGTCCTCCCATTTATTGGGTTGATACATTACATGCATCCTCAACATGTCTTCTAATACTTGTTTTACCCTTTCTGTCTGCCCATCAGTTTGAGGGTTATAGGATGTACTAAAGAGTAATTTTGTTTCAAAACTAGCAAACAAAGATTTCCAAAAGTTTGAAGTAAAATTTGTATCTCTTTCGGATATAATCTCTTTAGGAATCCCATGCAGTCTGAATATCTATTTCATGAATATGTTGGCAATATATATTTCCTTGCATGTTGACTTGACAAGTATGAAGTGAGCAAATTTTCTCAGTTTTTCCACAACTACCATGATGACATCATTCTGTTTGGTTGATCTTGGTAATCCTGTGATGAAATCCATGGAGATGGTTTCCCATTTCCATTTGAGAATTGGTAGGGGTTGTATCATCCCTGCAGGATGTCGGTGCTCTACCTTGAATTGCTGACATTCTAGATGCTTAGCTAAATAATCAGCTATGTCCTTTTTCAGTCCGGGCCAATAAAATAATTTCCTAGTGGTCGTGATCATTTTTTGATAACCAAGATAACCAGAATATGGTATTTTGTGTAGTTCATCCATTATGAACCTCTTCAAGTCGTGACAATTTGGAATGCATAATATTCCCTTGTAAGTCAACAGGTCATCATTAAGCATCTGATAACCTTCATACTTCAGCTTTGTGGGCCCTTGCTTTAGGTATGATGTCACTGTCTTGAAAAATGCATCTATCTCTTGTGCAGTTTTGACCCTCTCTTTGATGTCATATTCACTGGCGCTTATAGCTGCCAAGTGAACTAATTTCATACTTATACTAAGGGCATCAACCACCCTATTCTCCTTTCCTTTGATATGTTTTATTTTGAAATCAAACTCACTAAGGAGAGACATCCACCTAGCTTGTCTCACATTGAGTTTTGGTTGGTCAAACAAATACCTCAATCCACTATGGTCTGTCATAAGTACAAATATCCTACCTAGGAGGTAATGCCTTCACATCTTTAAAGCATGCACTATGGAATCCAATTCCATATCATGGGTCTCATAACTGACTTCATGATCATTCAAGTTTATGGACTCATAGCAAATCACATTCCCTTCTTGCATAAGGACCCCTCCAAACTCTTCCTTGTAGGCATATGTACACACAAGGAAATATTTGTTTAGATTTGCAATCTTTAGTACATGAGCATTGGTTAGAAGGTATTTCATATCTTGAAATATTTCTTCACATTATGATCTCCAAATGAATTTAACCCCCTTTTTTCTGAAGGGAGGTGATTGGGAAACCAATCATGGACAATCCTTTTATGAATGTCCTATAGTATCCTACCAGACCCATAAATGATTTGATATCAAATACATCCTTTGGGGTAGGCGAATCCATGATGGCTTTAATATTGTCAGGGTCAAATTCAAATCCTTCCTGAAAAATAACATGGCCTAGGTAGTGGAATTTGTTCTGGAAAAAGTCACACTTACTGAGCCTAGCATAGAGCTGATGTTCTCTTAGTACCTGGAGTACTAGCTTGAGATGTTCTTCATTCTCTTATTTATTCTTGGTATAGATTAGGATATAATCAATGAAAACCAATACAAAACTATCCAAGAACTTTCTGAATACATTATTCATTAAACACATAAAAGTGGTTGGTGCATTGGTAAGCCTAAATGGCACCACCACAAACTCATAGTGACCATATCTTGTCTTGAAGGTTGTCTTGTGGATTTCTTCATCTTTTATTTGGACCTTATGGTATTCATACCTCAAGTCAATCTTGGAGAGTATTGTATCACCCATTAATTGGTCAAACAAGTCATCAATACTTGGCAAGGGATACTTATTCTTGATGGTCATCTTATTGAGTTGTCTATAATATATGCATAGTCTGAGTGTGCCATCTTTATTTTTCACAAACAAGGATGGTGCTCCCCATGGAGACACACTAGGACATATGTATCCTTTGTCCCACATCTCCTTCAGCTGGAGTTTGATCTCAACTATCTATGGTGTACTCATTCTATACAGTGTTCTAGACATTGGCACTGCTCTCGGTACAAGTTCTATCGAAAAATAAATATCCCTTCTTGGAGGTAGACCTGGTACCTCTTATGGGAATACATCATTATATTCTCTTGATATGGCATGGTTCTGTAGGTTGGGTTTTTCATTATCAGCAAAGTTCAGTACTTGTATTGCATACATGTGACATCCCTTTCTGCAATACTTCTTCACTTGGAGGGATGATATTTGTCTCACTGAGACATGATTTTGAATCCCTTGTAGAGTTACCCTCCTTCCTTCTTCATTTTCACACTCCAAAGTTTTACTGTAATAATCCAACTTGGTTTTGTGGGAAAACAACTAGTCCATGCCAATCATCAGGTCATAATATCCTAGAGGAAGTATGTTTAAGTTTGCTTGGGTGGGAAACCCATTCATGAAAAAGTGGCATGCTGGTATGACCTTTGTTACTTTTCTTTTAGTTCCAGTGGCTAGTTGTACCAGCCATGATTTAACATGTTTAACTTGTTTCAATTTACATTTCTCAATAGTTTGAGGGATAGCATAACTCAAATTAGAACCAGGTTCAATTAAAATGGAAATAGGATGGTTGGAAACCATACCTTCCATCTCCACCATTGAAGCTTGGTGGTCAACTTGTCTATTATCCAAGGCTACATAAATTTTTGGTAGGCTCCTAGCAACATCATTGACTGTGGTATCCTCTTAGACATTGTAGACCCTCCCAAGGTTCCGTTGCCTATGAGGATAGTCCCTCAATAGATGTTCCTCTCCATAACCACAACATTTCAAGGTTTTTGTCTTCGTGTTATCAGTCTTACTTGGAGATGCTCTAAATGGTTTATTTCCACTTTGGGATGGAAAAATTTGTTGATACACACTTATAGAAAGAAGGATCATCCTAGAGCTCTTACCAAAGTTCTTAAATTTTGAGGGTGTAAACCCCTTCTTCATGAATCCTGAATTTTCTTTCTTCTTCCAGTCTTCATGGGGTTTTGTATTACTCTTAAATTTCTCATAGAAATACCTTTTTTTTCGAATAATATCTTCTAAGGTATTTGGCTCATCAAAATCAATTCTGTCTCGGTAAGACTAAGGCAAGCCACTGATAAACTGTATCATCTTTACCTTTTGATATTTGATGTAGGGAGCATACCTCATCAGTTCGAGAAATTTGTTGATATACTCATCTATGGTGAGTTGTCCCAACTTGAGTTCATATAACTCCTTGGTCTTCCCATCGAAGTACTTTTCTGATAGGTATTTCTTCTTGAAGTATTTCTCAAATTGTTTCCATGACAAGTCCTTCTCATGAACTCCTTTCATATTTCTAAAGTATTCCCACTAAATGGAAGCTTTCCCATTCAGGTTGAAAATGGCTATCCGAGCCTTTAAGTTTTTAGCGTAGTCATGGACTCTGAAGTAATTCTTCAAACCGAGTAGCCAAAATTTTGCTTCTTCCCCCTTCTTAATCTCTCCATAGAAGGTGGGTGGTTTGGATTTCTTGAATTCTTCAGGGTCACGACTCTTGGAATGTTTCCTCTTCTTTCCTCTGGTATGAGAATGGGAACTATTTTTAGTACTAGCAGATTCCTTGGAGTTGTTAGTGTCCTCACCAGAGGAATCTTCCATTGGATGTCTCTTGGCTCCATGTTGGGCCTTCTTTGAGGTGCTCCTCCTGGTGTGGCCACTTTCAGGACCATGTTTTTTTTATCTCAGGTGGACTTGGAGTTTTCTTAGTATGATGCCTATCCACATGAATGGAAGCTGGACCATGTTGCAGTTGCCTTTGTATATCTGATAGACTTTGTAGTAGGACTGCATTGATTTCTGTCTACTTTTCCTGCCACTTGATTATCCTTTCATTGTCATCCTTATAAATCTGTAATTATGCCATGAGGCTTCTTACAGTTTCGGCAAAATTTGGAGGGGTTTCCACCACCTTCCTTTCATCATACTCTTCCTCTCTATTGTGGGAGTTCTCCCCCAACTTCTTATGTGTCACCATCCTTTACGTTGTAGTTATCCCGTTGTTCACTGATTGCTTGAGTGCAGATAATTTTTTTTATTTTAGTTAATAATATACCAATTCATGAACAACACATATACTTGCAAGGTGAAGTCAGTTCTTTATTTGGAAACATTAGCAACCTACAGTGCAGACTTCCAAAACATCTATCAACATTAGAAGGGGGTAAGGTAGGGTATTATGCCATAAGTTCTCTAATAATATTTTTATGTGACTCGTGCATGATCCCAAGTAGGAAAAGTGTTGTGTCCATGCTTTGATACCAATTTGTAACACACCCAACCCCTAAATAGACTTTCTAGGGGTGGGACATCAAATTTTCACTTTCTCTAGTTCAGTTTCATACCTTTACTTCAAAAACAAATTCTTTAATCAACTTCCCCAAAGATTGCATCTCTCACTGTGCGCTTGAACCAACTAGCAGGGTCATCCTCATGACCTCGGGATGAAAACCAAGAGCGAAGAACCTACATTAGCAAAGGTTTTGACACCTAGGAAGTTTCCAGTCTTCAGGAGTTCGAAGGGTGTTGTAACATTTCTCTGATCGTTGAACAACAAAGGAGATTGATGATCTACATTCTCCATCGAGATCCTATGGTTAAGGAGGAGGGATTCAACTATTTACACATGATGAACCTCTTTCCAAATCCCCGAAGTATCGAAATATCACCACATGTACTTATCCCTTCAATAATCAACATTTGATGATCGCCATTGGACCTCCCTATATAGACCTATACTCAAACCTCCTGAATTCACTCCATGTGGCTTGGGCCTTTCAGTTATCAGTGATTTACATCGATCATTCCTATGTTGTACCTCACCCTAAATATTTCGAACTCTGAAGATATCCAAATCCCCAGGGTCCCAAATGAGTCACCAACCACGTATACTAGGTGGGCACAACCATATGTTGACACACGACGAGGGTAAACGAGTGACACGTGTCCTTGATATGGGGTGACATGCATCATACTCTAATAGGCACAATGGGTATGTGAATCCTCCAAAACTAGATGACACATGGCACGTGTAATTCGGGTCCACGTCACCTCAGATGAAGACATCGATCCATGTCATCTTAGATCAATAACTACCCAAAACTTTGATCTAACAATCAGTAGGATTCCACGTAGATCCTTAGATATATAGTTCTCATTACTTCATGACTTTGGCTTCAGAGCTTAGTAAACCCTCTCGACGCAAATCTACCAAAGCGTTAAGTTTCCGGCCTATGGGATCTTGCGCCATGTGTCCTTTTTTACTAACGATCGATATCCACTTTGGCACTCGTGACTTCGGTGAGTTCATACTTCGTAAAATCTTGGTCAGCTTCCTCTGGAGTATGGAATATCAAGACTACGAGATCGCTTTCTGCATACCCCTTCATCTGAAGGTCCTAGTTCAATGTTCAAAACTTAACGGGGAATGGGTAGGGGCCACGTGTTGCTCCACGATGCATTCCTGGTTAGTCGGGTAGTCAAAGGTGGGTCCCTGAGACCAATGGTTCGAAAGGATCCCGAAGGATCCAAGGATCGATGATCCACGTTACTTCGATAGTTTGACATTCGAGAGTTTGGTGGGTGTGTCTCTTGGCTTTCCCTCTGTACCACATTGAATCCATCACCACGTGCACCTAGCGCTTATGACTAGGATTTACTCTGGCTTTTCGACCTTCTGGGAAAACGCACACGTTTCTAAGTCGCCAAATATCTGGACTCCTGGATAAATGTGGATTTGTGAACATGTGTCCCTCCATTTCAATGGTTGAGGTGTAATACATGACTTCGACGTTCACGATTTTTGGTGCTAGACCTTTCCAAATCACCTGAAGTAAGACTTCATCGAAGTGCTTAATGCCTCCCCTCCTATGCCCGATCTAACTGTTGAGAGAGATCCATAATAGATCCTTGGATTGATGGTCCTCATCGATTTACGACTTTAGCCTTCAGCTACTTTCGAGGGTTGTGGAGTCACAAGTCCTGAAGTACCGAAGCTGAAAGAGCTATTTCCTTTCAGACTAATGCATGGTTCCTAGGCCCTGGTTACATGGGTCCTTTGGGAAAACTTAGGGGATAAGTGTGAATCCATTTTCGTAGAAAATGGGTTAAGGACATGAGCGGGAGCCCTTGGTTAAATGGGTGAATAGTCTAAGGGAAAAAATCCCTTCTCCCATAGATTTCAAACTTAACATTCCCGCGAAAGTAAAATTCACAGGGTTTGCAGGACTTAGACATTTTAGTCAATCCTACCCTGACTCTCTTGCGGACTCACATCCTATGACTCTCTAGCAGTTTAACTAAGATAATTCCAAGATTACATAGATATAACAATTTACAAGAATCAAAGAGAATTTCTAATAATTGTTCAAATACCAAGAGACTAAATCATAAACACATACATTTCATCATCACATCCAATATAATGCACAAAGTATGAAAATACTTATCAGAACTAGAAAATGTGAAGCAAATGCTAAAAGGGGTGCCTATTTCCTCCCAACCATAGGAACAACCACTCCTACTAAATTTACCACTAGCCACCCCCGAGCTAGACCATGATTCTCTTATAGAATTGTTTTCTCTTTTCTCCATAACAGTCAGGGATGAAGGTTACTTTCCTTCTCCCACAGAAACTAGACAAATGGTTTTCTCTACTCCAATTAAGGAGGTCTACACAAGTACTTACTCAGTCACTCATCAACCTCGTTTATTATCTTGTAGTGAAATCCCACCCCTAGGCTTCTTACAACCTAAACAAGCTTTCTTCTAATCTTTTCTCTCTACTTCAGAAGAAAAGTACCCCCCCTGCTCTTCTCTGGAGAATGTTTTTCTCTATTCTTCTATCTCACAGATTTGTCTTTGTCCCCCAATTACCCCCTTTATTACCTTCCTCAACAAGGTTTCATGGGTCTGAATCCCTATTCGTGGTGAGGCCTGAAAGCGTTACAGATGGGTACCCTGCCCCATCTTCTCATTAACTCTTGAGGATGGCCTTCCAACTACCAGTCTGGCTGGTAATTCATTTTTGGGTCAGAGGTCTGTTGAGAAATTAAACCCAGTAGGTACTAGTCTAGTGAGGTTCATCTCAAACATACTTGGTTTCCCTTCACCATATCTCTCATAGCATCCATATTCTATCTTGGAAAACTTCCCCCCAGTTGTGCAACACATTTTCAAATTCAAATTCTATTAATAACAAAAATTCATACATTGACCCTTTTATACAAGGATTCATCAAATCAAACATTCATACATATTTAGTCTTCCATAATATCTTGGCCAGTGATAGTTATATTTACAAACTGGGGAAAACATGGGTATTACATTACATATTCCACTTGAAGAGATGTTAAAGAAGGGGTTAAAGTTTTTTATTTGTTTATTTTTTTTATCAGAATTATGAAAATCATCGAAAAAATTACAACACGATTAGGGATTTGTTCAATGAGGTAGGAAACAAAGTAAATGGGTTTAAGGAAATGTCCTATCATTTTGGTGTCAATAATTTTAGGAATATTTTCAGATCCCTAACACATGAGGATATTGGTTCTATGCTACAAGTGTTGGGAAATTTACCCATATTTGTAGAAGAAGATGAAAATATGAATCTGTTTCGGATATTGACGTTTAGTGAACCACATGGAATTATTAATTCTTTTCAAAAATAAAACATCATAGGTCTATATATGATCTATGTGGATATTGGTGGCCACCCACCTTTTCCAACTGACTCAAAACAACTTTATGACAATTTTGGCAATTTACTATTTTTAGCAGGTTTTAACTTCCGGGGCCATTTTGAGGGTCCAAATGAAGGTTTTTCATGATAGAGGTTCTCAATTATAGCGAAAGGCATGATTGATCCCCCAAAATGAATCTCCTCGATGATACCTTTCCAATGAGATATCGCACGCCTAAAACGAAGATTGTATGCAACAGTTACGACCCCGGGAAGTTGATGTACTAACTTACCCTAACGGGGCCCACATGACTTTTGGCGCTTCATCTCCTAGGGTTAGGTTTTTGGATGTATAGGAATTTTGAAATTCCTGTTTATTGTAAAAAGGCCTCTAGAGCCTCATTTTAATCATCTTTTTGCGAATGCGAGTAGCTGTCACATCTCTTCTCAGAGATAAGCTGCCACCATTCCAGTGAGTCTTTCACTCTGTATTTTTACAGTCTCTGTACATTTCTTTCATTAATATAAATCGTGTATTACTGTATATCTGTGTTTATGGTTGCATCTATGATACATTTCTATTATATTATTGAATATTTGCGATATCTCTGTGCATTTCTTTATTATATCTCCAATCTCATTTTGTGCCGAAAATAATCCAGATCAGTGGTATCAGAGCAGGCGGCTCTTGATCGTTTTTTCAGTGCATGTCCCTGACGAGGTCTGAGTATAAAAATTTGGGTCTCGAGCTTGTCTCTCTTGAAGATAATCTCTCTTGCACACCCAAGAAACCCTCAATGGCGGAAGAAAAGAAAAACGACGGAGCAGACGATCCTATCAATCTGTTGCTTGAGCAAGCTCTCACGCGACAAAGGGACAAAATGATGGAGAATTTTTCCCACATCCTTCAATGCCTGCTGATAGAATCAGGCACATCTTCATCAAGAAACTAGTTTGGAGGCACCTCGCCTTTCAAGGTACAAGTTAATTTTGATATTCCTGTATTTGAAGGACAGATAAATGCAGAAGCCCTAGAAAAATGGTTAAATCTGCTAGAAGGTTATTTCTCTATTCACAATTTCTCCGACAAAGAAAATATCACCTTCACACTCCTTAAAGCTTTCCCTCATGTCAAACATTGGTGGGAAACTTACTGGGAGCAAAGTTCCATAGAGGAGTCTGGAATATATGGGGTCGATCCCACTTGGGATTTTTTTTTGGATGCGGTAAAGGAACAATATTACCCTGTTGGCAACTACGAAGACCAGTACATGAGATGGACCACACTGCGGCAAGAGAGGGGCCAAGAAGTTCCGAAGTTCACCAATACCTTCCATACCTTGTGCACCAAGTTGGGTATCAAAGACTTCGAGCGACATTTGATTCTGAAATACCATGGGGCTCTACATAGATACATCCAAACTGAAATGGATTTTCTGGACATCTCATCACTCGGTGCTGCTTATCGATATGCTGTTAAAATCGAGCAGAAATTTAAGCACCAGAACAAACGGGAGTTCGGGTCTGCAAATCCGCAACAACCAAAGTATGACAAAGACAACCCTAACAAACAGTCTCCTGAAAACCAGTCCAAGCCACGGGAAAATAAGGGTCACGGGAAGACAAAGAAGGACACCGGAAAATGGTGTGATTTCTACAAAATCCCTTGGCACAACACCGATGAATGTTGCTCAAAATAGTCATTGGTGGCCAAGATCAAAGACAAGGAGCTGAACACTAATTCAGAATCTGATTCTGAAAATAATGGGAAAAGACAGATCATCGACGTAGACCCCACTACTATTGTCGCGACCGCATCAATTCAACCAGAAGAACCAACAGATCCTGAAGAGGGGGAGCGCCTTTTTCATTCACAGATGTAGGTGAAGGGGAACCTGCTGCATTTTATTGTTGATAGAGGAAGCCAGAAAAACCTCATCTTAGCAGAGGTCGTCAAACAGTTGGGATTGTCGACAACACCACACCCACAACCATACAACATCGGGTGGCTTCGACAAGGATGAGATCTCCGTGTCAGACAACAATGTTGATTGTCATACGAAATCCAACCCTTAAAGGATGAGGTATTATGTGATGTTTCCCCACTGGATGTCTGTGATGTTCTCTTGGGACAACCATATATGTGGAGACACCATGTTGTTTATGATTCTTGACCCCATAGTGTCATTGTTACTTTGGGAGGTCATCTCTACATAATAACAGAGGTAGTTGTTTTAGGATAAATCCGTAAGTGCGGACACAAAACGATCTCCCTAGATCCACCTGGATTTAGAACAAAACAGGACAGAATATGACACTTTCCTTAAGTTTTAAATATTGAATTTACTAACTAAAGAAGGATGGGTGACATACCGTTTAAATGTCTCTTCCTTTCACCATCGCCATTCTAGTTCCGTTCCAACGCTCATACAATGATGATCTTGCAAAAGAATGCAACCAACAAAAGTGAAAGAAATAGCATAAACTCAATATAAACCTATGTATGTGATCAAGGAATCATACAATAAAACACAACAAGCTTTATAGGAAAGAATCATATCACTATATCATATTAAATGTGAAAGAGAGATTACAACCATGGCCTTGATGTTGTAAGGTCCCTTCCAACTGTCCTTCATTCCCCACACACTTCTTGCTCCAAGGATTCTGATACCATAGATCTGATAGCTACTCACAATCTATCTTTACAAAGCAAATCTCAAAGCCACTCTAACCAAGCCAAAGCTAACAAGCTCAAGAACTAATAAAGCTAACCCAAGCTCAAGCTAACTTTATCCATGAGAACTCCTCTCCTTTTATAAGTTGAAGAGGATAAGGTGAGGAGGTTAGGATTATCCCACTAAATCATGAAAGCAAGTAAGATCCAAACCATACGGATGCCACCTCACCATAGAAGTTTCTCCTTCTAGAAGATTCGAGAAAACACTCATTTTTCCCACGTACAGGAATTCTCTCACCCTAGCTATAGAGAAACCTGCGAGGTGTTCGCACCCTAGCTATAGTGCAACCTGCAAGAATGGGTCATTCTCGCACCCTGCCTATATAGCAACCTGCAAACTTCCCTTTTTATAAGGTTTTTACATAGGAAAAATAAACTTCTTTTCTCAGGAGAAGTTTTTCTCCCTTTTCTCTTTAGGAACTCAGGCCACTGACCTCTCTGAAGGCAACATATAGGTTTACATCATTAACGATCATAGGGATGATGAAAATAATGTGTAACAGAGAGCCCCCCAAAGTATGAAGTTAGAACAGAGTGATAGCTGAAATACTTTGTCGAGTGTGTGTAGGGAACAAGGAACAGTCGGTCGGAAACCTGCCAACAAACAAGGAAATATAGATAATAATATATCATCACTGAGGTAGGAATTCCCATACTCAGAATACAAATGACTCAAAGCATAAATGTCGACATATGAATATCCATGTCAAGTAAGACAGGTCATGGCCACCAAACATACACTGTGGATCCATGCCAATATGACTCAAATCTGAACATAGCCACCAAAAATACACTGTGGATCTATGTGTTAAAGACTCAAATTTGAACATAACCACCAGACA
>ML783371.1:322500-335608 GCA_009831015.1 Picea engelmannii | reverse complement strand
GAATGGATCCTCAAAATATTTTGGGTTTCATCTTGTGAGTTGGACTCAGATAGCTCATCCCAAGGACCTAGGTGGATGGGGAATTAAGGATACTATGGATTTTGGGAAAACATTGGACAATAAATAATTATGGAATTTATTTACTCAGAATTTTTTTTTGAGGAAAATCCTTTTAGCCAATTATATTGAGATTGGGTCTATATGGAATTGGATTTGCTCAAGCAAGAAGACTACTAAAAATGCATCTAATAAATGGAGAGATATCTCTAGGGAATTTTTGGTGGTAGGAAACCATTTGGCATGGCATGTTAGATCGAGTTCTATGGTTTTGATTGGTTTGTATGTCATAACAATATGTAACCAAAATATCTACAATCTTGGAGATATTGTTGGTTATTTACATGAAAGGGGGATTTTCACACTTAATAAAATTGTGTGGGAGGATACCACCACAATTTGGAACCAAGGATGGTATGTTATGACCAATCTCATCTTGGACGTAACTTGTCACATTGCATGGAATAGGTATATATATAAACTTAGATATGCACACATTAGGATCATGGAAGGTGATTATGAGTTCATGCGGGACTACAACTCTATTGGGGTCATATCATAGAAAATATGGGCTATTTATCTATTCGGGAGGATGAACAGATTGATATTTTCTAATGGTATATTTTTTTTTGGAAACTTAAGGCTCGTCTTAAAAGTATATTACTTTTCTATTTGATTCTCAAAAATTAGATCCTAATTTGGGCTCACATGAAAAAAAGGGGATTCAAGGGTTTGGGATTATGTTTCCTATATCATAGTGAAAATGAAGACACAAGTCATTTATTTCTACAATTCCCATTTACTAGATGACTCTGGTATCAAGTGGAGGCTTAGTTAAATTTCTAGGGACTATGGGATAAACATCATTTTGAAGAATGTTATAAAGTCTCTTTTGAGAGGTGTGTCATAAACAAGTATAGATAAATACCACCAATCATGGCTTAGGGAATCTATGTGGCATGTAATAGGTGCCTATTTGAGGATAATTTTCTTTTACCATAACAAGTGGAAATTCAGGATCTCTCATGTACAATGTTCTAGTACAAATCATCCATTTCCATTGATCGATGCCTTACAAACACCCTTCAAATAAATCGATCAAAGCCATGGGGATTTTTTGATGGGACTAGCTAGGAGGAGGGTTAGTGTTGTGGCCTGAGATTCACCTTGCACCTCTCAGACAATCATCACTTTTATGGTAAAGCCAATATTGTATCAGGTACACACAATATGGGAGAACTAAAAGTTATGTATGCACTACTAAAAGTTACTCATTCAAGGAATGCTCAATTTTTACAAGTTTTTGGGGATTATAATTTGGTCATTCATTGGATGTAGGATAAATCCAAGATTTATAATTTAGGCCTCATGCCCATCGCACAATAGTTGAATTAAATTGTGTATTTGTTTAAGGAGATAACCTTTTTTCTTATACATAGAAAACACAATAGTTTTGCACATTCTCTTTCAAAGGAGGCTCTACTACTTCATGCCAACACTTTTTATTTGGAGGAATTTAGTGATGACTCCTTCTTATCTAGAATAGATTTCATTATATGTAACACACCCAACCCCATAAACCCTACTTAGGCTAGTGAGATGTAAAAAATTCTCCTTTTCACTAATATTCTAGTCTTGTGTTTACGCCTTTCTGTGCAACCTCGGTCCCATTTGGCATACACGTAGGATTCTTCCACATCATTTGCACCACATTATAGGGTTGTGTGTGTGTAAGGTGGTAGGGATAAGACCTTGGACTTGTTTCCCTTCTCTTGACAATATTTTCAGAAAAATGTGACCACACAAACTAGGAAGTAAACTTCTCAAATGAACAACTCTAATTTGCTTGGGTCAGACTAGATCAACATTTAGCGGTGAGTCGAGTTTCCTTCCCTTCAGGAAAATAGGTTATGTGTAATGTACCCTAGCCACGTTAAGGAACATTATGTGTGGAAATACATATTTATCATTAATATTTTTTTCTAATTAATTTCCTGTAGCTTACCAACTACATATCACACATAGATTTATCCATTAGATTGATACCATATTCTAAATCATGCATGTAATAGCATAAAGAAAACCATGAATGAAAATGTTCAAGAAATAACAGAATACCCAACATTCAAATTAAACATTCACACAAGGAAATAACATATGAACATAACAAAAACACTTATATGTTAATAATTAACCAATTGGTTGCATATGAAGGATAAATCTTCCAACCATAGGAATTTATGTTCTTTTTATCTCAACAATAGGCCACCTCCGAGCCAAGGCTATGAGTCCACAAGGATATCCTACCCTCTTTCTATCCACTCTCCACACATAGTAGCCCCAATATTGGGTTCTACTCCCACATCAATTCCAATCCACCATCTCTCTCTCTCTCTCTACCCCACAACCTACACTTCCCAAAGAACGTACCCCCTTCACTACTCACAAACCCTCTGGTTGTACCATCCATTTATCAGGGCCTATGGTGCACTCATTTGGATAGGAAATATCAACTGGGGACTTCCAGGAACTCTCATATTCCCAAGGAGTGGTCATAACAACCTTCACAAGGATATTGAACCATTTCCTCAACATGAAAATGAATTATAGTCTTACAACCTATTTTTCAGGAACAAAAACAACATTTCCAAATAAAACACAACCAAACAATGGATTCATTCAAGCATACCATGGTTGGTTCTCTTCCCATCACTCAACTCCTCTCTTGCTGCCAAAAATCTACATGTAAGACTTGTCTCTATGAAAAAAACGTGATTGTCTAAAATTTCCCCCCTTGGAAATACAAATTTCCTCTCTTTTATTTTTTTCTTGAATTGAATTACACACTTCCCAAATATTATTGTACTCATGCCCATGATCTCCAATAACTATGGGATGTGACTCCTCACACCCACCCTCTTACATGAATTTGATGATTGGCTTTGGGAACACTCAACAACAATTAGAAGGTTATACACAATGATAATAATTTCAAGAATGTGGGTTGGATTAATATCCATGAATAATTCCCCTTGGGACACACTCTCTCTTGTGGAATCATATCCCCCTCATTGTTCTTCATCCCTTTCATATCTCAACCAATTATTACTATTTTTATTATTGATTTCAATGCACATAATATACCATTTGGCCTTCGACCACATTAAACCAATATGATATCTTCACCCCAACACATAGAATGACCAGCCTAAATCACATTTATACAATTGGATTATAATTCATGGAGATTACAACTAGGGATTTTACATTATGCAATCCCCTAATCTATTACAGATTCAACTTTTTCGACATCCTTACTCCTGACAGATCCAATGGTCATCGGAATGGGAAGATCAAAAGTCCTGGTTTTCTTGGAACCTTAGAACTATGCGATGGATAATTCCTCACCCACTCTGTTCCAAACACTTGTCTAGTGGGGTCTATGAATAAATCCATGGTTGATATCTCACCGGGTTTCCTGACTCGTAAATCAACGATCCTTGTTCACTCAGGCCTCCGCCATTGGAAAACACTCACTCTACACAACCACATGATCTTCAGAAAAATTCTTCCCAAATGAGAATTCCTCAAATGGATCTAACGGTCATTGGACCCTCACATCCAATGGTCATCCGACTCTTACATCCAATGGTCATAAATATATTAGATATCATAACTTCTTGGTGGTTAACCCATGTTACCACTTTGATGGGATTCTTTCTTCAGGATGGATCTGTACCATATCCAACAACTGAGATCTCATTGGCCACATCACTAATAGATGTACAACTCTTACCCCTGACAGGTTCTCGGCATCAAAGTTTTCTCATTGGAAAATCCATCAACTCACTCCCTACATATATTTATGAAATTTTCCTTTTCGATAGAAATATCAGCTCCATGCTCAACAGATATATGGTCTATATCTCATCGGATTACTCCTCCAACTAGATTTACGAACTCATCGGATTAATCCTCCAGCTAGATTGACGAATCTCATCGTCTCAAAAAGTTCCTATCAGGAAGATCACCATACCACATTTTTGAGTTTTTTTGAACGCTCCAATTTTGATAGGATTTATTTGAAGCCTATATCTCCGATGAAATATCGATGTCATATCTTCTCACTGAATCAATGATTGAAATTTCTTCTTTGGTTTAAATTAGGTTTCCACCAGGTTAAAGGGTTATTTCTAGACTTACTAGTCTTGCATTCTTCCTCAACGACTTCCTACAAAGGCTTTAACTTTACTCCCTTAGGATTTTAACCCACTTCCCCAATACACAGGAAACAATCCACCATGCACCTCAAGTGAAGGCTTTATATAACATAAACTTTCCATTTCCTGGCTAGGGAAAACACAAGGTTATAGGCCTTCTTTGGCCTCCCACACACAATTGTCACAAGTAATTCATTAACCATTTAAGAGGATATTAAACTACAAGGAGAACACCTTCTTGCGGGGGTTTTTATGGAATATCCATGAAAAATATATACCTTCTCTATTTACAACGAAGGTGGGAAACTGGAGGTTTTTGTGGAGGTATTTTAATCAATGCAACTTTAAGTTCTATATGAACCGATGCGTACATGAAAAATAAATAACCGGTGAGTCATTTCGGGCCCTCTATTTTTTAAGAGAACATGATTTTGCAGGAAAGGCCAAAGTTTTGTGGGAAAGTGAAATAGCAGAGTGGAAGATTAGAAGCAGTGGAGAACAACTAGGATAAGCATAAGAGTTAACTTCAAGTGTGCCAGCAGTGAAAACAGATCATGCAGAAGCTAGATGAGAAAGTGGAAAGAGATAGAATATTCAAGCACAAGAAAAGAGAAAGCAAGAAAATAAGTGTTCCGTGGAATCAAGAAAAGATAATATCGGAATCAAGAAGTCAAGAAGTTCCCGAGGGAAAACTAGAAATATGGGAATATGTAATGGGAAAGATTTGATTATTATTGATAAATGCTCTATTAGACTAATTCTAGTATTATTGTTTCTTTCTCTGTTATCAATCTATCACCATTTCTATTATTAGTTCGGGTGCGATAATATATTGTAATGGGGTTTGAGGGAATAAGTGTGCTTGCACAGTAGCAAGAGAGTCTGTAAAGGGTATGTGAACTTGACAAGTAATTTATAATATTTGTTAGAAGGATATACTCATGGATCACGAATTATGAGATATTGATAATACAAGAGATCATTTAGGCCCTAATATTTTTTGTTATGATGTGTATGAATCTGTAGTTTCTTCATTGCTTGATTACTTCTGTATTGTGTATTTTTTATTTAACCATTAAATCTAATGCATGGATCACAAATTATGAGATATTGATAATACAAGAGATCATTTAGGTCCTAAAAGTTTTGGTTATGATGTGTATGAATATGTAGTTTCTTCATTGCATGATTACTTTTGTATTGTGTATTTTGTATTTAACCATTAACTTAAAGCATGAGTTTTCATTATGTTGCACCAAATTTGATGATGCTTCCTCTTTGATTCACTTCACCTCACACAATTCTCGGTTGCACTTTGAGTGAGACCTCCTTCCCTCGTGGAAGGTTGAATATGCCAGTGCAATGATATCTTTGTTGGTAACCTCTGAGAACCCAGGTCTCCAATTTTGCGCCAACAAGTCAATGTTCAAAAATACCTCCATACTTATAATAAAAAATACACGCACCGAATAAATCACACTGGTGTCATTGAACATTACGCACCAGTGCTTAACTCTAATGCATGGACTTGTCTATGTGTTGCACAATCTAATTAATTTGATGTCTATGTTGTTTTAGGTTCTAGCTGATATAACTCTTTATATGTTAAATCATGAATCTGCATTATGTTGCATTATATTTGATGATGCTTCGTATTTTATTCATTTCACCTCACACAAGTCTTGGTTGCGCTTCAAGTGATACCTCCTTCCCTTGTGGAAGGTTGAATATGTCAGCGCTACTAGACTACAACAATATCTCTGTTGGTAACCTTCAAGAACCTTGGTCTCTAATTTTATTCCAACAAATGGTTCCATTGTTGAGGCCTATTTTTAAAGATATTTTTTAGAGAATGAAACATCACATATTTAAGTCTGACATTGAGAATTGGTGGGAAATAAGGTGGGGTGAATTTTTTCTGCAAGAAGTTGAGTTACGAAACAAAAGTTTGAGGGTTGTGAATAGGGTTGTGTTTTACTCGGAACCAACAAGAGACCAGTACAACATCTTCTAGATTTGATTGTTGGAAGAGTTATTTCAGTGGATCGACTAGCTACAAGAAGCACAATAATTCAAATATCGATTTAAGAGAAGCTATAATTGGACTGTTGATCATTTATCATTTCTTCACCAGCTAGATCATCTGATTTCTAGAGATGTGGATTTCTAGGTGCAAACCACCTTGGAAGGATATATCATTGAATTTTTCGCTGAGAACCACCAGTATTTTTCAAAAGTAAGAAGTCATATTCAAATAAGGAGCCCAAGGAATATTGTTGTGGGAAATCCCCCTTTGGATTAAAATTTTTCTTCCAGAAGAGGGGATGTTACCTGTTCCAGTTGAGATGGCAACGTAAAACCCTACACATGAGGGCAAGTGATTCAGGAGAGGGTTCATGGGATAGGTTTCAAATTTTCTTGAAGTATGGGGGGTCATCAAGAGAAGAGTTCCATATATGAATGAGCTTAGAGGATCATTTCAATGATCGAAAAGAGGTGGAAAAAACATATGAGGAAGTTGATGAAGAGGCTTGATTAGTCATGGAAGGAGATTGACTTCAAGAGTAGTTATAGAAGAGAGTTAGAGAATTTAGGTAATTTGCAGATATAGTGAAGGTTGGCCAACCAATGGTTGCAAAATTGGTTTGGAGAGAGTGGTGAAATCTTTGGAGGAAGCAAATGAGAGGAAGGAAATTCAAAATAAATAATAAGGATAGGTGACACCCCTGAAGAAGAAGAATCAACCGAAATACCTAAAGAAGTTGTGGGAGAATCATATCCTCTGACACTAGAATATGTTGAATCACATGACAAAATTGATATGGTATTACATACTAATGCAACCCCATAGGTCAAGGAATTTCATTCTAGAGGAAAAGGAATCAACCTCGAATCACTGAGTTCCTCAAAGCTATGTACAAATCCGATAAATTGTGTGCTAAATTATTTAGTAGTTTTTGTCATTTATAATCCTTATAACGTGGAAAGTTCAAGTAGAAATAGTGAAAGTGGGGTAAGTTCTTTAGTCGTATCACAACCAAGATCCTCAGGGTCCATTTTGATAGGATCTCTAAGTTCTCTGATGGAAATTCATCATGCAAGATCTCTCACCCGATACCTAGATTTTTGGGGTAAAGGGGACGAGGATGTCGAACAACATTTATTTCTTTGTGAGGCCATTTGGAGGTCTCGTGGAACTATAGATTCCAAAAAACTAGTCAAGTTTCAGACCACCTTGAGAGATCGTGATTTAAAATGGTATATGAAATCCATTGAACCAAGGAATCCTCAAGGAAATGATTTCACTCTTGCTCATGTCAAACAAATCTTTATAATAGAATTTTGCTTACCATAATCAAAACAATAAGATCTATCTGAGTTGTGGGAGATCAAACAGAGATATGGTGAGTCTACTTGGGATTATAATCAAATATTTAAGGACGAGATAGGGCAATTGGAAAACCCCATCTAGGAAGACCACTAATGATAATGGTTTATACAAGAGATTTTATAATTGAATTGGATACCATTAACCCAGTATAGGATAACTACATTAAGGGAAGCCTTAGAACAAGTGATGAAAATTTAAGCAATGGATAGATATCCAAAAATCTTGTGGGCTATGAGACTGATTGAAGACACTAATATTATGCAAATACAAGGTCAGATTTTTTTGTTAACTGACAAGATTCAAGAGTTGACCCTCCCTAAAGAAGGTCGACCACATGTAAGGTGTACCAGCTACTGCATCGAGGGTCATAAAACAATAGAATATACTATACTGATGGGAACAAGACCCCCTCTACACCCGATTAGACCTCCACTAGTAGGACCATTGGGAGGGGTCACACAATTTGTCGCTACACCGCCAGTTTAGGGCCCTGTGCAGTACCATGATTTTCCAAATCATCAAGGAGGATAGAGTGGGGAATATTTTGAAATCTTCTGAATCCATGGTCACTCCCCTTAACATTGTCCAAGGTAGACAAACTAGCATGAGAGGACCATTTTTTTGTTACAATTGCGATGAAAAAGGACACCTTGCCAGAGACATTCCTCTTCCAAGAATACCTTGGTGTGCACATTGCATAAAAAACACCCATGCCACTAATTATTTCTCATAATTGATTATGAAATGGGAATATCATTTCAGGAAATGAGGTGAAAATTTAGTAAATTCTGATCCTCGACCTATCATTGAAGAAAAGGACCCCAATATCAACATTATTACTCGAGGAGGAACAAGGATTGGTGCTGACTTGACAATCCCAATCAAAGTAAGATTCAAAAAGTGGTACTAGTGGATGATAAGTATGACCCCATGAGGAAAAAGGAGTTCTTCCAGAACTTCGTAGAATTTTTTTGATAGATGTATAAACTTGCCATATCAACAGTTTCAAAACCAAGTGTTGAGCTTCAACGAAGAGTCACAAAAAATATGTTGGCTCTGAAGGAGGTTCCAGCGAAATCAAAAAATACTATTGATCTATGGTTCCACCTTTTTTTTGATATTTTGAATGATGAAAAACTCACTAAGAAGTTGTGAAATGTGATTAAGGGGACTTTAGAGGATGAAGGGATATCAGAGGAGCTGATTGTTGCTAATATTGTGGAAATACATATAGGAAGTTGAGTACAGAGGAGGAAGTGGAGATCTGGAAGAGAATTTAGACTAAATTCCCACATTGATGACTAAAATATTAGTGATTTTATGTTAGACTTGGGGTCGGATGTCAACATAATACCAAAGAATACTTGGGAAGCCATGGGTAAGTCCAATATCATCTATTCACCTATTCAGTTGAGGATGGCCAATCAATATTGTATCTACCATATTGGGAGGCTACAAAATTTTGAAGTGGACTTAGCCAACATTAAAATAATAGCATACTTTGAGGTCATAGAAATAATGGGGGAGAAGGATCCATACCTATCTCTAATGGGCATTGACTAGGCATATGAGAATTACATTTTTATAGATATCAAGAAGGAACTCATGACCTTTGAAGCGGATGGTATGAAAGTAACTCAACCTCTAGACCCATATCAAGATCCTCGATATATCGATCCCGCTGAAGAAAATATGTAACATGATTTCCTAGATAAACTATACACTTTGACTACAGGTAAATGGGTAGACTATATTAACCTATAGTAGATGGGTTAGTGAGTTTACAGAGCATTCAGTCTACAAGTGAATATTCAGAGGAAACTTTTGAGAACTGGCAACAAGGAAGGTATGAAATATTTTCAATATGTTATGTAACTATCCAAGCGACTAAGTGGATTGGAACAAATATTCAAGAATGTAACACACCTCGAGCCTCCCAGGTCGGGGGCATGCCACCATTACTACTTCTCTTGTTTATGATAACCCAAATTGTAACATACCCATCCATAGACTTGCTGGGCTATGCCGCACATAAAATCTTGCGGAACTTCATATACATGAAACTTAAAATAGACAATACATTCTTCTAAAACATAGATTCATGCGGAAATAAAACAAATCTTATACATACATCATATCCAGGAAATGATCATAATATAAAGACATGTACAAATACACAACATGTAATTGAACACATAATTGATACTTATATTTTATAGAAGACCACCAACTACATGCAAACCTTCCACGATCCTCCCAGCCTTAGACCACGTTGCTCATCACTCTCAACAATGGTTCACCCCCGAGCTGGGACTAAACTCCACCCAGGTAAAGGGATTCCTAGGCTAGGAAGAGAAAAAAGGAAGTTACACAGTCAACATGAAGGATTTTGTCCCAGGAGCCAACTCACACTAACATCCTACAACTTCTCATTCCCCACATGCCTATCACACCCCAAGAAGTGTGCCCCTTCTTTGCTCAATATTCCTTCGGTTGCCCCACTTCCCTTCCAAGGCTTCAACAACAGGACATACAATAATTATTAGAGCACTATAGCTGATGTTGGGCTCCCTCAGGAAAAATCACTTTCCCATCAAACTGTCTCACATGGAGAGAGTTTCTCATAGGTATGACAACCTCCTTTTTCAATCCCATAGGCCTGAAAACCTGCATATTCAATCCAACTCTCTTGTCAACCAGCTACAGGCTCAGGTGTGTTGAGGAAAAGGTATCAGAAACCTTACTCAAGCATTTTTAGATCTTGCTTGGCTAAAAAAAGATAGTTGGGAATGTCACCCAAGGTTTATAGCCTCAAAAAACAATCGCTTAATCCACAAGTATTAATTACAAAGGACCAAGGTTGGTTTTATGTGTTATGTATAACAATGCAAAAGAATTAAACTTAAAATTTTTTACATGAATGTGTACATAAATTATACAAATGTATACATGGAGATCAAAGAACAAGAATAAACCAGATCATTGAAACATATGTGTGAGACTAAAACGGTAATCTGATTTTTCATTTATTTCACTCTGAGATAAAAAAAACTGAGTTCTCTCTACAAACCCCTGCGAGGGCAGGGACCAAAATCAAATTTAGAAGCTTTTGATTGGAACCATACAAAAATACTCTAAAAATCAAGAAGAAAACTGAAGCTAAAGATCTAGATCAGCTTGCCACAAAATGTTGTCACTTGACTCTGTAAGATATTCATTATCAATCATGAAACTCAATTCATGCACAAACAAAAATACACAAACTATCAAAGACAAATTAGACACCTTTAAAAAAAGCTACTGAAATATGTGATTTGGCTTTTGAATCCTACTTCCTTCAATAATACCCTGTTGTCATCAAGAGGATTAATCTTTCTAGTAAAATTAGAATGAATGAAATTTGAAAGTATCTCACTGGTATAGAGCAAACCTTATGGTTGTAGTTCTCCTTCTATTCTCTCCTCCCTTTTATCTCTTCATCTCATTGATCTTTTATTCCTCCTCAATAATTTAGGGTAGTTCAACTACCTTTATTTGGTTAAGTCAAATTAAACTAACTAATTAATTTGAGACAAATAAATAATAATAATATATAAATAAGGGTCTTAAATAATAACTAAATAGGTGGGACCCCTTGTGACTCCCAATTGTTTCTTTTAATAAACATGAAATATAAAAATAAATCATAAGATTTCAAATATATCCTCCTTGTAACTCCCATATCAACAATTATGATCAAATATTTTAAATATAAAAAATTTATAATATGACCATATCCAAAAGTATCATATCAATGTTGTCCCCAAAAAAACTGCCTAGATATATGATTGTTGTCCAAAACTTTTTCAAAGTAAAAATATTATTTTTAACATAAAAAATAACATTAGCCAATGTCAAAATCCATATTTACTATGAGAGGAATTAGGCCTCTTCTCAATTCTATTCCCTTTTGAATTTTTTGTAACATCTTTTAGCTGGTTGGAGCCTTGTGGATGAACTACACTAATAACATGAGAACAATCATCCTTAAGATGAAGGAGAGAGGAGACTGATTTGGAAGATTCCTTGGATGAGTTGAAGGGGGTAGCTATTCCTTTTCCCTTGTCTTGCATATGCTTGGGGACATATGTTTTTTTTATTTTACTAGCATGTGATGACTGCATGAGTGAGACAAAATGATCAACTTGGGCAATTTAATTCTTTGGTGGTGGAGGGGTTAATGGAAAATAAGTAGTAGGCCAACTATGATGAAAAATAATAAGATGGTGGACAATCTCTTTCCAAACATCGTTAGCAGGAGGTTCTGGTCGCATTGATACATGAGGATTTACTGGGATGCCAGAGATATGTTGATGTGCTTGGAAGGGAGGTCTTTCTAGTCGGGGATGGAGGATTCCTTGGCCTACTAGGTTGAAGAAACCATCTTAGAAAAGATGGTTCAATTCTTGGGGGTCAACATCGAAATGTATGGAGAATCGAGGTCTTCTATGACCCCTCTCCCAATTTTCCCTGCCTCTATTACCTTTTACATTACTTCCTCTACTGAAAAATCTCATCCTATAGCAACATTCAATAAATCATGAAAAATTCTTAATAATCCATGCATGAAACTCTACCTAAATAAAATCAAAAGTTGGCTCTGTTATCCACTACAGAACACATGCAATCCATCCATTAAAAACTTCATCAATCAATTTCCATCTGAACATGGAGTGATAGGGTCATTCAGAATGTGAGGGGTTTGTAGTTTTTGAAATATGGTAGCATGGATGGGACAAGATACATTGATATTGTTCAAGAAATCACAAAAATAATCAAAATGCGTATATATCCAACTCTTAAACACCAATAATTAACCAACCCCCATATACATCCCTTTTGTTTTCATACAAAGTTTTTCCTTTAAAATGCTTAATAATAGAACATGGAGTGTTGTAAGTGTATGTGGGAAAATGAAGGGAATGTAATGTGAGAAAAATGGTACAATGAAAGGGAACAAAATGGTTATTGTTCTATCATTTGCCATATAAAACAATACCATCATCATAACAACAAAATTGCCAAACACTTTTCTATTTCAAAATCAAAATCCAATACTCTTTTTCAAAATTCCAAGAATGTTGTTTCAAACTCCAAGACTGTTCACTCTGTATTTTAAAATTATATTCACAGAATTCATTTAATAAATTACCATCCCAAGAAACATTCCAACAGTTATAACATAATACATTCGACATACAATATGTCCAAGAGAGCATATCGAACCAACAACCATCACTAATAGTTGATGTATAGACATAATGGGTCCAAAACCATTGCAATCGGTGTTCTGTAACCACTACACGGTCTCTCAAAATTAACCAAAAGGGACCCCCGTGGGTAATGAAACAAATAAACTGATATTTTAAATAACAAATCTTCCACTCTTCACTTTTGTTTT
>ML783371.1:279367-322455 GCA_009831015.1 Picea engelmannii | reverse complement strand
TTTTTCTGTTCGTAGAGTTCATTCAACAAATATATAATTTTTCAACAAAGACATTCTATCCAACTAAAAACCTGATCACCTCAAGCATGCTAACAAAAAACGACGATAACTCTTAAAAATCGTCTTTCAATATTGTCATAACTTCAATACTATCATATAACAGACTAGTTTTATCACCAAGTGAGCCTGGTATTAACTCTGACACCATCAAGTAAACAAATTGACAAAACCCCATGACAAAAGAAATGCAAACAAAAAATGTATCCAATGTTGGGTTAGCAACCTTTGCACAGTTATCAAGTTCAGGGTTTGAGATACCACTCATCAAAATAAATGAGGTATCAGAGAGAAAGAGGGAAAACACTTCAAGGGTTTATCCCCCCAAAAAACTTAGACCATATTTTACCACCACATATTTCAACAGACCTCTTCACAGACCCTTTGTAGCGGACGAAAGAAAATATAACCATGATATATACAAATAATTGACAAAATGGGATTAAAAATAACCCATAGGTGAGAAATGTCACCATTCTTATATAAGAGAGATAAGAAACCATCGAATAACCAGAGATGAGTCAAACCCAAACTACTTCCACCACAATGTTTTCCAATAGGTAGAGCAACAAAACAACCATAATTTCATTCGACAGAGAGAGACATTCAATTGCGAATTATCTTGCACATAAATGCCAATAGAGACCAACTTCATTCGAAAACCATTACACAGTTGAAAAATACACATGCCATAAAATTTGGAAAAAGCACAAGCTTTAAGCGAATGCAAGAGACAACCTTTGATTAAATTAATGAGAAGAGAAATAATTCAGGGATGGAGCAGCAAGAAAATTCATACCTGGATGAAAAATGCTAAGGAGAATCAACAAAAACTAAGTATTTCTTCCAAGGCCAAGAAGCATAGAACAACACCAACCAAAAAAAGGACCAAATGTGAACATAGAAAGGATGGTGACCATCAAGTTAGGGTTAGAGAGACGTGAAATTACTGCACGTCCCATCCACATTTACTCCATCACCCATAGCCCAGTATGAATGCACTAGAACATATAATGCATAATCCACCATAGCCATACCAAATTCAATGCAAGTTGGATACGCCACCCTAACACTATGTTTTCAAACTTAATGTGTGCACCAACCTTTTTGCACCAACATATTATATGTCCACACTTGCTAGGGAATCCATGCCCCAAACACTTATGAATTTTAAACTTAAACAATGGTGCATAACCCTTTATCACTAAATCATAGTAACAAAATGCCATAACCATACACAAATTCAAGTTTGGAGTTTAAATTCTCATTTAAACTATGTGTAGCCGAATAGAACTGTGATGATCATCAAAATAATACCATTTCTCTTTTAATCAAATCGCTAATAGGCCTATTGTTTTCCCATTTTGTTTTAAAGAGTGTTTTCGAGAAAATAAAATGTAGATATTATTTCGCAACCAAGGAATGAGCACACAAGAGACGAGTCATCCTTCATCATATTCACACACGGGGTCCCACCTATCTAGTGTATTATTAATTATACATAAATAATAAGGCATTGCAACCAATTTGCATGTAGGTACCCTACGTTACTGTTACATGTCAAAATTACTCACTTCGATGATGTCTCATTTTTCATTATCGCAAGTGTCGCAGAAATCATACTTTCATCTTGCATGTGTCACATCGCAGACGACATCATAAGAATACTTGGGACATCCTCTAAGACTCGTTAGAAGATGAAAATATATATTTTGGCAAATTTTACAAGATTTTACCTTGAGGAATTACCATCCTAAAATTATTTTTGGAGATCAACTCTCCCCTTCCCACTTGCAAGGAGTGCTAGCACTCCTTTCCCTCTTAGCAGGGAGTGATGCAATGCTCTGTGGCCAACTTTGAGGGAGCACCAATATGTTGAGAGAATCTTGGGCACAAATCCCCCTTATCTCTAAGGACATCTAAGAAGCATCTAAGTCAGTTCTGCTCGAATCCAAGTTCAAGGATGGATCTAAGGGTAATCCCACAACTGATGGAGTCATATCCTCAACTTATCCCAATAATATCTAAGGTGGTTGAGCCTCTCAAAGCCTATATAAGGAGGCATTCTCATGGTGAAAGGGGGGAATAATAAATGAAAAGTATTGTCATTTTGATCATGGATCTTTTGAGCAAGGGGTTGGAAAAGGAGGAATTGGTGAGGTTGTTGCATCCACATCTACAGTTTGTAAGAACCTTGTTTTGTTCTCATTAATATATGTTCTTGGCCTGTTTCTTTCAATTTTTTGTACATTTGCATGGTCTCGTCTCTTTGGATGAATATAGTTTTAAACTAATCTTGGTAGAATAGGAAGTATGCTTTGTCTTCGTTGTCTATTGGATTGCAGAACTCATTGAAGGAATTGAATATCAAGTTCAACCTGGATGAAGCGAGGACACACTTCAGAAAAAGGTACTCATACTTTATTCCTCTTTTCCCTTGACTAGTTTAGCTACATTTAAAGGAATGTCAGTGTTCAAAGTTAGCATCTTTATGTCTTGGTCATAGGGGTCTAAGATCCAAGACGGCATTCACCTGTCCGTAGGGGAATTTTCCTACAACAGAAATTGGCGACTCCACTCGAGAGCGAAGCTTTCAGTTTTGGTTTCCTTCCTTGGTCTTGTCTTAGTATTTGCCTGTCTTCAGATTCTACTCACTGTGTTTTTTCTCTTTTATACATGTGTTGTTAGTCTTGAATTCATCTTACATAGGTGGATGATCAAGCCTTCCTAAGTTTTTTGTTTTATGGGTTGATACTTTTTCATTCTCAGAAAACAAAGCCCCTCTTCCCTTATATCCAAAGCGTTGATTTCAATATCGGTGCTCCCTTGCAGTGCTCTAGGGAGCGTTGTAGCGCTCTGGTGCTGATATAACCAAAGCACTGTTTTTTCCTTCTATTGAAAAATTGTGGGATGTCTCTGCTGGGTGTGATTTTTTGGTCTTTCCTCCTTCTCAAGACTTTTTCTATCAGTGTGTGTCTTCTATAAAAACTAGTAACCAATTTCCTTCTAAGAGTTTTTGATTCTTTGTTTGGTTTTTTAAGATATTTCCTTGTTTTGGAATCACTCTTCCTCTTTGAGATCTTGAGTTGGTTTTTGATACTTTCTCATTCATTTGATTGTTTGAAATTTGTTGCAAGGAAGTCCAAAGATCTTTGTGTTTTTTATTTGATCTTTGATTTATATATTTCCAAGCAATTTTTTTTCTTATTTGAGTTTTGGTTTTCTTTTTGAAAAGTTTGAATTTTTTTTTCTTATTGTTTGATTACTGTGAGAGTGTGCTATTTGTTTATATGATGTTTTCTTCCAATTGTCTAAAACTACAAATAGTGAAATCTAGTTGGCATAATAAGCTTCGAATCAAATCAATTAAAGTTCATATTTAAACAAATATATATATTTTCATGATTGGATTTTGGATATTAGAATAATTTTCTGAATAGTTTAGCATTGAATTGGATTCTTGTTGAGATAAATTGCATGAAATCTCTACATTTTTTTGTGTTTGATAGTGAAAAGAAAAATTTCTTCTCCCCATAAATAGAAGTTCATTGAAAGGAAACAATTGTTTATCATTTTTATTATAATGTTTTGGGAATCGAGTTATAATATCATCAGTTTCACTCTCATTCACCTCTAAGTAAATAACAACCACAAAAATCAACGCTAATTAAAATTGATCTAGAAACTTTTTCTTTTTAGATTCCTCCACAAACATTAGAATAGGATTAACGCTTTGGATTAGTATGTGATTACAACTCTCCAAAGCATTCAAAACAAACTTTATCCTATTGTGATAGGGAGAGAAAATCCAATTTTCATATAAGCTTATCTCGGATCCCTCTCTCACACAAGGGTTATGCACGAGGTCACGTTCGGGAGAGCCACGAAGATTATCCCTTCGCGGTTTAACTGTTCGTAGTAGTAAGATCGTATATTGGGGGTTATTATTGACATGCAACTGTCTTCATTTGGTCTCAGTGCTTCATGAATTCTGAATCCATTTGGGGTCCTCTGGAGTTCTACCGGTCCAGTTGTCCTCAATTCTCTCAAAGGATTTTAGACTTTTTATCTTGCCGTACATTCAGAATGGACAGTCGACTGTACCCTCCCAAGGGCTGACTGCGAGTTGGTGTCTTTAGTAGCCATAGTATTTAGGGTCTTTACAAAAGGTGATGGTGAAGGGAGGTCTTCACTGTACATAGAACAAACAGTGATCAAACTCACTCGGGCTCCTTGGACGGTAAATCCACGATTACTATGTGGAAGCTTGCACCAAGGAATAAGTTTGTTAAGTAGGTATCCATCATAATTGTTCCACCTGCTCATATCCTGGCCCCTTCTCAATTTTATCATGCGATAAATATTTCATCACCAACTAGTACGATAATTGAGAGAAGGTTTGTTTTCTTGTTGGTTCTTCTAGATTCTTTAGTGTGTGATGTTATTTTAATTTTTTTTCAAGATTGAGCCTATAGACGATAAAGGACTTCGCCGATCATGTAGGATGCAAGGGATGCATCTGGAAGAAGGATACCAACCCTTACCTCCTAATTCACCAAAAGACACCTATTGTGAAGAGGTATAAAATCGATCTGATGCTGGGAGTGTTGCTACTCCTATTGGAACACATATATATTTCTAAACTTTGGACTTTAAATGGATTTCATTCCCTTTAAAATAAAAACAACGTGCACTTGATTCTCACCATCGATGATCTCTTCCATCTAATCAAATGATCCTAATACCTTAGAAACTATGGAATCGCCTACTCATTAAAAAATCAAATCACTAAAGAGTACTTCGCAATTTCAGATTTCAGAGTTTCGCGCTTTAGATATGTTAACATGCCTCACCTTCAAAGTCTCGATACTCAAAATCCTGAAATATATTAAGCATTAAGTTGGGTTAATTAAGGATTAACATGATTAATGATTAATTAATCACATCGCAATTTCACCTTTCGAGGATCCTGCCTTGAGAAAATTTCAATATCCCGAAGCCCGAACTCCCAAAATGTCTTAAGTATTAAGTCAGGTTAATTAAGGATTAAAAAAAAATTAACGATAATTTAATCACATCGCGATTTCGCATTTCGGGGATCCTGCCTCGAGCGACTTTAAATATGCCGAGATCTGAAACCCTGAAATATTTGAGGTTAAACATGATTATTTAAAAGGGTTAAACATGATTAAAATTAATTAATCACATCGCGATTTCATGTTTCGAAAATCACATCTTGAACTGTTATAGGATATCCTAAGATCTGAATTTCCAAAATTTACTTAACGATAAGTGAAATTAACTAATACATTAATGGTGATTATCTCGTGGTTAATATTTCGCTGAATCATAACATGGATAAATTCAAATTTCATCTATGCTTTTCCTGATCATGAACCACCAGATGTTAATGGAATTACTAATCGATCTACAACAATCATTTCGAATAAGATCTCGGAACACCGCATAAATATTTTCTATTAAGGAAAGTAAATACATTGTCAGTGAAGGTATGCATAAATTGATACTCTTAAGGTGAAAAAGATATTGAAGTTTGAACTCTATTTGCGTTTTCACAAAGCATCAAGCTTAGAGAGAGAATAAGTTTGTGCATTTTCTATGATAGGTAACAAAGTGTTGGGTTTTCTACTATCATGGCTCCATGAAAAATGGTTAAAGGGACTGGTGAGAGCTCGAGCCAAAACATAGATGTCCTCTCGGACACATCGACGAGATCTATGGAGACCATAAAAACCTGGACACAGGTATGGAAGATCCTACAATATGAACTGGACAATTGTCCAGACGAGTCAGATAATGAGGAGATCAAAACTCAAGGAAAGAAGCTCAAATATGTAGCTCAATCAGAGCTGCATAATATAGCCATGTGGTCGAGGCTCATGCCGTATAATGACATGATAGGCTGGGCCCTTGAGAACGTTGACGTCGCGACCAGGACCATCTACAATTCACATAAAGTTGTTGTTGGATCCTTCCGACCAGAACATGTACATGTGATGTACAAATTGTCCCCCACATTCAAACACAATTATAATGCCGCTTTCTTAAAGAAATTTGATGAAGAAGAGTTCCTAGAAAGCGTAAATAATTATCCCAACTTGATCAAGGATTGGTGGGCTCGCCTTAAGAATTTTAGAGAAGACACACATGGCACATACGCCACGACATCATTAGAATATCATATGATGTATGTGGCCATGATGCTCTATAGAATTTTCGGGAGGGAAAACTCTGCCCACTTCCTGTTATCATGGGTACCGATCATGCATGAAGTTGCAGAGGGTTTCTCATTTAATTGGGCCAAGATGATATCAGATAGTTTGGCCAAGGAAATCATTGAGTATCAGACATCGAAAGCCAAATGACACACTTCCTCATTTTACATGTCAGCATATCTTATGGATGCTGTCTGTTTTATGACACCTTTTCCTTTGATGGGATGGAGCTGGACTCTGACCAGTGCCAAACCAATACATCTTTATTATTCAAAGCTATGGGAAGATAAAGTGAAAGATTCCTTTTATGAAATTTGCAATTATGTGGTGGTGCCGATGCATATCGTCATATATGGGTACCCACCTCCTAGGATTTCTGACAAAATAGTAACCAACTTGGGGAAGATAGCAGATTGGTATATTGAGGAGCATTTCTCATATATCAAGGTTTTTGGTTTTTCAGTTCCTTCGCTTGCCTTGCCAAATTTTCTTCCATAATGATTGGTGTGCAGAGAGGTAGCACATCAAATTGTGCTGGGCGGAGTCAGTAAAGATACAAAATCCTTACATAAAAAGGTATGGCCCAACTTTCCCTTGCAGATTGGTATGTTTTCACTTTTTGATTTCGGCCATTCGAAAGTAGAGGCCGTGGCCCTGGAAGAAATCAAGCTTGTCAATATTGAATTCAAGAAACACGATCTTCAGAAGATTATGGGAAATCACATGGCCTCATGTAATTTGAAATATTATCCATAGGATGAGATATTCCGAGGAGAGAGATGCTATCAAGAAGTCTTGATTCGAGTCCAAACTTTGGCTCCAAAACAATTGGTCGAATTCCATAATTTCCAAAGGCATAAAAGAAATAACCTTTCTAAATTCCCATAGGGAGAAACCCTAGCACCCCCAGCTACACAGGAAATTGAGATTCAGATTTTAGAAACAGGGAGCTCCAGTGGATAGGATGCTCAGGAAAATTTGGGGAAAGTTGAGGTTTTAACTTAGAAGGGGGACACCATATTGCCAAATCCACCAAGTGATCAAGCTAAAGCTCAGATTGAGGCCTTGATAAAAAAGGGAGAAGAAAAGACGTTGTCCATACCAGGAAAATCAGCTACTGACACAGTCGAGAAAGAATCATCCACCAAGATAGGAAGCCCTATCCAATCTATCATGCCTTTACCATTTAGCAGAGGGAATGCGAGTGCTGAAGTGGTGTTCATAAAGGATATTACGCCTATCTCGGCTGAAGAGATGCCTCCTTCTGATTTCTTCTTCAGCAAGAAAATGAGGTTTGTGGTAAAAAGAGAAATTCGCATAAAGGAGGGTGCAACTATCAAGAGACACAGGGTGCTACTTGATGGAAAGGCCTTGTAAGAGGTATACTTCGCTACGGATGTGGCAGGCTCGCTGGGAGATTTTGCAACAACAAACCAATATTCCGTTGGGAACCTAAAAGAACAATTGAAGCAAGAAATATCTACTGATAAGTCAATTGAAAAATCAAGTAATTACTGTGGAGAAGAATGTTAGGAGTGAGATGAATTTTGGGTTTTGAGTAGAGTAGAGCCTGTGACAGACAGGAGATTCAACAACTCAAATCCAGTCTCAACGAAATGCATAAGAACACACATGCAAGTAGAGAATGGTCCAGTCAACAAGGAGAGTTGGTAAAATGACTACAGGCCAAAATGAACCTAACTAAAAACATAACTGTAGATATGGCAGTTTTCAAAGCTCAGACACTAGAGGTGCACAAAAAACTAGAATCAACACAACAAGTCCTTTTCGCTAGGGTGGAAACTATCCAAAACCATTTTTGGATGGTATACCAATCCTTAAATAACATTTTCTTAAAGGAGAGAGAGGCCATCACTGCTCGAGATAATTTCCAGGAGGCAGTTGTGTCATCAACAAGAGAAGAAGTAGCCATGGTCTCTAGATTGTCTCTTTCTGAGAAAACTAGAGGCGATATAATACTGAAGACCTAGGAGGCTAACATAGCTGAAAGTAAAAGATTAGCTAAGGAAGTGAAGAAATCTCGTGAAGAAGAATTTCATTCACTCGACAAAGGGTCACTAGGCCTCGACAAAGATAATATCTTTGAGGTCCTGGGGCAAGTTGATATAGTGAAGCATCAACTTAATGTCAAGACAAACATGGAAGAGGCTCGGACTGAAATCTTGCAATTAAAACAGATTGATATTACTTATATAAATAGGGGGCTCGTTAGTCCTAGTCTACAACTACAGTCTACATATTCAGAAGACAAGAAAATGGAAGATAAGTTGCCTTAATTAGAGAAGAATTTGTATACTTTTGAGGAAAATGACAGAACTGATCCTTCCATATTGGTGGTGTAGTTCATAGGAAAATGTGTGTAATGTGTTGAGCAGGGGAAAGCCAACACATCCGGGAACAAATGAGATGATGTGGGAATATCATGTAATCAAACCATGATTAGAGACCAACTATTTATGAGCTGGAGAACAAGAAGGAGAAATGTCTCTGCCAGCGTGGCAAAGAGACAGGGAATATGCAAGTGAAGCGTTTCTAATTTCACATATTGTAATATTTTCTATTTCAGAAATAAGGAGAATTCCAACCACTTAGGGTTGAGAACATTTTTGTATAAATACATATTTTAAAGACTTAACACAGGCTACTTCTTTCCATATTATAACTAAGAAAACTCATCCTTCTGTGAGTATTAATACAAGTGCAAACATGGATTCCAAATTTTGTGCAGTTTGAGTTATGTGCTCTTCTGGTATTCCATGTCTCTAGTTTTCTTTATGTTACTCCTTGATAAGTGAGTGATTTCAATTTAGTACAAAATCTACTGTGATAACATGTTATCAGTCATTTGATAAGCAAGTAGTTTTTCCTCTGTATTTTCTATTAGTAAATATTTACAAGACCTGGAAGCTACTTGGATCATTGCATCTTATATCCTTTCAAGGGTGCATTCTACATTTTCTTCTACTGTGAACAAGGTAAGATTCATCTATCATTGATGCCTCATTTTGTTTAACAATTTTGTAATTTTATCTCGTATCACTTGATTTTATTACTTGACTCAGACAATGAAACATGACCTCTGTTCTGTTCAGTTATTAATTTCATTTAAGGGTTAATTCTCATATAATTAATGGAAGAAAAAGCACCTTTTAAAACATTCCTTAAATTCTTGATGCCTTGACATTACTCTTTGAGCCTTAAGTGTAATCTCAGGAACACCAACTCCTTTGTTAGAAAATTCGTAAAGAGCCTTGGTTATGGTTGAGGATCCCACTCCTCATACTACACCTATGTCAGAAGATGTTATTGAACCACTCCTGGTTCGATTAGACTCATTCGGTAACATTATAGAAGAATAATTCCCAGGTTCTCCATTGAGACCAATTACCGAAACATATATGGGATCCATAGAACCACGTTTACTGTAGGACCCCCATTCGTCCTACTAACGTAGTAGATCCACATCCAACACCTGCTTGTTCTATATGGAGGAATCCATCGGGCCGTGATCTTTATGAGCATTTTGAATATATTCGACAACCTCTTAATCCTCATGACCCTATTGTCGTTGAGGCAGGACCATTCGGTCAAACTATTGATCATGCCATCGAACATGTCATCGACCCTCTTGTTACATCAACACAAGTCCACCTCATTAATGGAGTCATCGCTTCTACTCATACACAAGGCACTTCAACCATTACTCCCACCAGTACACCTTTTCACACTACAACTCCTCATGTTCCACAAAATCCTGCTGGAACACCTTTACAACAAAGACTGCATACCCTTTCTAGATAGACACAACCAACTGAGGGGCATATCCCACCTAGGGGGAAACCACCATATAGTGGACCTATCCCTCCTGGGGGACAACCATACTTTAGCAGGCCTACCCATCCTAGGGGAAAACCACCTTTGCATGTTCCTTCCGAAGGACAACCTCCTTTTACTGGTCAAACCCCAGTTTCAAATCAACCTATGGAAGGGGGGAACCCTCTTTTGTCATAAATCCTTCAAAATCCTGGGGAGTACCTTCAAGAGGTACATTTAATCAACCCTATCATGGGGGAAAATCATACCATAACCCACAAGGAGGAATATCAAATCTTGTTCCTTCCAGACTATCTTTTGGACAACCTTATCTAGGTGTCCCAAATCCCACCTGGGGTCCTCAAGGACAACAACCTTATCCTCCCCAAGTGTCTAATGTTTATCCTCCCCAAGGGGCTAATGTTTACCCTCCTCAGGGACCAAATATTTATCCTCCTCAAGGGAAAAATGTTTATCCCCCACAACCGAATCAACCCACTTATACTCCTCAGAATCCGTCGAGTTTCAACCCACTCATGAATGTTCCTCGACAACCATTGAATCCTACCTATACTGGTCAACAACAACCATATATGGGAGGGCCTATTGGATACAATTATCCACCTCAACCAGTTTATGGCCCCACTGGTGTCCCTATGCCACACCAATATCACACTCAGGTTAACCGACAATTACCCTTCCTTGCCACTCTAGATATACCAGACTTGTCTCGGTTGACAAATGATCCCATATTGCATTTTCCTTTTTGGCTAGTAATTCTTGATAAATTACCTTTTGACATCCCCAAGTTTGATGATAAACTTAGAGAATACCCAAACAACCATCTAATGACATTCTATTTATGGTGTTCATCAAACTCATTGATGGATGATTCTATACGTTTATGTCTCTTCCAGTGCACACTCATGGGCTCTGCATCCAAATTTTACAATGAACTTCAATGTGGTTCTTTTCAAGTTTTCAACTCCCTCGCTAGGGATTTTATCATGCATTTTCAATTACCCATTTGTTATGATACAGGTACTGAAATTTTAACCTCCCTTCATCAAACAAACTCTGTGCATATCTTTGACCACATTCATGAGTGGATACGACGACGAAGGTTGATTAAAGCGACCATTCCTGATTAGTTATTGAAAGAGTGGTCTCGTAAATCTCTTTTACCCCCAATTTCTCATGACGTCTCCATGGGTGGTGTAGTCACTAAGGAAGAAGCCATTTCCCAAGCTCAACACTTTTATTTGGTTTACTCCCAATCTGCTACTTTGTACAAGTTGATACCAAATTCTACCCATACTCCTACTGATCCATCCAAACCTTCTTCCACGACACATGCAAATGGAGTTATCGGTACCGTCAAAACCCAATCCACATCACAGTCTACCGAAAAAGTAAATCACTTTGTTTCCGCAGACACTACCAGTTTGACTTCACTCTCCTGTACCTCCCTCCTGACTCAAATATCTGAGGTGAACACAGTCCAATCTGCCTCTTCACAACAATCCATGAGTAAGAAGAAAAAAAAAATAAACCAAATAATAATAATAATTATAATGAACATCCCAAAACACAAACTCCACCACCTGCTACTGAAAAGAAACCACAACGAAAATCAAAATTCCCATGTCTTATTTGTGGTGAAGATCATTTCACCCGAGACTTTCCACATCGCGACGAAGTCACAAAAATTTTCAAAGGGAATTTCCAAAATGCCATGTTAACGTAGCCTTTTCCTCAACAATAATCCATGGTTGCTCAAGAACTTTCCCCTCCCACAGGGGGTAGTTCCAACCACCCTCCTAGTGACGAATCCTCGATGAGTGCTCATATTTATAAATTCAATGGGATTGATTTAACCACTCACACTACCATATACGAAATACTGAATAAAGCTGATAAAGAAAATGTTACTAATGGTACTCCACTAGATCCATCTCCCACCTATGTTAGTCCTTCATCTATTAGTCCTCCATCTGGATCACTTCAGATAGAGAAACCTACATTTGACTCTATTTTATGCCCTCCCAAGAGCACTATACACAAATCAACTTTTAATCCTAGTTCACGTGCCACCAAAAACTACAACATTGTTGAAGATTGTCACCCAAAACTACAAAATTATTGAATATTTGGATCAAGCACCATGTGCTATGTTCGCTCTTGAAGTTCTAAAACATTTCCCAAGTGAACATAGAATGCTCTTGGCTTCCATTGGCACCATTGATCCTGATTCATCAAACAATATCACGTTTAACCTGGACAACTTCAAGTCACAAATTTCTCACCATGTTGCTTTTCAAATTGATGTAATTGTTCATAACCAACACATTCACCACACCATATTGGATGAGGGAGCTTCCACTTGTGTCATGTCATTAGCTTGTTGGAAAGGATTAAAATCACCTGTGCTTAACCAATCCTCTACAATGTTACGAGCATTTGACGGGCGAGGTTTTCATCCTCACAGACTCTTGCAATCCTTAGCCATTCAGTTGGGAGGTAAGACCGTCTCTGTCGATGTAGAGGTAGTCGATGATCCCCTTGATTACAACTTGTTATTAGGAATAAGTTGGTTTTATGCCATGAATTTCGTCACTTCATTGGTGTTTCTATGTGTACAATTCCCTCATGAAGGAAAAATTGTCACTATCGACCAGTTAGATTACTATACACCTGATGCTCACACTCCCTCCACCAACAATATTCCTTTCTTGGGAGATATTAGAATCACTTATAAAAGTGTTGGTGTAGGTATTTTAAAATATTCTTCCCTTATGGGTACTTTCCCTACACCACTTCCTCCCACAACACAACATATTGCCACAATCAATATGATTTCGACTATGGCCTATCAGTATTTAGAATCATTTGATCCTTGGATTGTGCCTAGTCTGTTAGAATTTGATGCACTGTGTGACACTATGCCACTTAGTCTAGCTGAGGATTCATACGATGCTATCCAATATGCCTCTCCCTCCTTGGATGACCAACATCTATTAGCATCCAACACTTATTCATTGCCATCTTGGTTGAATTCCTTGTCTTCTTCTTTTGACTACGTTTCCCATATTTTTCCACAAGACGAATCCATTATGGAAATGCTTAGTATTGACGAGGTACCTTGGGATGAAAACCATCATCAATCGTCTTTTCTTCCTCCTCTAGAAGAAATTCAGGAATATATACACTCTATCTTCCCCCCCCTCCCGATGTTGTTGATTCTCCCCAATCTCCTATACTTACCGAGGATACTACTTCTGAGGGGAATGTAGGCAACATATCTTCTACAATCTCTATCGATATCTCGATCAAAGGAGGTATCGTGGAAAATGTTCATCTCAGTGATAATTGTTTTCTTGAGGAAGTGGCTTCTTACACCGCTTTATTTAAAGAATTATGTGATGTCTTCTCTTGGAGCTATGAGGAAATGCCCAGAATCGATCCCTTGATCGTTGTGCATGAAATAAAAACTTACATACGCATTAAAACTGTGTGACAAAAAATTCACACGGTTCATCCTAAGAAAACCGCGACCATAAAGGAAGAAGTTGAAAAACTGTTAAAATATGGCTTTATCTATCCTGTCCCCTTGACAGAATGGGTTTCTAACATTGTTTTAGTTGCTAAAAAACAAGGAACCATTCATGTCTGTGTTGATTATAGGGATATTAACAAGGATTGTCCCAAAGACAATTACCCCACACCCTTCATCGACCAAATCATTGATAATTGCGCAGGCAACATTATTTTCTCTTTCATGGGTGGATTTTTCAGGATATAACCAGATTGACATTCTACTTACTAATCAAAATAAGACAATATTCATCTGCTTGTGGGGAAATTTCACCTATCGGAAACTACCTTTTGGTATAAAAAATGTTGGTGCCACTTTCTAGCAGGCCATGTCCTATGCTTTCCACGATATCAAACATATTACGGAACCTTGCCTTGATGATTTACCTTCCCATTCATCTAATCGATCAGACAATATTGGTCATCTATGGGCCATTTTTCTTCAATGTCAGTTCTACCGTATCCATTTGAACCCCCAAAAATAAATCTTCGTTGTCGAATCAGGTTGACTCCTCGGTTTCGTTGTCTCCAAAGATGGGATTATGGTGGATCCCTCAAAGATCAAATCTATTATTACTTTACCTCTTCCCAGCAATCTGACCCAACAACAAAGTTTGCAAGGGAAAGCAAACTTTCTTCGTCGTTTTATATGTAATTATGTTGAGCTTACTAAAGGATATATGCGATTGTTACAAAAAGACACTCCTTTCATATGGGATGACACTGCTCAACGATATTTTGATTCTCTTAAGTATGCATTGACCCATACACCTCTTTTTCATCCTTTGAATTATGCACGAGACTATATCCTTTATATAGTAGCTTATACTTCCACTATTGGTATGGTGTTAGTTCAAGAGGACCATAATGGTGAGGAACATGTGATATACTATCTGAGCAAGAGTTTATTCGGTCCTGAGCTCTGATATTCACATGTTGAAAATTTGGCTCTGGCAGCCATCATTTCCATCCAGATATTTCACCATTACATCATGTTACACACTACCACGGTCATTGCGGACTCGAACCCCATGTATCATATTTTGACACATGAACATCCTGGGGGAAAATATTCCAAATGGATTGTTATTCTTCAAGAATTCGATCTCGAGTTTTCCACATCAAAAGCTAAAAAATCCTTGGTTTTTGTGGAACTTATCTGTGATCTTCCCCATGTTGGTGAAGACATTGAGCCCAGTGATTCTCTCCCCTATGAATATTTGTTTCTCATTAGCATGTTCGACCCTTGGTATAGAGATATTCTTATTTATATTCAAACCCAACTTTTTTAGCCCAATATCTCTTGTGAAGAACTTCGTTGTATTCGTCACCATTATAAACGATACCTTATCATCGATGACACTTTGTATCATCGTGGTATTGACACTATCCTACGACGTTGTTTAATTCACAATGAGGCTGAATGTGTTTTTAATGACTGTCACATTGGAGCATGTGGCGGTCACCATTCTGGGATGGATACAACTCAAAAAATCTTATGTGTCATTTACTTTTGGCCCTCCATCTTCAAATATTGTATTAGGATGTCAAAATATGCCCACTCTACCAATTTTTTAATAAAAATGCATGCATCGACCCCGCTCTGTTGCATCCTATTGTCGCCATCAACCCCTTTTCCAAATGGGGCATTGATTTTATGCAATGTAAGACTACCTCAGTCCAGGGGCATGGTTATATCATCGTTGCCATTGATTACTTCACAAAATGAGCTGAGACTATGCCTACTTTTCTTAATGATGGTTGCACTGAAACTCTCTTCATATTCAACCACATCATCACTCGATTTGGTGTTCCACAAGCCATTGTCACTGATCATGGTTCACATTTTCAAAACCAGATGATGAGTTAGTTACATGTCAAGTTGGGTTTTCTCCATGAGAACTCCTCCCCCTACTATCCTCAAGAAAATGGACAAGTTGAAGCTATCAACAAAGTCCTTAAAACCATGATCCAACACATGGTGGGGGGAAACAAAACTTCTTATCATTTACAACTCTTCTCTGCCCTCTGGACTTATCGCACCTTAGTGAAAACTGCAACTAGATTCACTCCTTTCCAATTGGTATATGGTGTCAAAGAAGTATTACAAATCGAGTGCGAAATTCCTTCGTTGAAACTCAAAATAGAACTCCTGCCTCACACCTCTACTGAAAAAGATTGTTTCCTATATCTGACTAGATTGGACAAAACATGTTGAGATGTTTCTCTCATTAATGAGACGTATAAAAAATGAATGAAGAGTCAATATGACAAATTCGTCCACCCTCGTACTTTTGCAGAAGGAGACCTAGTCCTCATTTATGACCAGGCTCATGATAAGCTAAGGATAGGAAAGTTAGAACCTTTGTGGCATGGAACCTACATCGTAAAACATGTATTACATAGAGGTGCTTACGAGCTATTTGAATACGATGAAATCTCTCTCGGTGAACCCCAGAATGGGATTTACCTTAAGAAGTGTTATGCATAAAACATCTAGCATGTGTGCTTTGTACACTATTGTACTATAGTTTTTTTTTGGTGTGTCTTTTCCTCTTGCATGTACGAGTTTTGTTTTAGTTGCTTATACTTTGTCTTGTGATTGCGTGCACAGATGACATCTCCCTTTCCTATGTTTGTCAGGTTTGTGGATGGTGCTATTTGACACACCCATAACATTGCTTCTGCAACTTGGATCATTTACCACTCTGATGAGCTGGTGAGTTTAGGAGGCATTTTCTTAGGATCGACAACCAATAACGTGGCATAATATCACGATGTCATTAGACTTTTAACCGAGGCTTCCTCCCTAGGTATATCTTGTATAATCATTAACCTAGACTCTCGAATCATGGTTTGTCATCTTAATTAAGTATATGTCGTTCACAATCCTATCCTATTGCATCTCCACCTATGAGTTCATCGTCTTGAAAGAATGTTTGAATTTACACAATACAAACACATACCAAGAGAACTCAACACAACTTCGGATTTGCTAGCAAATTATATTTTGGATCGGTATCTTGTGCATAGATAAAAAAAATTATAAATAAAATGGATCACATGTACATTAAAAACATCACAAAAGATCATTTGTAACATCATTGGCACCAAAAAAGTCATATATATATATATATATATATAAACTGCGTGATAGAAAAAGTTTGTTTACATCAAAAAGTACATAGAAGGGAAAAATCTAGGCCCTCATGCCCATGATATCATCATGAAAAGACTACAAAAAACATCTAGAGGATCCTAGTCCTCCTGCACCATGTTGTTCTCCAAGAAGCACACCACTGCATGAGCCACTTGTCGAAGCAAGTGGTTCAGACTCTCAGAAACCCCCACTATATGCCTCTGCAAATGTAGGGGTACATATTGCCTCCTTAGTGGTGGGACACCCATCGTAAGACTTCGGTTCCTCTTGACCTCCTAGAGACCTCCCATCACCACCTCATGATCTACGACTATCTTCATGTCTCTGTGATGCCCTATTGATGGTATCTCCACCGGACGTGATGCACCTCTATCTGCATGATGAAACAATGCATCTGTTAAAAACCCCTCTATGTACACATAAAAATAATATAAATTTTAAAATCAAAAAACACATGACAAGGTTTTGGTTTCATACCTGATGCATCCTAGTCTATACCTTCTGGAAGTACTAAGTCCAAGCTACCCCGAAAATCTACTCCAATGTATGGGAAATCCTCGATGACGATCAACTATTGTCTCAACTAAGAAAAGAAATCGACTGTGAACTTAAATTCTGAGTCGGTTCCCAATCTTGGAGACAAAATCGTCCACCTTTCCATACGTGGTTCAACCACCGTTCTTGACACCAACGCAATCTGCGGCTACATCTAAAGTATTCTCTCTAGAAAGAACGAAACCAAAAAGGAACCATACCCAAATTGTTTCTGTTTACCAATCCTGCATTTCATAATTTTATCCTTCACATTGTGAAGGAAACCTCCACTCCAGTTGAGTAACCTCGGCTCCACACATTGCAGAGCATAATCCATTTGGGATTTTGAGGCCAAATGCGCATTGGTGCTACCTACCAAGTTGGTTATGGAAAACAATATAGATCGTAGTGTCAAATATCTGACCTCTTTGATCACGATTTGTCCTTCGACCAATCGTGACCCTCAAACACAATGATCTACCACGTACACCTCAACAGGTTAAGGAGTTTCCCACTGTCTGGACAAAATGATAGGAGCCCCTCTTCTCGAGAGGCCAGTCAAAAAGTATACATCATCTAGCTCAATTTTGAGCATTTGTGGCCCAATCTGGAATTCATGTTTGACGTCATATCACAATCCAATTATATTCTCAAGTAGTAAGACTTCCTTATTCATCTTTTGCAATTTAACATACTTGAGGAGGCCACAATTCCTCAAAGTGGCCCTTGTTTGGGGGTTTTGCAGGACAACTATATCATCAAGCTCATGCTCCCACTTTTTCCATTCGATCATGGTTTTTATCAATGTAAACTACAAGAACATCCATTTAAATTCCATTAATCATCTTCTCACAGCAAAATTTTGGGTATTTTTAGCATAAATATCAACTTGTTTTTCAATCCTGCATCGACACTCCCCTAAACGCATCCACAGGGCGCTAGTGCTCCCCTGGCATACATACCAGGGTGTCGAAAATGTGTTCGACACTCCCCTCACCCCTTTGATGGAGCATCGATCTGCTTCGGTGCCTAGGGCTTCCTAGGGAGCCCAGGATAAGACTAAAAACTACCTAAAATGAAATTCTAAACCGTAAAAAATGATTAGAATGAGTTAATGACCAACCTGATCTGGACAGAAGTGAAAACAGTTGACCGTAGCTCTGATGCCAACAACTTCAAAATCTCCCTCCGAAGTAAAAAATACCAATGCTAGAAGAGTTTGGTAAAAATGAAATGGTAAATAACATTTTTAGCCCTATTTCATTGTTATAGGGTTCATTTTTGCTAATCTATAGTCTATTTTGTGTTTTAAAATATTTTTCAGATATGTCACTAATACCCTGGAATGGAGATTTGTCATCACTTGTAGGTTTTGAAGCAATATTTTTTCATTTAACCTTGTAACACTGACGAGCACGGTCTTAGTTCTTTCTCACGCTCGAAAAAATATGAGAATGTAATTGAGTATAAACTTATCTCTTTTTTGGACTCGTAAGGATATATGAAAAAGGAACCCCTCGGAGTCTCCTTTAAGATCTTTTCAGACTCTCTAAACATGAAAACATTGCCGAGTGATCTTGCTTCCTTTCGCACTCATTTAAAAGGTTTTGAAAGGGCATCTCCCGAGTAGCAATTTATCTCCTTTTTGGACTTTGGAGACTAATATTATGAAAAAGGATAACCCTGGAGTTATCTTTAGTTTATTTTCAGACTCTCTAAACATGAAAAACCACTGAGTTTTCCTTTTCTGGACTCTTTGAAAATTACACATTGAAGGGCCCATATGGGACTGAACCCTTACTTCTTCCTGTTCATTAAACAAAATAAGAGGAACTTACCGAAGGTCAATTATATCGAGCATGTGTTATCCTCCTCGAGCTCATAAAAATAAAAAGAGGTAATCGTCTATCTGGATGGGGTAAAAAATTGAAGGAAGCAAGCCAAGCCATTTTTTGGAATCATCACAAGTCACTCTTGTAGTCACCCTTGAACATGGCACATTGTCTTTACATACATTTTAACCTGTTGAACCTCTGCACTGAACCAATCCTCTGATTTTATTTACTCCTTTGGGTCACCCAACGAAATTCACAGTATCCACTGCATCATGTTTTTGTCCATGTCATGCTTCTATTTTTTGTTCCTCAGTGTTCAAGGGAAGTATCCACCTCGAGAGTCAACCATCACAAATTTCAATTTTAAATACCTATGTCAGTCCATACTCATTTGATTCACCATATTACATCTTTATTTTAGTTTCGTGTCGTTGATGAGGGATACCTCAAGGCCCTCCTTCGACGAGTCTTTTCCTGTCGACTTCAACACATTATCCGAGAAATTTGACTTAGAAACTAATTAGTACCTTGGAACATGCATGCCTCAATGGCAAGCCTCCTTGCTTTCGACAGTGGGTTTACATGATTGACCTCTAATCAGATGATTCCACGAATGTTCAAATTCAACTCATCTATTCACATTCGTTGGATTGTACTAGGGTACCTTGGGAGTCAATGACATCACTGGTGATTTCCCTTTCACTTTTTAATAGTTTACCTCAATTACCAGTAATCAAGTGGTTTCTACCATGTTCGACATCAAAACATCTATTCACATGGCTAGATTCGTACCACATTGGGATTGGGAAGAAGACCCTGGATTGAATGTTTACTCTGATATCTACTTTACCCAAGATGTGAAACGAGATCATTTGAGCATATTGATATATATACTATCACATATATCCACTTTGTATTGGCTCATGGCTATGCTTTGTCATCTCATAGATCCACTGTGTATTTCTCATGGCTACAATCAGTTCATGTCATGGAAGTATAGATCCATGTTGTATCTTTGGTGGATATGCCCTTAAGTCAATATGATTATGGATCCGCGGTGTATTTGGTGGTGTCCATACCTTAAATTCCTTTATCACTCAATCATAGGTATGCCTACCTTGGGTTTGAAACATATCATAACATTTGTTTGATGGTTTTTTGCAGCTTCTACCAGGTTATCTGACTCCATACCCTTGCTTCGAAAGTCTACAAAGTACTTCAGTCATCAGTTTTCGTCTTCTGACCTCGCACTTTTGGGGGAAATCTGTTACACGTCAAAATTACTCACTTCGATGATGTCTCATTTGTCATTATCGCAAGTGACGCAAGTGTCACAAAAGTCATACTTTTGTCTCGCATGTGTCGCATCGCGAATGACATCATAAGAACACTTGGGATATCCTCTAAGCCTCATTAGAAGATGAAAATATATCTTTTGGAAAATTTTACAAGATTTTACATTGAGGAATTACCATCCTAAAAGTATTTTTGGAGATCAGCGCTCCTCTGCCCACTTGCAAGGAGAGCTAGCGCTCCTTTCCCTCTTAGCAGGGAGCGTTGCAATGCTCTGTGGCCAACTTTGAGGGAACGTTGATCTGTTGAAAGAATATTGGGGACAAATCCCCCTTATCTCTAAGGACAAATAAGAAGCATCCGAGTCAGTTTGGCTCGAATCCAAGTTCAAGGTTGGATCTAAGGCGAATCCCACAACTGATGGAGTCATATCCTCAACTTATCCCAAGAATATATAAGGTGGTTGAGCCTCTCAAAGCCTATATAAGGAGGCATTATCATGGTGAAAGGGGGGAATAAACAATGAAAAGTATTTTCATTCTAATCATGGATATTTTTAGCAAGGGGTTGGACAAGGAGGACTTGGTGAGGCTGTTGCATCTGCATCTACAATTTGTAAGAACCTTTTTTGTTCTCATTAATATATATTCTTGGCCTGTTTCCTTCAAATTTGTGTAAATTTGTATGGGCTTGTCTCTTTGGATGAATTTAGTTTTAAACTAATCTTGGTATAATAGGAAGTATTCCTTGTCTTCGTTGTCTATTGGATTGAAGAACTCATTGGAGGACTTGAAGATCAAGTTCAACCTGGACCGAGCGAGGACAAACTTTAGAAAAAGGTACTCATACTTTCTTCCTCTTTTCCCTTGAATAGTTTAGCTACATTTAAAGGAATGTCAGTGTTCAAAGTTAGCATCTTTCTGTCTTGGTCATAGGGGTATAAGATCCAAGAGGACATTCACTTGTCCGTAGGGAAATTTTCCTACAATAGTTATGCTTTTTGCCTTCAACAAGGTGAAGGAAACAATATAAAACGGGTGTGGAACAGGTGATGACAAAAACCACGCTCAGTCAAGGAACTGCGTTGGTAGAAAAAGAATTCAGGTAAGGCACAATACGAGCTCAGTAAAAGTACAGGTGCATTGTGCTTAATAGGAAATGTATGGGATCATTGTTGAAGGTCTGCATGAGGCATGGAGTGGTGCGAGTGATGGAGTCAAATGATGGTTTTGTGAATGTTGAGTGGGATTGAATGTGTTGGTGAATGGCGAAGGATTTGAAAACAAACTAATTTTCCCCACATATATTTGCATGTGCCCTAATTGAAACATGGCTCTCATGGAGCTCGTTTCTCCCCACTTGTGAATCATTCACCCTCCCATAAGAAATTAGGATAAAATGATATTTATCCTTGCCCTAGTCTTTTGGAATAATAATATAATATTCCCTTAGAGTTAAGCCCTCTATCTTAGCCCCGTTCCTAGGCTCTTAGCCCCTCCCTTTCCTTCCTAGTGGAGTTTAGTCCCCCATACTCTTTTATTATGGTCAATCTACACGTAGTGATGTATTATATTAATGATATGAGTGTTTACATATACAAAATTAGGCTCACTGGCCTTAGCATCTAGGCTCTCCGGCCTAATCAACACATAAGCATCCTAACTTATAATCACTTGGCTCACCAGTGTATAAAACATATTTATAGTTCAACTGGGGCTCGGTCTTGGGGTATTACAATACCCTCCCCTTATTTTTTCACTATCATTAGTGCAATACCTATATACATTTATTACCAAAATTTCAAAAATCTTCAAAAAGATGTAGGTACTCTGCCCGAATAGCATCCTTGTGATCCTAAGTTGCATCCTTAGGACTATAACAGGTCCATTGGACCTTTACTATCTCTATGGATCGATTCTGGAGCTTCTTGACGTTCTGGTCTAGCATGCACACCAGATGTACTTGAAAAGCACCTTCTTTCTCCACCTGAATCACATTCCAATCAATAACATGATTAGCATCAGGTATATACTTCTTGAGTAATGATACATAGAATACATTATGAATAGACGTTGATGCAAGTAATGCAAGCATATAATCTATAGGACCAATCCTCTATAGTATTTCAAACGGGCCATAATATCGAGTTTCAAACTTGGAACAATTTCCCAACTTCAAGGAACTTTTGTTGGCCTTCACTTTCAAGAATACATGATCACCCACTTTAAATTCCTTGTGAATTTCGTTCTTATATATTTTCTTCCTGTCTTGAGAAACCTTTAAATCCTACTTTATTTTTGACATATTCTCTTCCATTTCCCTGAGAAACTCTCTCCCAACCACTTCTCTATTTGTTGGGTTGTCCCAGCTTACAGGTGTGTTGCCCTTTCTTCCATAAAGTGCCTCAAATGGGCTCATCTTCATAGATTCTTGGTACCAATTTTTGTAAGAAAAATCTACCAAGTGTAGATAGTATTCCAATTTTGATGGTTTATCCATCAAATACATCCTCAACATATCGTCAATCACTTGATTCACCCTCTCTGTTTTCCCATCAGATTCTGGATGATAAGTTGTGCTAAAATTCAAATTTGTTCCAAATCCTTTCCAGAAATTTGATGTAAATTTTGGATCTCTGTCAGACACAATTGCCTTGGGTATACCATGAAATCTATCAATTTCCCTCATACAAATATCAACAACATTAGTTTCTTTGTTATTAAGATTTACTAGAATGAAATGGGAAGCTTTGGTAAGCTTGTCCACCACTACCATGATAGAATGACATTACTTGCTTGTTCTAGGCAGGTTGGTGATAAAGCCCATTGTTACCACTTCCCATTTCCACTCAGGAATGGGTAATGGATGCAAAACCTAGTTGGGTGTCTATGCTTAGCCTTGACCTTTTGACACTTCAACATTTGGCAATGTACTCAACAATGTATTTCTTCATGCCTAGCCAATAATATTGGCTCTTGACTGCTGCAATTGTTTTCTGATATCCTAGGTGTCTGACATAAGGTGCATTATGCATTTCCCTCAATATTATAATTTTCAATTCCTGAGAATTTGGTACATAAATTCTTCCTTTATATCTAAGAATTTCATCATTTCCCGTCTTGTAGTCCTCATTTTTCTACTGCAAAACACCTTGCTTTAATTTTGCCACTAATTCCATGTAATGCAAATAATATTGGCTCTTGAATACTGCAATTGTTTTCTAATATCCTAGGTGTCTAACATAAGGTGCATTATGCATTTCCCTTAATATTAGAATTTTCAATTCCTGATAATTTGGTACATAAATTCTTCCTTTATATCTAAGAATTTCATCATTTCCCATCTTGTAGTCCTCATTTTTCTATTACAAAACACCTTGCTTTAATTTTGCCACTAATTCCATGTAATGCAAATATGATTTTACAACCGCCAAGATTTTGTCTTTCAAATCATATTGGTACATGCCGATGGATATAGCATGCAACTCATGCACTCTTCTTATAAGTGCATCAACCACCTTGTTCTCTTTCCCTTTGATATGCTTTATATCAAAATCATATTCACTAAGAAACTCCAACCACCTTCTCTTCCTCGCATTTAGAGTTGGTTGTCCGAATAAATATTTAAGACCATGATGGTCTGTTCTCAGCTCAAAAAATTTCCCCATGAGATAGTACCTCCACTTCTTCAAGGCATGCACTATGGCTGCCAACTCCAAATCATGAGTGGCATAGTGCCTTTCATGTTCCTTCAACTTCCTTGATTCATGACATATGACATATCCATTCTGACTAAGGACTCCACCAAGCCCTTCTTTGCATGCATCTATGCATGCCATGAAATATTCATTTGGATGAACAATCCTTAGAATTGGAGCATTGGTTAATAATTGATTCAAGTGCTGGAATCTCTTTTCACAATCCACTGTCCACTAAAACTTCAATCCTTTATTTTGTAAGGGAGTGATTGTATATGCAATCTTTGAAAATCCAACAATAAATATTTTTTAGTAGCCTACAAGGCAGATGAATGATCTAACTTCTGTCACATTCTTAGGAGATGACCATCCTATAATGACCTCAATATTTTTGGGATCCATTGCTATCCCTTCCTCATATATGATATGCCCCAAATAATGAATTTGGTTCTAGTAAAATGAGCACTTGATCAATTTGGCATACAACTGATTCTCCCGTAGCACTTGTAATATCATCTTCAAGTGATTCTCATTCTCTTCTTCCGACATGAAATATATAATAATGTCATCCAAAAATAAAATGACAAACTTGTCCAGGTATTCTCTGAAAATTCCATTCATTAAACACATGAAGGCAGGTGGTGCATTTGATAATCCAAATGGCATCACTGTGAACTCATAATGGCCATACCTTGTTCTGAAAGCACTCTTGTTGATGTCTTCATCGTTAATTCTAACTTGATGATAACCTGACCTGAGATCAATCTTTTCGAATATTTTTTCATTCTTCAACTGGCCAAAGAGGTCATCGATCGTTGGCAAAGGATACTTATTATTTACCGTTACTTTGTTCAACTGCCTGAAGTCCATGCAAAGTATTAAAGTTCCATACTTCTTATTCACAAATAAAATTGGGGCACCACAAGGTGACACACTTGGGCGTATATACCCCTTCTTCAGAAGCTCTTCAAGTTGCATTTTCAACTCCTTCAGTTTTGGTGTACTCATCCTATAAGGGGTCTTGGACACTGGAGCTTCTCCAAGTATCATATTTATGGAGAAATCAATGTCTCTTTTAGGGGGTAAACCTGGTATTTATTTAAATACATCCTCAAACTCTTTTAGGACTACATAATCTTCAATATTTGACACCTCATCCTTAGGTGTTTCTTCCATATGAGTTGCAAGTATTTGACATCCTTTTCTATAACACTTCGTTAGTTGCATTGTTGAGATTTCTCTAACAACCACTACCTTGGGAATTCCCTGAACTATCCTTAGGTTCCCTTCCTCATCCCAACAAGTAAATTCTTTGTTATGACAATCTAAGACAACATGGTGTTGGTCCAACCAATCCATCCAAATTAGACAGTCATAGGAACCTAAAGGAAAGATGTTAAAATATGCCTTGGTGCTCATCCCATTCATTCCCACTGGACATGACTTAACCATCTCATTAAATTTTCTTTGGCTCCAGTAGCTAGTTGCACCAACCAAGATTTCCCATGCTTGCTTCTTGGAAAATGAAATCTTTCCACCATATTAGGATCTTTATAACTATGACTAGCTCCTGAATCAATTAAAATTGCAATGGTTTAGTTGTTGATCATACCTTCCACTTCAATCATGTGTGATTGAAACTCAAATTTCTTGTTGTCTAGGGATGCATAGATCCTTGGTACATTCTTTCCCATGTCCTCCACTATTTCAACTTGTTGTACATTGAGAAAAACTCTCACTTTTTCACTTATGTGGGGACAATCTCTATACATATGATTTCCCTGACAACCCCAACATTGAATCAGTGGCTTCCTTGGCCTTTTCCCACATGTCTCAGACATTCTAGGATCTCTAGACGCTAGTTGTCCTTGAGGACTATTTATGAAGAATGGTGGATTATTCCCTTGCTTCCTCTGTTCCATCTTGAAATTCTTCTTGTCTTCCCAATGTTTTTGGAAAGTTGGCTTTCCATTTTGCTTGCCTTATGGTATCCTCCAAAGTTTTGGGATCATCATATTGTATCATATTGTATATTGTATCAGGACTTCAGGGCTCTAAAACTTCAGGATTTGGAGGCTCTGACTACCTCATGCCTCATTTCTCCTGAACGTCGAACTAGCGAACTCTTGCATGATACATCTTTGGAGCTTCGGGGCTCTGTTGCTTCGAAGCTTCAAGACTTCAGAACTTCAGGAATAGGAATTTCCACCTACTCCACACATCAATTCCTCTGAACTCTGAACTTGTAATTTCCTAGAGAATCTCTCTGAAGCTTCACGCTTCAGAGGTTCTTGCGTCAACATACACACATTTCCCTGAACATCAAATTTATGAATTCTCGGGCTGACACTTTGGCGTTTCATTACTCTGGAACTCCATTGCTTCAGGATTTGGAAGTTTTAACTTCATAATACCATGTTTCATCCGAAAGATGAAATGGAAAACACCTAGACAAGCTCTTCGGGGCTTTGCGCTTTAGAGCTTCCTCCAACCACATACTCCAATTTCCTCGAATGTTGAACCTTTGAACTCCTAGAGTCTCAACAACAATAATGCACGAGGGGGTGCTACATGGTAGAAATAAGGAGATGACATGTGGCCCAATCTGATTGGTGATATGTGTCAAGTTCCAATTGGCACACAAGGTCTTTGAAAATCATGAAACATGATGACACATGGAAAGCATCAAGTGAGTCCATGTCAGCCTAGGTGACGTCCACATGCCACATCACTCCTATGCTCCATGACTTCGAAACTTCGGGCTTCAGAAGATTTTACACCCACATACTTGATAACTCTCGAATGCCGAACTTTTGAATAGTGGCTTCCCGGAGCTTCAAGACTTCAGAAAACTTCTAATATTCACACTTTTAAAACTCTCGATCACCAAGATTCTAAACGCCCGATCAGGTCCATGTCAATCTAGGTGCCATCATCATGTTGCATCACTCTAGTGCTCCAGAACTTTGAGACTTTGGGACTTAAGAGAATCCCACACCAGAGCACATCAAAACATCTAAACGTCGAAATTCCGAAGAGGTGTTCCCCGTATCTTTGATACTTCAGATCTCTGAGACTTTGGAACTTCGGGCTTCAGAGGATTTCACTGATGAACACCACCACACCCTCGAACTGTTGGACGCCGAAATTATGAACACCTGATAATCTTTGGACATGTTTCCCCGATAATGGATGGGTCGGATTGGTTCCATACTTCAGGACTTCGAGGAAAACTACACTCCGTGCATCCACAACCATATTTCCTCGAACGTTGAGCTGCCGAACCACTTGAGGAATCCAATAGTATTCCTTCTCCTAAATGATATACAATGTATATTCACTCTAGGAATTTGGAGCTTTGGGGATTTTACCTCGTTTCTGTCAAAGACTTAAAAATCTATGAAGCAATGAAGTTTGGAGGACTGGAGGGTTTAACCGTCATGCTCCTTTCCAAGATCTGATGACTGTGAAGGAATCAGACCCTTCCAAACAGATCTAATGGCCCATGTCAAATATCATGGCCCAAATCAATGGCCATAGTGGTTTCCTAAACTGCTACACCTCCTGAGCTTTTGAGCACAATCTAGGTGTTCTCTCAATTCCCTCTTGGCACTCATGGACATTATGAAACTGAATTTTTGTCCATTTCGACAACAATTCACTCTGAAACGTTTTCTTCAATTTCCACTTACATGACCCATCTAGGCTCAGTGATGAAAATCGAGGCTCTGATACCAGATTGTAACACACCCCGGGCCTCCCACGCCAGGGGCATGCCACCGTTACTACTTCTCTTGTTTCTGATAACCCAAATTGTAACATACCCAACCATAGACTTGTTGGGCTATGCCACACTAAAACTCTTTTGGAACTTCATATACATGAAACTTAAAATAGACAATACATTCTGCCAAAACACAGATTCATGTGGAAATAGAAAAAATCCTATAGATATAACATACCCAGGGAATGCTCATAATATAAAGACATGTACAAATACACAACATGCAATTGAACACAAAATTGATACTCATATTTTATAGAATACCACTAACTACATGTAGAACTTCCATGATCCTCCTAGCCTTAGACCATGCTTCTCATCACTCTCAGCAGTGCATCACCCTCGAGCTAGGACTAAAATCCACCCGGGTAAAGGGATTCCTAGGCTAAGTTGAGACAACATGAAGTTACACAATCAATAGGAAGGATTTTGTCCCAGGATCCAACTCACACTAACAACCTACAACCTCTCATCCATGACATGCCTGTCCCACCCCAGGAAGTGTGCCCCTTATCTTCTCAACAGTCCTTCAGCTACCCCACTTCCCTTCTAGGGATTCAACAATAGGCCATACATGAATTCTCAGAGAACTATAGATGCAGTTGGGCTCCCTCGGGAAAAATCATTTTCCCAACAAACTCTCTCACCTAGAGAGAGTTGCTCACATACCTGAAAACTTGCTTCTTCAATCCCACGAGCCTCACAACCTGCCTCTCCAATCCAACTCCCTTATCAACAAGATACATGCTAAGGTGAAGGAAACAATGGAAAATGAGTGTGGAACAGGTGATGACAACAACCATGCTCAGTCAAGGAACTACATTGGCAAAAAAAGCATTTAGATAAGGCACAATACAGGCTCAGGTAAAGTACAGGTCTGATGTGCTTAACAGGAAATGTATGGGATCACTGTTGAAGGTCCGCATGAAGCATGGTGTAACGTACCCAACCTCCCATAGGTTGGGAATGCCACACCAAGAATGCACCTCTTGGATGATTTTGAATCTTTTATAACAATTAATTAATAAACAATCATGAAATACATACATGCAATGATCAAGATTCATACTACAACATGAAATACATGCACAACATTAACTAGCAAGCATGCATATTATAAGGAAAAATATCATATATAATAATTTAATATGTAGCGGAAATAAATACACAAGCAAAGGAAACCATAACAAAGAGCACTTATCTTTTATAAAAGAAGACACCAACTAGCTGCAGACCAAGGACATTCCACCCAACCATAGACAATGTTGTTCCAACTCTCAACAACAATGTCACCCTTGAGCCAGGGCTATGAATCCACAAGGATGGTTCCAGAGTGTTACTTGGCTTCCCAACCCAGTCAACACTCAAACTCTCACAGGCTTCCCAACACCCACAACAATCCAAGTACCCAAATCTCTTCTACCCATCCTACACAACCAAAGAGAATGTACCCTCTCCCTTCTCTCCCACGTAGTCCCTCAGGTTGTCCTTCTCCTGCTAGGGCTCCAGTGTAGTTGGTCGAAAATCTTCATGCTGGGACTCTCAGGAATCACAACTGTGAGAAAATTTGGACACAGGCCAAAGCATATCAGACATGAAAGCCTCAAATCATGGTTGGATTACACCAACAATATCTAGATCCAACAATACCATGGATTCTCTTCAGCAGTTCATCTTCCTTTCCCAAGACAAGACATGAAAATGAAGAAAGATGAGTGGGTGAAAGAAAATAATGGAGTGATATCTCCATGAAAGGTGTGAACAGAGAGTAATGGAGTGCATGCGTGAAAAAATGAACGAGTGAGTGAAAGAGTGAGGCAACCAACAATAGAACCAGAATGCGAATGGGAATGATAGAGAGAACGAATACCCCCAATAGACCAGGGACGTGTTTATGTAATTCTTGGGATTCAAGAACCTCATGGCCTTCCTCCGAGAAGCTCACAAAACTGATTTCCCCCATTACACAAAATGGGTAATATAAAATAAATACTTATCCCCTAAAGCCCCCTCTCTTGTGGAATCATATCCCCCTATAACTCTAGTCCTTGTCCGTCTAGCAGCCAACGATGTATTTATTATTAATAATGATCAAAACATTACATTTCTTAGGCACACTAGCCTCTTTTAATTGTTTGGGAACTCTAGCCTCTCAGTAATTAACAATACATTATTTAATATGGGGCTCAAAACATGGGGTGTTACATCCCCTCCCCCTTATTTTGGCACTATCCTTGGTGCATATACAAAACAAAGATAAAAATCTCAAAATTTATTCAAAACGCTGTGATTACTCTTCCCACATGGCATATTCAGGACTGTAGCATGCCCACTGAACTTCTACCATCTCTATAACTCGATTCTGAAGCATTTTGACCTTTCTGTCCAATATTTGCATTCGTTGAACCTGGAAGTCTTACTTTGTATCTACCTGAATCAGGTGCTAATCAATGACATGGTTAGGATCATATTTCTTTAGAAAAGAGATGTGAAATACATTATGCACATTCATGGAAGCAGGCCATGGAAGCATGTATGCAACTAGCCCTATTCTGTCCAATATCTCAAATGGACCACATAATCTAGCTGCTAGCTTTGTACAACTACCCAACTTCAACGAGCTCTTCTTGGGCTTTACTTTCAAAAGAACATGTTTCCCCACTTTAAATTCTCTTGTTGTCCTATTCTTATCTACATATACTTTCTTTCTATCCTGAGCTACCTTTAAATTATGCTTAATCTTAACCTTCTAGTCTCCCATTTCCTTGAGAAACACCGACCCAAGTACCACTCTATCTGCTGGTTTTTCCCATATCACTAGAGTATTTCCTTTCCTACCATACAAATCTTTAAATGGGCTCATTTTCAATGAAGCTTGACACCCATTATTATAGGAAAACTCAACCAAGTTCAAGTAATCTTCCCACTTAGATGGCTTATCCATCACATACATTCTCTACATGTATTCAATTACTCAGTTGACCCTTTCTGTCTGCCCATTTGACTGTGGATGGTATGTTGTGCTAAAGTTCATATTTGTACCAAATCCTTTGAATAATCCTTTCCATAAATTTGAAGTAAACTTTGTGTCTCTATCTGAGACAATTGTCCTAGGTATCCCATGCAACCTAGCAATCTCCCTCGTGTAATTTTATGAAATATTAGTTGTTGTATGAGTTGTTTCTACATGAACAAAATGAGCAGCCTTTGTAAATTTATCAACCACCACCTTGATGGAATCATGTTGTCTTATTGTCTTGGGTAATTTAGTTATAAAATCAATGGTTATCACTTCCCATTTCTTCTTTGGAATTGTTAATGGCTGTAGAAAACCCGGTGGGTGTCTATGCTCAACCTTCACTTTCTGACATTCCATACATATGTCGATATAATCAACAACATCCTTTTTCATTCCTGGCCAAAAGAACTAGCTTCTTACTGCTGTAATTGTTTTCTGGTAACTGGGATGTCCAACATATGTAACATTATGCATTTCTTTTAATAACAAATTCCTAAGTTCTCCAGAACTAGGAACATAAATTCTATTTTTATGCATAAGTAATCCATCTTCCTTCATCTCATACTCTTTCATTTTCTGTTGTACATCTCCTTGCTATAATCTTTCCTTTACCTGTAGGTAATGTTGATCTGTAACAACAACATCTAAAATTCATCTCTTCAAGTTCGACTGATGCATACTGACATTTGTAGCATGCATGAGATGCACTCTTATACTAAGTGCATCGACAACTTTATTTTATTTTCCTTTGATATGCTTGATATCAAAGTTGTATTCAATTAAAAATTCCATCCATCTTGTTTTCCTAGCATTCAATGTTGGTTGTTCAAAAAGATACTTCATACCACTATGGTATGTTCTTAATTCAAATCTCTTTCCCATGAGATAATGCCTCCACATATTCAACACGTGAATAATAGAAGCAAGCTCCAGGTCATGCGTGGCATAATTCCTCTCATTCTCTTTAAGCTTTCTGGACTCATAAACAATAAAATGTCCATTTTGAGTGAGGACTCCACCAAGTCCTTCCTTGCAGGCATCTGTACATACCGCAAAATTCTCCTTTGGGTCAACAATCTTCAAAATAGGTGCACTAGTAAATAATTCCTCCAGTGAATTAAAATTTTCTTCACATTTTGTTGTCCATTCAAATTTAATTCCCTTCTTTTGCAAAGAAGTGATGGGATGAGTAATATTAGAGAACCCTGATATAAATATTCTTTATTAACCAGCTAACCCTATAAAAGATCTGACTTCTGAAACATTCCTAGGTGCTGGCCATCCTCTAATGGCTCCAATCTTCTCAGGGTATACTTCTATACCCTATTCTCAAACAACGTGCCCTAGGTAATGGATTTGTTCTTGATAAAAAGAACACTTACTCAACTTGGCATACAACTGTTGTTCCCTCAGCATTTGCAATACTAGCCTTAGGTGATGTCCATGCTCCTCTTCAGAATTTGAATAGACAAGGATGTCATCGAGGAATACTATTAAAAACTTATCCAAGTAATTTATGAATATTCCATTTGTTAAGCACATAAAGACAACTGGTGCATTGGACAATCCAAATGGCACCACTAAAAATTCATAACACCCATACCTAGTTCTAAAGGTTGTCTTATGGATGTATTCTTCCTTGATTCTTAAGGAATGGTATCCTGATCTCAAGTCTATCTTTGAAAATATATTTTCTCCTCTTAGCTAATCAACGAGGTCATCAATTCTGGGTAGAGGATACTTGTTCTTTACAGTGGAATTATTCAACTGTTTAAAGTTGATACACAAACTCAACGTTCCATCCTTATTTTTGACAAAGAGTATAGGTGCTCCCCAAGGTGAAACACTTGGACGTATGTACCCTTTCTTCAACAATTCCTCTAACTGCATTTTTAATTCTTTTAATTCGGGTGTACTCATTTAGGTGTTTTCGACACTGGGGAAACTCCTGGCACTATATCAATAGATAAATCTATCTCCCTTTTTGGTGGAAACCCTCATATTTCTTGGAATACATCCTCGAATTCTTGTAGTATCAAGAAATATTCAAGGCTTGGCCCCTTTGTGTATTTTGGCTCCTCCACATGCGCTGCATACAATTGAAATCCTTTTCTGAAACATCTCTTCAGATGTAAGGATGAAATATCTCTTATAGAGATGGGTCTTGGAACTCCTTTCACCATGCTTTATTTTCCATCTCCATCGAGAAATGTAAATGTCTTTCTATGACATTCTAGGATAGCGTGATGCTTGTCCAACCAATACATTCCAATTAGAATATCATAATACCCCAATGGTATGATATTTAGATCAACACTAGTATTCACACCATTAAGACTTATGGAAAAAATTCTGACCACCTCATGGATTCTCCTTTTGGTTATAGTGGCTAGTTGAACCAAACTTGATTTTCCAAGCTTACTTTTATCCAAATGTAAACTATCCACTATTTTAGGATCAATGTAACAATGACTTTCTCCTGAATCAATTAGAATAGAAACATTATGATTTATGATCTTATCTTCCACCTCTATCATGTTGGATTGGTATTATGTTTGTCGATCATAAGTTTGCATAAATCCTTCCCATGTCTTCAACTTTTGTATCCTCTTGCATGTTGTGCATAGTATTCACTCTATCCTTTCTGCATGGGAAATCCTTCTACAAGTCATCTTCTTTTCATCCCCAACATTGGATTGATGGTCTTCCCCTTTTTCCCAATGAGTCTTCTTTCTTGGAATCATCCTTAGAATACCAGTCTTGCTGATTTTTATTAGGTTCATTTATATTGAAAGGAGGTTTGAATCCATTCTTCCTCTGATTGGGATTCTCCTTCCAAGTTTCTTGCATGGACTCTCTGCCCTAGCCTTGCTCATACTAGTATTTATCCTTCTTGATGGCCTTAGTCAAGGTCTTGGGCTCATCATACCGAATATTTTCTTTATAAAAGGTTGGAAGTCCACTCAAAAACCTCTGTATATTTACCTTTTCATTGTTTATAAACCCCACATACTTTAACAACCCAAAGAACTTCTTTTCATACTCTGCCATGGTCTTTCTTCCCAACCTAAGTTCAAATAAATCCTACATTTTATTGTCATAGAAATTCTTTGAGAGGTACTCCTTCTGGAAATACTTCTTGAATTGCTTCCAAGTGATCCTATTCTCATTAATATGTTCAACTTTCTTCAGGTGATCCCACCACATAGTATCTTTCCCATGTAAATGGTAGGTGGCAATATTGGCTTCTAGGTTTGATGAATAGTTGTGCAATTGGAAATATATCCTGAGTCCAAGAAACCATGTTTCAACATCATCTTCCCTTTCTCTTTCACCATCAAAGGATGGTGGCTTGATAATCCTCATATATCCTTGAAAACTTTCCACCTCATGTCTCCTTCTTTGGTGCCTAACAAGAGACACCTCTAGACTGCTTAAGAAATATTTAGATGCATAAAACTTTCTTGTTGAGTAAGGAGGTGAGTGGTTTCTATGAGCTCTACTACCACTTTTGGAATAACTCGCTCTTCCATGATAATATCTTCTTTCATGACACCTACCTTATTCCTCTTTCTTTGAGTCATTATTGGCTTGAAATTGCAATTGATTTAAGCTCTGCAGAACTCAAGCATTTATCTAACTTTTCTCTCTCATCAGCCTCTGATTGTATTCCTTGTAAATCTGCACTTCTATTTTTAGGCTCTTCACAGTTTCTAGAAATGTTTCTTGCTCCCCTCAGCCCTTGTGTCCGTTGGATTATGTATCTACATTACCAACTCTAATATTCTGGCCTTTGAACTCTTTATCATGGATGGAGGGTCCATCTCCTTCTTCCATTTATTCAATACACATAATGAGTTGATATGTTTAAATCCATTAATTCTGCAAAATGTGCAAGTGATCATTTTGTCAGAATTAAGCATATGACAAACACAATTTGTCAATAATTCTATAGGTCCTTTCAACTCGTGAAGAATATATATAAATAACACTTCCATGTTATCCTTGGGATGATATAGAAATCAATTATGCATAGGCGCTTCCTTCAAACCACTTTCCCAAGTGACCATGGCTCGAAACCATGGTCCAAATCCTTCCTGGAGATTTTCTATGTTAGAATTACTATATCTGAGATCGTGTGGTTTAAAATCGATTAAGGGTTGAGCTCTACGGTCAAAAGGAGCTATGAGACTTTGGGCTTCGGGAGTTCTGGACTGTCCACATTCTCAACTCTTCTAGAGTTCCAAGTCTTCGGAATGTAGGATCTGTTGCCACGTATCCTTTCCTAATCAACGACTAGGATTTTCTTCCTAATTCTAGGCTTTGGGACTTTCCCAAGCACCTCTCCATATATCTCCTGGAGTGTTGAAATACCAGAGGTCCTCTCCTTCCTCCACGTATCATATCTCGATCAACGATTGAGATTAACTCCGACCTTTGGGAGTTATCGACTCAAAGCAACCTGCAAATCAAATTATCCAGAGTACCAAGTATCCAGACCTTGGGATCTTACGCCACGTGTCTACTGTAATCAATGGCTGAGATGGAATCCATCCTTCGGGCCTTCGGGAGTCCTCGAACCCAACTGCTTATGCCTTGAACTCCTTCGGAGTGCCAAGTCTCCAGACTATGGGATCTACTACCACATGTTATCTCTCGATAAGCGGTGAAGATTTAATCCTCTCTTTGCAGCTTCAAGGGTTTCACCTTCATCACACTTCATTCCTTCAAAACGTCGAACTGGCGAACTCCTAGATTTTTTGTCAGTAACTAAGCACTAAGGGGTGCTATGTGGTAGAAAACTAAGGCACAAACATGTGGCCCTATGATCCATAATATATTTGCAGAACAAAATGAATACATATTATTATCAAAATATTCTTAACACAGAATACAATATATACAATCAAATTGGTTTCTATTCAATAAAGAGATAAGATGAAACTGTAAAATGCAGCGGAAAGAAGCTTGCTAGAATGGTGGCGACTTATCTCTGAGAAGAGATGTGATGGCTGTGCTCATTCACAATAATATGGTTACAATGAGGCTCTAAAGACCTTTTTACAATAAATCGGAATGTCAGAAACCCTAGATATCCAAAAAACCTAACCCTAGGAGATGAAGTGCCAAAAGTCATGTGGGCCTTGTTTGGGTAAGTTAGTACCTCAACTTCCCAAGGTCGTAACATTTGCATACGATATCTGTTTTAGGCGCACGATAGCTGGTTGGAAATGTATGTCCGAGGAATACACATTTTACTGCTATCTATCTAAGGTCATTCTTACTGTGGCGATCCCTAAAAAATGTTGTTTAGGGCCTCAAAACGGGCCCGCAAGTCAGGGACCCGAAAACTAGGCAAAAAAATGCCAAATTGGAAAACCGCCAAAATGAGCTAGTTGGAATACATGGGAGGCCACCGAAATCCATATGGATCAATCCTCCCCCCTTAGGAAGAAATGGTCTCCATTGCATTGATTTCCCCCATCATATGAGGAAATTTCTGCTGAATTTGGCCCCAGGTGAGCCACTTTCCTTGCTGCAGGAGCTGCCCTGCTTTGACAACTCAATAAAGCTGGATCCTTTTCTAGAGAGTTCCCTTGATATGTTTGTCCACAATATGATCATTGTATGCTTGTTTTATGCATTCAGGGTTGAACTCTGTTGTTTTCAACTGTTCTTCTATCTATGAGGTGTCCAATAATGGTGGGAAATATGGTTGAAGGATATCCACGTTGAACACTGGGTGCAAGCCAAGGAAAGGAGGAATGTTGAGCTCAAAATAATTATAACCCACAGCCTTGGTGATGGTGTACGAACCATAATGGAGTGGGAAAATCTTTCGATGGGGTCATGTAAGGCGCTCTTTCTGCAAGTGCAACCAAACTTTGTTGCCCACTTGAAACTTATGTCACACCCGGTGTTGATCATGGCACTACTTGTACTTGTCATTGGACTTCTGTAAGATATCCTGAACCTGTTGGAGGATGTGCGGGGTCCTCTCAATGAAACGGGTGGATTTTTCAACTTCATTTAGATCAGGAGATGAGTCGACCAAGGTGACTGCAAGGGGTAGTACAACATCTATGGGACCCAATGGTTGGAATCCCAACCCCACCTGAAAGGGGCTGTGGTTGGTTGGGCTATGTAGGGATCGATTGTAGCTATGTTGAACATAGGGGATGTTTTCATCCCATGTACGAGAGTTATTGGAATTATACATGTGAAGGATATGCACGATCATTCAATTTACGACCTCGGTTTGGCCATCTGTCTCGGGGTGGAAGGCCATGGATTTGGTGATCTTGGTATATAGTAGTGACCAGAGGCTTGACTAGAATGTGTTGAGAAATGAACTCTCCTGATATGAGAAAATGGTTTGTGGGATTCCAAAATTTACCAAGACTCGTTCAAAGAAGATCTTGGCAGTGGCCTCTCTTGCGATGCTCTTCTTGTAGGCGACCATAATTTCCATCTTAGAAAAGTGATCCATAACCAAAAAAACATAGTCATTGCCCTGCTTGGTGGATGGAAGGTCTGACATGTAGTCCATTGAGATGGATTCCCATAGTCTGTCAGAAGAAGGCAGAGGGGTGTACAGGCTCTATTTCTTAATGGTCGGTTTGGAAATTGTGTAGGTAGTGCAAGACCTAATATACTTGTTGATCTCCTATCAAAGTTTCGACCAATAGAAATGTTTCTGCAACATTTCCACTGTATTTTCAATGCCGAAGTGTCTGACCACTTCACTCTAGTGGGATTCCCATATCATCTTCGATCACTCGCTTTATGGAACGCATATATGGCCCAGATGACAGAACATCCCATCATGAAGATGGAAATTAGCTACAACTGTGTTTGCGCCCAACATTTTGTAGGTGGTGGAGAAGTCTGGGTTTGTCTCATAGAGTTGGGGCCATCTAGAGGTCTCATGGTCGCAAGAGTCTAGCACCGTGGTGAGTGCCACGACTGATGGTCAGCTGAGGAAATAAATGACGTGGTTGGTGCTTCCCGCTTTATACTTGATGTTGAGGTGGAATTTCTGCAAGTACGTGAACCAATTCTCATGGAGGTCATTATGCAATTTTCCTTGTGTATGCATGAACTGCAGTGGATTATGATGAGTGTGTATGGTTGTCTCGTTCCTAATAATGTAATGTCTCCATTGATGGTAGGCTTTCACAATGGAGTACATTTCTTTGTCGTAAGTAGGGTACTTACAAACAACATTTGATAATGTCTCACTATGATAGGCCACAGGGTGGTTGGGTTGAGTTATAAGGATTCCCACAACATATTCTGGAGAATCTATCTCGATTTTAAAGGGCTGTTGCAGGTTCGGTAGTGAAAGTACTAGGGTTGAGCACAATCGTTGCTTCAAATCATTGAACTCTTGTTGTTGGGACTAGCCCCACACAAATTTCTCCTTACGACCACCCCTGGTTACTTGGCTGAGGGCCCATACAATATGGGAGAATCCCAACACAAACCTAGGCTAGAAATTGGCAAGGCCCAAGAAGCTCTGAAGCTTAGTGAGTGTAGTTGGGGCTGACCAGTCATGGATGACTTGGATTTTGGCTGGATCCACATGTACACCATGTTGATCAACGATGTATCCTAGGTAATGAACCATGTCCATGCCAAAGGATCATTTTTCCATGTTGGTGTAGAGCTAGTGCTGCTGCAGGGTGTGCATAACCTACCGAATATGTTGCAAGTGTTCTTCCCAAGTCTTGTTGTAAATGAGGATGTCATCCATATACACCCTTACAAAAGTATTGGTGAATGGTCGCAAGATATCATCCATCATCCTCATGAAAGTGGTTGGAGCATTTTTCAAACCAAAGGGCATGACCAACCATTCAAAAATACCTCCCTTTGACTTGAAGGTGGTCTTCCATACATCTATTTGTTCTATCGAGACTTGGTGGTAGCCACACTTCATATCAATATTACTAAAGTATTTGGTCCCCGTGAGCTGATCAAGGAGGTCATCGATTCAAGGAATCAGGTATCGATTTCTGAATGTGATTTTATTTAGGGCCCGATAATATATGCAAAGTCGCTAGGTTCCATATTTCTTTTGTACCAACACGATTGGGCTCCCTCAAGGTGATGAGATGGGATGGATGTGCCCCTTGTGGAGAAGTTCTTGGATCTACCACTTGATCTCCTCATTCTCTAACAAATATTAACGGTAGACTGGCCCATTGGGAAACAGTGCGCTGGGGGTCAAATTGATGGGGTGCTTGACCTGACAATGCATAGGTATCCTGGTAGGTGAGGAGAAGATATCTGAGTATTATTCCATGAGCTTATCCACTTGCTCCTACTATGTGGAGATGTCGGCCGTGGAGACCCTAGATGTGGTTGTGATCTTCCGCTCATTCTAACAGGGAATCACGAAGAAGAAAAACTTCCCTATCTGAGAGATGGCATTTCTCCATTACTTGGCAGAGATCAAGGAAAATAGCATTGGGTGGGACTACCTTGGGTATCCTATAAAATTTCTTCTTCAAAGTAATAATAACATTGTGAGGCCTAGACTCATATAAAACATGACGTTTCCATAAATATGGTTGGCCCAAAAAAACATTGAAAACTTTGAGAGGTGAAACATCACACAATACCTCATCTTGAAGGGCTTGTTGTTGTATAGCAGAAGGCATTGTTGGCTGACATGGATGTTTCTTCCTTGGTGGAGCCATTCGATGGTGTAGGGATGCAGGTGTGGAATTGTCGGTAGGAAAAGTCGCTTGACATCCTATTTTTATATGAGGTTCTTCTGGATACCGTTATCAGTGATGAAGTGTTGTGGGGTACCCTTCACCCACATCCGTGAATGAAAAAGGAGCTCACCTTCCTCTGGCTTGTTTGGTTCACTGGGTTGGAGCATGGTGGTAGAAACGATAGCACTGGGTTCTAAATCTATGATCCATATCCCCCTTTCTGGTTCTAACTCAGAGTTAGAACCTACATCTGATTCAGAGGATTTCACCTTAGCCACCAACGATTGCTTCAAGCAACAATCAACAGTGTTATGCCAGGGGCTCTTATGGAAGTTGCACCACTTCCCAGTATCTTTATTTGTCTTTCCCATGTCCTTCTTTGCTTGCGTCCTAGACTGGTTGTACTAAGGTTGGATGTATTTTCTCTGTCCTTTTTTCTACGGGTTGGGGCCACCCTTTCCTGGATTTTGGTATGAGGGGTTCCCAGTTCCAAATTTCCATGTCTTTTGTTTGAGCTTCTGCTTGATTTTTATGATATATCAGTAGGCCACGCCCAAGGATGATATGTCTAGAAACTCCATTTCATCCCAAATGTATCTATGCAGACCTCAGTGATAATTTTTCACCATATGTCACTCAAAATATTTGATACCCATCTTGGTGCACAAGGTATGGAAGATATTTTTGAACTCGGGCACTGCTTGGTCTCTTTCCTTCCATAGCGTGGTCCATTTTGTGTGCAGGTTGTTATAACTTCCAACAAGGTAGTATTGTTCCTTAATAGAATCCCTGAAGGACTCCCAGGTGACTGGGACTATAAATAATGAGGTTTCCTCTTTTTCCTTTTTCTCATAGAAAGTTTCCAACCAATCTTTGACATGGGGGATGACTTTAAGGAGTGAAAAAGTAATCTTTTATCTATTCAAGAAGTTATGGATAGATAAATACCCTTCTAGTAGATTCAAACATTTTTCTACTGCATTTTCTTCTATCTGACCTTCAAATATAGTAATATCGAAGTTGATTTGTACCTTGAAGGGGGCGAAACCTCCGTTTGAGGAAGATGCGTCGCCTGTTGGTAGCCGCCAAAGGATTTGTGCAAAACTATCCATCATCTCGTTCCTTTGTTGCGTGAGGGCTTCCTTGAGAATTTTTTTGAAGGGATATCATGTCCCATCGTCTTTATTTTCTTCTTCCATGAGAGGTCATTTGGGCATGTGAGAGATTTTTTCCTCAAGAGAAACAATCTTGAGACCCAATTCTTTGGACCCTAACCTCATTGGGGACATGCATTAAGAATGACAAGGAGCATACCACTCTAATACCAATGATACAAAATATATTTGTAGAACGAAATGAATACATATGATTATCAAAATATTCTTAACACAAAATAACAGATATACAATAAAACTGGTTTCTATTCAATAAGGAAATAAACTGAAACTGTAAAATGCAGCGAAGACAAGCTTGCTAGAATGGTGGTGGCTTATCTCTGAGAAGAGATGTGACAGTTGCGCTCATTCGTAAGAATATGGTTACAATGAGACTTTGAAGGCCTTTCTACAATAAACACGAATGTCAGAAACCCTAGACATCCAAAAAACCGAACCCTAGGAGATGAAGCGTCAAAAGTCATGTGGGCCCTGTTTGGGTAAGTTAGTACATCAACTTCCCGGGGTCTTAACTTTTGCATACGATCTTCGTTTTAGGCACACGATATGTCATTGGAAAGGTCTATCCAAGGAATGTTTTTCCATAATATGATCACTGGATTCTTTTTGTATGAAGTCAGGGTTGAGCTCTATTGGTGTTAGTTGTTCTGCTATCTCTGATGTGTCCAATAATGGTGGGAAATATTGTCGAAGGATATCCATGTTGAACATTAGGTGCAAGCCAAGGAAAGGAGGAATGTTGAGCTCAAATGAATTATCACCCACAACCTTGGGGATGGTGTATGGCCCATAACGGAGTGGGAAAAGCTTCCAATGGGTTCCTGTAAGGCGCTTTTTTTGCAAGTGCAACCAAAATTTGTTGCCCACCTGACACTTATGTGGCACCCAGTGTTGATCATGGCGCTGATTTTATTTTTCATTGGACTTATGTAGGATATCTTGAACCTATTGGCGGATGCACTAGATCCGCTCAATGAATCGGGTGGCTTTTTCAACTTCATTTGGAGCAGTAGATGATTCGGTCGAGGTGACCACAAGGGGTAGTACCACATCTATGGGACCTAATGGTTGGAATCCCAACCCCACCTGAAAAAGGTTGTGGTTGGTTGACCTATGCAGGGCTCAATTGTAGCTATGTTGAACATAGGGGAGACTCTCATCCCATGTGCAGGGGTGCTTGTAATTATACATGCGCGTGATATGCAATATGCAATATATTATATAATTCGATTTACTACATTGCAATATAAAAATGTCTAATCAATTTTTATAAGCGCTTTATTTTATGGCTGTTGTTACTCAAAAGGAAGATGGCGTGGACAATATGGTGTTTTGACCGACTCGAAAATTATGCAAAGATATGAAGATGCAATCTTTCATTTCGATGAAAGCTATGCTACGAGAAGGAGAAAACATTTATCATTCCCATATGCACAATGTCCCAAAATATATTAAACTCATCAAAATCAATCATGCAATTTCGCTACTTCAAATGCAAGGATGCCCCCAATCTAGTATAAAACAAGAACTTAAATCTTTTTGTTTCAAAAATTTCACTAAAAGAAATAATGAACTTTCTTAAAACAAAGAAACCCAAACTAAAAGTTTTCTTTTAAAGCGAACTATTCAGAAGAAATCTGATCTTTCCCTAAACAATTCTAAAGAAAACACACGCTTTGTAATTGAAAGACACTCAAAGCAAGAGACTAATCCTTCAAAACCAATCAAAGCAAAAGTGGCTAAAAGCAACTCAAAGAATGTCAAGAAGACTATAAACAGATCAATATAGGCTCCAAAAGTTCAAACCAGTTGTTCAAAGCAAAACTGGGCATAAAAAATGACAAGACCCAATCCAAAAATTTTCACAAACAAGTTCACAGGCTTGCAGTATAGTGCAGTGCGAGAATTAGGTATTCTCACAGGCTAGACATTGGTAGGGTGCGAGAAGTTCGCACCTAACTGAACAGTAGGGTGCGAACATCAATGATTCTCGCAGGCCAATAAAGGGTACAGTGCGAGAATGTCTGTAAACACAAAATTTGGAAAAAGGACAAAAATTTTGAGTGAACTTTCAAATCCAGAGAGTCTTGATGGATCTCCCACAGACTCAGAGACCAGAAAACAAGCAATCAAAGCAAGGGAAA
>ML783371.1:267042-278626 GCA_009831015.1 Picea engelmannii | reverse complement strand
CATTTTTCCCACGTGCTGGAATTCTCGCACCCTGGCTATAGTGCAACCTGCGAGAATGGGTCATTCTCGCACCCTGCCTATATAGCAACCTGCGAACACCTCGCACCCTGGCTATAGTGCAACCTGCGAGAATGGGTCATTCTTGCACCCTGCCTATATAGAAACCTGCGAACTTCCCTTTTTATAAGGTTTTTACATAGGAAAAAGCAATTTCTGTTCTGAGGAGAAGTTCTTCTCCCTTCTTTCTTTAGGAACTCAGGCCACTGACCCCTCTGAAGGAAACAGATAGGTTTACATCATTAACAATCATAGGGATGACGAAAATAATGTGTAACACTATTCGAGAAGTTATGGATAGAGAAATAAAGTTTCCTGTCATATTTGTTTTCTTCTGCCATGAGAGGTCGTTTGGGCATGAGAGAGATTTTGTCCTCAAGAGAAACAAGCTCGAGACCCAATTCTCTGTACCCTAACCTCATTGGGGACATGCATTAAGAACGAAAAGGATAAGAGCACTCTGATACCACTAATTCAAAATATATTTACATAACTAAATGAATACATATTATTATCAAAATATGCCTAACACAAAATAAAAGATATACAGTAAAACTAGTTTGTATTCAATAAGGAAATAAGCTGAAACTGTAAAATGCAGCGGAAACAAGCTTGATAGAATGGTGGCAGCTTATCTTTGAGAAGAGATGTAATGGCTGTGCTCATTCGCAAGAAGATTGTTACAATGAGGATCTGAAGGCCTTTTTACAATAAACAAGAATGTTAGAAACCCTAGACATCCAAAAAACCTAACCCTAGGAGATGAAGTGCCAAAAGTCATGTGGGCCTTGTTTGGGTAAGTTAGTGCATCAACTTCTCGGGGTTGTAACTTTTGCATATGATCTCCATTTTAGGAGAAAAATATCTCGTTGGAAATTTCTATCCAAGTACTGTGGCGAGCCCTAAAAAATGTTGTTTAGGGCCTCAAAATGGCCCCACAATTCAAGGACCCAAAAACTAGGGAAAAAACTGCCAAACTGGAAAATTACCAAAATGAGCCAGTTGGAATAGGTGGGAGGCCACTGACATCCATATGGATCACCCTATCTGATGGGTGACATGTGTCATATACTAACTAGAAAAAATGGTCTTTGAAAAACATGAGACACAGTGACACATGGAAAGCACCAAGTCTGTCCACGTCACCCTAAGTGACGTTAGCAGGCCATGTTACTCTAGTGCCCCACGACTTTGGGACTTCGAAACTTCAAAACTTTGGGAGACTTCTCCACACTACACCATAAATCCCTCGAAAAAATAATTCTCGAATAGGTTGATCTGCGAACACGTGTCTTTAAACATGAATGGTCCAGATTTACTCTGAAGTTTGGGACTTTGGGAGATTTTCTTTTCCCGAAAAAACAAAACTTCACCTAAATCTGTCGATCCCCAACCATCAGTCATCAACGATCAACGATTTATTTGTCCAGGAAAAAAAGAAAAAATTCACTAGAATTTGTCGATCCTAGAACATCATTCATCCATGATTGAATATTTCTTTTGGTCAATCTTCAACCCTTCACCAAACTCGTTGATCCACGACCATCGGCCATTGACGATTTTTGTTGGCGAACTTCCACACTTAGAATTTTTTACAAAATCACAGGTGAATCTGGGCCATTGATCTCCTGGCCAAGATGATCTTGACAGTTGATTTTATCCAACTCCCCAAACAAACTAAATAAATATGAATCGTCAATGTTCCTCATTTTTCAAATCGCTGAATCAATCCCAGTCACTGATTTGGTAATTTCGCCAAACTTTGTAAACATTCGAATTAATTTTGTTTTTCCTAGGACGAGTCTAGACCGTTGATCCAAGATCGAAAACGATATCAACCGTCGATTCTCCAAACTTTGTCCAACATTACAATGACCATTAAAAATCATTTTTTTTGACCTTCTAAGTCAAATTCAGCTCTGCAACTCCGCATATCGAATTCGTTAACTTCTTAGACAATCCTAGAATAATTCAAACTCAGATCCATTCACAAATTTGAGTATTTCACTCAAATGTTTCCACCATTTTCCCCCAAATTCGCAAATATATATAAAATATGTGACAATGAATCTTCCTGATTCACACTTGTTTTAGCCCATAACAGTCTGATGTTTGAAACAAAAGCTTTGATACCAATTTGTAACGTACCCATCCTCCCACAGGCGGGGCATGCCACACCAAGAACACACCTCTTGGATGATTTTGAATCTATGATAACAATTAATTAATAAAGAAGCATGAAATACATACATGCAATGATCAAGATTCATACTACAACATGAAAAACATGCAAAATATACCATGCACAACATTAACTAGCAAGCATGCATATTATAAGTACAAATATCAGATATAATAATTTAATATGTAGCGGAAATAAATAAACAAGAAAAGGAAACCACAGGATAGAGAACTTATTGTTGGCCCTTGACCAAGTTTTGAGGATCCTTGGTCATGTTTGACCTATTTTGGGACTTCGACAGGCTGTCGAAGTGGAGATCATGGGATCTCGGCCCTTTGTTTAGGTATTTTTGGGTTTTGGGCTTATGTAACAAGTATGGGGATGTCGGCCCATAGGTTTACCCATGTTTAGGCCCATTTTGTAATGTATAAATAGAAAGCTAGGCGATGTAAGTAAGGGCGCGCAAGTGTGTGATACCAAGTGCTAAGTGCAAGCGATAGTTGTACATGCTTTGTGCATGCTGTGTGAGACTTGCAAGGCTAAGTGCAAGTGACTGTAAGAGATTGAGTAGAAGCTTTGTGCTGTAACCTACCTTGGGGAAGGAGGATCTGGCGAGGTGTGCGCAGATCTCCTGTCCTATAGATGTGTTTATGTATGTACTTTCTTATTTCTTTGATGTAGATGAATCATAGATAGATATGTGATGCTTTGTGGTTAATAATAACCTACGTGAATGTGCTTAGTTCTTGAATATACTAGATCTGGGTGAATACTGTGATGCTCTGTGATTAGGGTTTTAACTGTGAAGTAGATACTGGTTAAATACTGATGAACTATAACTACTAAGTGATTTTATAGAATATTGTAATCACGGATCTGTGTCCCAGATAAGGTTGGAGACACTGGATTCCTACAACAACCCCTACCTCTACCTCTGGTGAGAATTCATCTGCTTCGCAGGTGTTTCCGAAAGGGCCAGTAGTTAGGGTTTTTTTGGTGCGCTCTTGAGCGTTGAACCCTAGGTCTGCCCTTGTGCCAACAAATGGTTTCGATGCCAGGACCTGAAACTGTGATTGCTACAAACTAAAGAAAAGAGAAAGCTTCCTGTGTAGATCTGTTTCCCTAGTGCGCAGTATTCTACTTGACTTGTGAATATTTGTGCTAAGAAGGAATATTTTGGGGTCGTTAAATTTATTTAGAGAGGCACCCCATTTGCTATGCTACTAGGAAAAACTTAGATTGATAAGGATTAGACTAGAAGAAAAGATGAGGAATCCCTAGAACAAAAGAAGCAAGAATTAAAATATTTCATGACTAGGAGGATAATGCACTTGATTGAAGAACATGAGAATAGATCGAAGATATTTAGAACCAGAAACTTGGATGTCGAAGTTGAAAGAAAACAAGAAGACTCACAGAAGAGTGTAGCACCTACCCTAGAAAGAAAAGAAGTATTTCCCTTGAACCCTATGAAAGAATCTCAACAGCGTGAAGTTACTATGCCAAAAGAAGGTGAGAATCAGAATGGAAAGAGAAATACCGACACAAATATCATAGGGAAGAAGGATAGAAAGCTCAGTAAGAAGAGAGAAAAGATATAAAAGTTGTAGAATGTTCCAGAGGGGGCTTCGCAGAAGGAAGATTTGCAAAATTGGAACTTCACCAAGATATCAAAACAACTCAACATGGCACTTCGCCATGGCGAAGAAATATAACCATTAAAGGCATTGTGACTGTTAGACCAATGCCCCAAATGGTTATAAAAAAAGTTATGACCAGAAATATCTACATCAGACCATTGGGACCACGCCACAATGGACATAACCACATTGATGAAGGCCTCTTGTCCATTGGAGAAGACCCATTACATCGTCGTCTACTTATTCCATCGACTATTGCACCGAGAACACTTTTATGAATTGTATCCAAGACAACTCATTGCTACTGCACAATGTTTAATGAGATCGACACCTGTTCTATTTCTTTGAGCACCCATTCATCAACCTAAGTTATCCGATATTGAGTGTGTATGTCGGGTGAACTCAGTGCAGGTGAAAAGTGTGTAGAAGAAATTCTAATCGATTTAATGGCCGAAAAAGTAATGTCCACTGGGATTCAAGCCTCATCGACGAGAGGAGTGAAATCCTCCCCATCGACTACTCATGAATTCAGACCATCTTGAGTCGCAATAGAGAAGAGAACCAAGCATCGATATGACTTGGCGAACACGAATTTAATCCCGACTATCCTACCCGACTACATCCTGCCTTTGGCTGGTGCGGTGAGTCATGAGAGTGTTTTGAGGGATTTCGATTACACCCTATTTACTGCATACCTCCTAAAGGGGATACGTGCAGTTAGAACACAGTAGGATAAGATCGCGACATTAAAATTTAGTGACTTCAACCTAGGAGACCACAAGAACCACAGTATGCTTTCCCCTCATAGATATCTAACTAGGACGAAGGGAAAGAACTCGAAAATGATCCCCCAACCATGGAATATGAACCTCACGTAGTCCACCATCCTAAATGTGATGAAGATTCCACATTTCAGAAGGCACTAGGAGGTTAATGCATGTGTTAATCTCCTGCTATCATGCTACCATAATGGTTATCTATGGCTAGATAGACGCATCACAGTCGATCTGACGTTGATCCATAGGATCACCGGATTGAGCATGCAGGGACCCAACCCACAGGACTTCTACCCAGGGAAGGTTGTATACCGTGCACTGGCACAAAGGATTAAAGACACATATGGTGATGTAGAAAAGGGGATGCAATGCTACAAGGTAGCTTCCATCCAAAATGGCATAGTGCGCCTGGCCTGCCAGCTAGTCGCAGGAAAGATGGTGAGAAAGAACATACCTACGTAGGTCAGAGGGTTCATTGTTGACCTCACTGGAAAATGTTTAGAAGTACTACAAATGAATTGGGCAAAGTACTTAGTCAACCAACTCAAATTCAATTGCTGCAAAGCTTAGGATTGGGGCTATGAGTTCCATTTTAGCTGGTTGTTGATCCACATAGCGTTTACTACTTGGTAGATGCCGAAAGGTGTGACCTTCATGGACATTGATCCGTTCGAACCACTCACTATGAAGTTCACCATGCTCTGATACTCAAGTGATATGGGAAAATAGTGGCAGTCAAATGCAGTATTTCACACATACTATCTTTAGTTGAAGAGGGATATTGGGGCTGTCCCTCGTATGACACCAAACACCCTACACAGGTTCATACCCGTCATGAAGTTCCGCATAGATAGACACTTTATTTATATCACTGTGTGTGCAGAAAAGCATAAAGAAGAGGTTTGGTCATACTATAATCTCACAGAGGAGGACCTCGAGGATATAACCAAGGACTGGTCTGCAGAGCTCCTTATCCCTGCTGACCCCACAAAAATGTCTGATCCTGAACTAATTGGCATCTTAGAGGCCACTCACGAAAAAAACGACACACCTGGAACTAGTAGAAGGAAGAAGACAGAAGAGGTACAAAACTTGAGCAGCGCATCAGAAGAAACCATTTCAGAATCACCGAGACGAGGAGGTGATGACAAAGTAGATAAAGAAGAGACCAATGGAAAAAAAGTTCAACAGAAGCAAGGTGAAGTAACAATTCCTAGGGATCCTGTGGACGAGGTTGATCCCTCTAAGAAAAGAAAGGTTTCCCCCACGAAACCTACTTCCCAGAAGAAATCCAAAGCCACCAGGACTAAGGTGCAGACTATGCTCATGCTCGATAACTTTGACTTCATCATCGCAGCCGTATTAGACACCTCATGGGATATTATGTAGAACACCGAAGCCAAGAAAGAATCCGTGTATGATAGGATTGAGACAAAACTCAAAGGGGTACAACAAGCCCTTCAATCCAGTCATGCAGTATCCAGTGTGCCCCCTCCATCAGAAGAACCGAAGCTCACCTTCTTCTAGCACAAGAAGAGAAAGAACAAGCCACGGTGGCCTTGAAGCAATAACAACAAGAAGTGGTAGAGAAATGTTGAGTTGTGCAATAGGAGAAGGATAATATCCACACCAATTTTGAATAGGAGAGAGCACAAGTCAAACAAGAGAGAGAGATCAGTTGTTTGCAGAACATCTCAGAGTCAAAGAAGTAGTCAGCAGAGAACTTCTCTCTGTGACAGGCTTAGAGAAAAAGGAAGAAGCACTAGTGGAGCAGCAAGTAGCGCAGCTTGCGGAATCTATCCAACAACTTCAATAGAGAATCGTATACCTAGAGCTATGAATAGTTACAAGTACCTCGTAGGACGTGAGATATCAAAGAGAAGCCACTGCCCGAAGCGCAGTTGAGAGGATCAGAGAATTCACTCTATAATGTAAACATCTTAGCAATATAAGTGCACAAACCTATGAACGACTTACTGAAGACCCTGAACTAAAGGCACTAGAGTCACAGCTCCAAGAGGCAAAGAAACAAGCATCAACAATATAGGTGCAGTTGAAGCTCCTATCAATAGTTGAAAGGATGAAGTGATCCTAGGAACAACGCACTTCTCAACAATAGGTCCACACCATATAGATCAAAGTCATGCAAGTGAATCAGAGGCTCCAACCAGTACAAGATGAAGTGTGCCAACTGTTTGAGGAGATTGAAGGCTGAGGAGCAGAGATGGAACAAGTCATCGATGCAGTCGAACAACGCTTAGAGGGACCTATCAACAAAGCAGTTATCCAAGAGTTCACCGAGTAAGAGGCCTTGGCGTAGCAACAGGTCAAAGCAGCTTGCACCAAGCTCAAGGATTTTGAAGTAGATATACCCAGATTAGAGTGACTCAGGATGAGTCACAGGTGAGTGTTGGGGGCCTGTTGTCCCTTGACCAAGTTTTGAGGATCGTTGGTCATGTTTGACCTATTTTTGGACTTCGACACGCTGTTGAAGGCAAAGCAAAATTTGAAGCGGAGATTGCAGGATCTTGGCCCCTTGTTTAGGGATTTTTGGGTTTTGGGCTTATGTAACGGGTATGGGGATGTCGACCCATTGGTTTACCCATGTTTAGGCCCATTTTGTAATGTATAAATAGAAATCTAGGCAATGTAAGTAAAGGCGTGAAAGTGTGTGATACCAAGTGCTAAGTGCAAGTGATAGTTGTACATGATTTGTGCATGATGTGTGAGACTTGCAAGGCTAAGTGCAAGTGACTGTAAGAGATTGAGTAGAAACTTTTTCTTGTAACCTAGCTTGGGGAAGGAGGATCTGGTGAGGTGTGCACAGATCTCCTATCCTATACGGAGTAGGATTTTGTGTCTCTATGCATGTAAGAAGATTGAAAGAAGATAATAAAGGAGACAAAGATTTGGTGGACATAGCCCCGGGCTGGGGGTGAACCATGTATATCCTGTTTTGCTATGCTTTGTGCGATGTATTGATGTGATTATGTATTAACTTTCTTAGTGCTTTGATGTAGATGAATGATAGATAGATCTGTGATTCTTTGTGCTTAATAATGTGGATGAATGCTATATCTAACCTATGTGAATGTGTTTAGTTCTCGAATATACTAGATCTGGGTGGATACTTTGATATTCTGTGATTAGGGTTTTAACTGCGAAGTAGATACTAGTTAAATAATGATGATCTGTAACTGCTAAGTGCTTTGATAGAATATTGTAATCACATATCTGTGTCCCAGCTAAGGTTGTGGACACTAGAGTCATGCAAACACCCTTGCCTCTACCTTGGGTGAGACTTCATCTGCTTCGCAGGTGTTGCCGAAAGGGCTGGTAGTTAGGGTTTTGTTGGTGTGCTCTTGAGCATTGAACCCTGGGTCTTCCCTTGTGCCAACACTTATATTTTATAAAAGAGGACACCAAATGGCTACAGACCAAGGACGTTCCACCCAACCATAGACATTGATGTTCCAACTCTCAATAGAAATGTCACTCTCGAGCTAGGGCTATGAATCCAGAAGGATGGTTCAATAGTGTTACCTGGCTTCCCAAGCCAGTCCACACTCAAGCTCTCAAAAGCTTCCTAGTACCCACAACAATCCAAGTACCCAACTCTCTTCCACCTAGCCTGTACAACCCAAGAGAATGGACCTTCTCCCTTCTCTGCCATGCAGTCCCTCAAGCTGTCCTTCTCCTTCCAGGGCTCTAGTGTAGTTGGTCCAAAATCGCCATGCTAGGAATCAAAGGACTCACAACTGTGAGAAAATATGGACACAGGCTAAATAATCTCATACATACAGGCCTCAAATCATGGCTAGATTACACCAACAATATCTACATCCAACAATACCATGGTTGCTCTTCAATAGTTCATCTTCCTTTCCCAAGCCAAGACACAAAAATGAGGAAAGATGAGTGGGTGATAGAAAATAATGGAGTGACATCTCCATGAAATGTGTGAACAAAGAGTAATGGATTTCATGCGTGAATGAATGAATGAGTGAGTGAACAAGTGAGGAAACCAACAACAAAACCATAATGAGAACAAGAGTGAGAGAGAGAGAATGAACCTCCCCAACAAACCAAGGATGAGTTTATGTAATTCTTGGGAATCAAGAACCTCATGACCTTCCCCCAAGAAGCTCACGTAACTAATTCCCCCCATTACAAAAAATGAGTAATATAAAATAAATACTTAGCCCCTCAAGCTCCCTCTCTTGTAGAATCATAGCCTTGTATAACTCTATTCCTTGTTCGTCTAGCAGAGCGATGTATTTATTATCAATAATGATAAAACCATTAGATTTCTTAGGCACACTGGACTCTTTTAATTGTTTGGGCACTCTGGCCTCTCAACAATTAAAAATACATTATTTAATATGGGGCTCAAAACCCGAGTAATTCATGATTTCTCATTCTCGGGTAAGTCTCCTCAATTCACCTTAGTGTTGCAACAAATTAAGAAATTGATTTTTACTGATGAATTTAGGCACACTTATTCACCTATAGTCTATCCTGAACATGAATATCTACTTTATCATATCCTTTATTCATCTTTTATTTTTGTGGTAAAGCTCCCCTTACAGAAAGGTGAAACCCCCCTTGGATCAAGAGCCCTCTTTGATCCAAGACAAAAGGAAACAAATGGTGTACTACTTTCCCCTTATACTTCTTTCAACAATTATAATGAGAAGAGAGGGACATATGACTTACCTTTTTACATCAGTTGTCCTCACTGCTACAACCTTTGATATTGATGTCCAAGCTCCTAGGTGCAAGAAAAGTCTTGTAAGGAAAAAAATGAAACCTCCTTCTTCCACATTATATTGTTAATAAAAAGTATATCTATCTATGATGAATTAGATAACAATAGACATGCATATAGTGAACACATATGCATGAGAGAAATAGGCCAAGTTATGTATTAATGGAAAGAAAATAATGATGAAGCACTTACAATATCAATCTCAATGTTGCAGTAGCTCCTCCAAGCTCTCATTTCCATCCCCTCGGGTCTCACATAGTCATAAGTATGATTCTCTCAATTCTCCTCCCTCTCTTTCACTCAAGCATAGCCTCCATTATATAGGCATTGAGGCATCAAAACCATATGATAGTTTTTAGGAGAGGATGTGGTCAAAAGAGGATTTGGCTCAACCAACAATATTGACCTTTCCTTGAATAGGGGCTAGCTCAAACCAATCCCTTAACCAATTGAAATATCCCATAAAAAACCTCACAAATCAAGGCATGTTGGTTGCAACTATTTCATCTCCCTCCCATAACTGTTCATAGGGCGATGAACAAGGAATTATCTCTTCCTAATACACTCTTAGGGAGCGATGATAAGGATTTATCACTCCCTATATATGGGCACAGGGGAAATTAATCTCAAACAAAGACAAAATATGAAGGAAAAAGGTCGTGTTTCGACCTCCAATTGAAAGGTTTCCCTTCCAACTTGTCTAGCGGTCATGACAAACACTTCTTCATGGTGATGAAGTTACGACACTTAAGTGTGACACTTGGTGTTCTAGGAGGATCTAAGGAATTATCATAGAGGTTTAGGAGGATCCGTAATGATCACAGAGGTCCCAGGGGATCCAGAAAAGATAAAAATTAGACAATATTAAATGGTCGAGAAAAGGGCATCATTGCATAGAACTTGTCATCATATTTCCAACAACGCAAACGAAAAGTCAAACAGAGTTCTTATGCAAACGTTATGAGTGGTTAAAGTTCAAGTCAAACCTAATAAAAGTCAAAGGGAAAAATCAAATAGGTGACATGTGTCACCACTGCAAGGGTGACATGTGTCACCACTGCAAGGGATAACTAATGAGAGGTCGCCACATGGAAACCTCCCATTGACCATTATGGTAAGAGTTATGTAAAACTTATGGAGTTGTCAGGGGTCAAACCCACGACCTCCAAAAGCCTTAACAAAGCCTCCCATACTATCATGCCACCACAGTCTTTCTTAACACTATACATCACGATAATTATTTAAAGGTGTATGGTGGTCTGAATATATTTTAAAAGGGATGAGGGATTAAACCCTCAACCCATCTCTATTTATTTGTTATATAACCATATGATCACATGTAATAGTTGTGGGCTATAACTCATGAAGGTTTGAACCATATGTATGCTATAAATAACATATGGTTATATAACCATATAACCATACAAAAATTCACCAACAAATATTCCAACAAAAGAGGGGATCGCGGGGAGTGGAACCTGCGACCTCCCCCCAATAGTGCCAACGATTTAACCATTAGGCCATGTGTGCCACATTTAACGAAGATTCTACAAAATTTAGTAATAAGTTGTCTAAGTATCCGCATGGAGTTTGGGTATGGTTTTGGGCCTGCGGCCTATTTATGGGCACGTGAACAGAGGAAAAGACAATCATATCGAGGAAAATATTTCAATGCAGGGCATGGATCCCAAGACAATACAGATTGTCTCAATTTGCGTGCAAAGGAGGAGACCAAATATGGTATGTCTTGTAAAGAGTTATTTGAGGTATATACTCACTTTTCATGATTTTTTGCAAGGATAATTAATTTGAGGTCTATTTTATGATCTAAGTTCATTTTTAAAAGCATTAGTCCAAATTTCCATTAATGATCTTTTAGCACATTGTTTTGTGTGTCAAAGAGGGTGAAATTGAGCTAGTTTGGAATTTGGTTGACTTTATAGTCAAATTTCTCAGAATTTCGCAAGGATTTCAATGGTGAACTTATTTTCTTGTATTTAGTAATGGAATTAAAGACGGTCCATTAAATTGGATTTTTGTGATCCCATATTGTAATGTAATTAGGTATTATGAGATGATGGAGAGCAATCATGTTATCGAAAGGGGATTTGAAGATGAAGTGATATATGTCATCAATATATATATATATATATATATATAT
>ML783371.1:239015-266764 GCA_009831015.1 Picea engelmannii | reverse complement strand
TTTTATTTTTTTGTTGTGTCATCTCAATAATTTGCAAATTAATAATCATTATATGAGTTTTTGGATAAATAACACATCATCATTTTATGAAATTCTCCTCAATACGAGCAGTAAATTAATTTTGAATGAAGTTAGATGTTGCATGTATATATGGTAAAGAAATAATTAGTGTCTAAGGATTTTCATATAAAGTGGTATCAGATCTGTTTTTGATGTGTATTCAAAAGTTGTTGATGTGATGGGATCCAAGAGTTTAGTTGGTGAATATTTTGAAGGCTCTTATCAAGAGGATAAGATGAGTAAAGCTCTTATGAAGTTGAGGCTATAAAATAATATTAATTAGAAAATATAGAAGGATACTTTTGAGTTAAGAATGAAGTTGCAAGCTCTTGAGGAAGAGAAGAAGAGGTTTCAAGATCAACTGATATGTCATGAGCAATTTCATAAGGGTATTTTTCATGAGTTAGAAAAAAAGTTGCATATCAAAAATCAAGTAACAACACCATGAACATCAATCTATGAAGATTGGAAGGTTAAGAAGGTAAATTATCCAATGAAAAAGGGACTACCTATTTCAAAAGGAATGATCGAGAAATATGACTCCTCATATTATTCCTCTTCTCATCAAAATGGAGAATGCTCGAGGGCAACAAAAGCAAAGAAGAATTCAGATGAAGAGGTCCTTAATAAAAAATTAGTATTACCCTCTAGTCCATAGAAAGGTAACATGTGTAAGACATCTCTAGATAAATATGTGCATGCTACAGGAGAAGGAATGAATACTTTTCCCATTGGTAAATGGTCTAGGTATCCATCTACTTCCAGTGGAACTAGTAACAATGATGTGGAGAAATGTCAAAGAAGACATTCTGTGAAAGTAAATCCCTCCAAGAATAAGGATAAAGGTAAAGATAATTTCTCAAAGTAAAATAAAAGGGGTAATTATAAGAAGGGACCGTGGTTCCAAGATGGGAACAAGACACTCTTCTCTTATTGTGGTAAGAATGGACATTATATCGAGAAGTGTTGGACACTTTGAACTTACCTATGTATGAAGCAGAACAAAAAATATGTAAAGACACTTGCAAGAAGACAAGAAACAAGTCTAGATAAAGTCAATGGTCTTACTGAAAGGTTTGAGAAAGAATACTTCCTAATGGATGGTCTTGGAAAAGTGATATATGAAGACATTGAGGAATGATTTAGGGACAATGGATAATCTCGCCACATTATTGGGATGAGATTAGTATTTCTGAATTTCTCAGAATCCGACACAGATTGCTATGTAGGATCTGGAACCAACACTAGACAAACAATAAGGGGGTATGGATATGTAAGATTCCATCTCGAGTTGGGTGGATTTATGGGAATCAAGCATATGTTATATGTTATATATTTAAAGGTAAACCTACTCTTAGTTGTGGCATTTGAAGATGAAGGTTATGAAGCCACATTCCAGAATGGTTAGGTACTTGTGTATTCAAGAGAAGATACTCCAGACATAACAATAGTGCTTGGTGTTCGCAAGGAGAGGTTATATAGGTTATTGAGAAGACCTATAGTTTCATCTAATGGATTTTTGGATATAGCATCAGATTCAATGTCATATTCAACATCAACATCAGAGGCATTGTAAGAGGTCATAAGTTGCGAGATTCCTCCCATTACAATGGGAAGAATGAGTCCATAAGTAAACCATCTAAAAATTTCATTGTAAATATGTATATTTGTAAATGTAATATGCATATATGTATATGTACTATATTCTATTAGAAGTATTGTAATCCACTCATTGTAAATTATAAGAGTGAACACTCATTGTAAATTATAAGTGTGAGAGGAACTCTATAAATTTTTTATATTTCCACCTTATATTTTGATAAGAGTGAGAGGAATTTTGTAAGAGAGTTTCTATATTTCCACCTTATATGTTGCAAAGAGTTAGAGGAATCTCGTTAAAGAGATTTCTATATAGCCACCTTACATATTATTGAAGTGAGAGGAATCACGTTAAAAGAGATTTCTATATAGGAACTTTGTTTTAGAGTGAGGAATATTATTATAAATATTTCTAAGCCTTTAGGAAACACGTATAGGAAATTTTATTATCTTGTAATCAGTTAAAGGGCTACATATGGATCAAATTTTCAAAGTTAACATTCTTGATTATGAATAATTGAAGGTGAAGGAATAAAAGGATGCAGGAAGTTGGAACATGCATATCATAAGTGAAAAGAGCATTGAGGTAATGCAAATCTTTCTAGAGTTGGTAAAGGAAAATAATCCTCTTTTAAGAGGCATATGTAGATGCATTCTATAATAATATTTAAAATACTTTCATGTTCATGTGGATGTATACCTTGAACAAAATCAAATCAAATATAGATGATAAAGATACAAATCGAGTTGTTTACAAGGAAGGAGAGTAATGGATAGGGGATTCATTCAGACTCCTATATATACATCAACATTACAAGAACAATGAGCACAAAAGGGAAAGGCATAGATCAACATTCAAATTGGTTTCATATTGGACGAGATGGACTATGTTCAACAAAAGGAGATGGGTGTGGATATTGAATATAGGATACAAGTATTAAAAAGATTCAATGAATAGGAATTTTGTTATCAGGGAATCTATGATGCAGAAACAGAGCTATCAGTGATAGTGCTAGAGGCCAGAGTCAGAGCTATATTCCATAAAATCATACAAGAGTACACTGATCTAATACCTAGGATTAGAGATCCAAGATGAAGACTAAATTCCAAAATATTCAACAATATGGAAGAGTGAAGAAGCTTCATCACTAATTTACTAGATATGAACATTTCAGTAAGATGGAAGAGTGAGTTAGATTTATCATCACTAAGTTGTATAATATCTATACTTTTGGAGGTCCAAAAAATCTTCAGTGGGAAGGTGTGATCCAAGAGGATCTAAGGAACACTCACATAGGTTTAGGAGGATCTGACATGCTCACATAGGTCCCATGGGATCCAGAAAATCTCAAAATTTGACCATATAAAATGACCAATAAAAGGGCATCGTTGCATAGAGGTCGTCATCATATTTCCACTGGTGCAAACGACAAGTCAAATGGAGTTTGTATGCAAAAATTACAAGTGGTCAAAGTTCAAGTCAAAACTGACAGAAGTCAAAGGGAAAAAGTCAAGAGGTGACACATGTGCAATGGTGACATGTGACACATGATAGCACATGTGACATGGAAAGGTGGTAACATGGATTGAAATGTTGGTAGCTAACTGGGCAGATCGTACATCCAAGTGGATTAATTATATGTTGACATGTGGCAAGGGATAGCCAATGTGAGGCCACCACATGGAAACCTCCCATTGGCCATTATGGTCAGAGTTATGTAAAACTTATGGAGTCAATAGGGGTCGAACCCGTGACCTCCATAAGCCTTAATAAATCCTCACCTACCATCGCGCCACCATAGTGTTTCTTAACACTATACATCGCAATAATAACTTAAAGTTGTACGGTGGTACAAATAGAGTTTAAAAGGGACGAGATCTTAATCCCTCAACCCGTATCTATTTTTTTGTTATATAACCATATGAAAACATGTATAACCATGGGTTATAACTCATGGAGGTTTGAACCATACATATTCTATAAATAGCATATGGTTATATAACCATATAACCATACAACAATAAACCGAAAAATATTCCAACAAAGGAGGGGATCACGGGGAATGGAACCCATGACCTCTCCCCAATAATTCCAATTATTTAATCGTTAGGCCATGTGTGCCACATTTAATAGACATTCTACCAAATTTAGTAATAAGTTGCCTAAGTATTTGCATGGAGTTCGAGTACGATTTTGGGCACACAACATATTTATGGGTGCACGGACCAAGCCTGAGACACACATCCCAAGGAATTTTTTTTATGCAAGACATGGATCCCAAGGCAATATGGATTGTCTATATTTTCATGCAAAGGAGGAGGCTAAATATGGTATGTCTCGTAAAGAGTGCCATGAGGTATATTAATAGCTTAGGCAACTTTATACTCATTTTTCATCATTTTTCTCAAGGATCATGAATTTTAAGTAAATTTTATGATCAAAGGTCATTTGTGAAATTATTAGTCCAAATTTCCATTAATGAGCGTTTAGCACATTATTTTACGTGCCAAAGAGGTTGAAATTGAGCTAGTTTGAAATTTGGTCGACCTTATAATCAAATTTCTCATAATTTCACAAGGATTTCAATGGTGAACTCATTTTCTTGTTTTTAGTAATGGAATTAAAGAGAGTCCATTAAATTGGATTTTTGTGAGCCAATATTGTAATTTAATCAAGTATTTTGAGATGATTGATAACAATCATGTTATCTGTTGGATTACCGAGAGGGGGGGTGAATCCTTTTTCACCATAAAATGCAAGTGTTATATCAATGTAGCATTATCATCCAATAATCATAGAGTAAATAAACAATGAACAAATGAGCAATCATACACATACACAGTACACCAATGTTTTTACATGGAAACCCAAAGCAGGATTAAACTACATAATTCTTTTTCTTGTATGTCTTGATGAATTACATTCATTGGAAGCAACAAATTCTTTTGTTTTCTAGATGCAACTGGAAGGAGGCTCCAACCCCCTAGTTTCTTAGGCTACAACCTGAGGGAAGATAAAACTCCCCAATTCTCTATCTACAACCAGAAGGAGGCTACAACCCCCTATGTTCTCTGTCTACAACCGGAAGGTGCCTACAACCAACTGTCCTTAACATGTCCAACTTCCCTGATGTAGAAGTAGAATGATGGAACCACTGTCACACTATCACTGTGAGATATACCACTATAACAGTCTGTACCAATCAACCTGTAATCAACCCGTGACATAAAAAAGTGCATCAACCATGCATCAAACTGTACCAAACAACTTGTAATAAGCCTGTACCATAAACAAGTGCATCAACCATGCACCAACCTATACCTCAACCTATACCATCAACAAGTACATCAACCATGCACTAAATATGTACCAATCATGTATCAAATACACATAAAATATGACTCATCAATATGTACCAACATCATCAACTATACACCTCATGTATGTGCCAACTCATCAACTACTTGTCTCAACCATGTACCCAACATGTACCTCAGCCAAAATCCCATATCAATTTCATCATCCAAATCTTATTTGTAAATTTGTAATAGACCTGGTGTATATGATCACATACCTGCAAACCTTCCTTAACTTTAACAATAAGATACTAGCATTTTCATCAAAATTTACTTTAGTCTCACATGACTAATTTAGGATTAGTCAAAAACCCTAACTTGCAATAATCATAACTATGTACATGTAATGAATAAATATCTGAAAATGGTACACAATGGTCTTTAGTGTCTTTTATGAAATTCCTCCAGATTTCACTACTTGGAACCTCTCAGAAAAGGAGTTATAAAAAAAATGGCATACCTTGTTGAATTTTGGCTTATTCTAGAGAGCGAACTTGTAGAGAATTCCCCGCACATAATAGTTGTTGTATGGATCTAAAAATTGTACACATAATACTACAGACTGTACTCCAACAAATACATTTGGTATTACTGAAGTTGGATCTGTTATGAAGAAGGTATGACGTTTTTACCCAAAACACATGTTTTAGACTAGTTTCAGGACTGGCCACAAACCCTATTTTCCACGGTGTGTAAGTCCAAAAATAAAATGACCCACAATCTTAAATTTGTATCATAGCTACTTAGATATGTTTCCTCAATGGCCTCCCAATTTCATGGTCTGAATCATTCTAGAAAAAAAGTTATTTCAAAAATGGTGAGATGAACTGTAAATAACATACCTTAGAAAGCATCATCAAAAGAATTTATCCTCCCTTGAATTTCGACTTTCTTTACTTCACCTTCCCTCTGAAATTTGTCTTAGATCCTTTGGTTAACTAAGTCACCTGTATATATTCAATATGCTCAAGTGTGATTAAAATGAGATAGCCTTGCCTCTTATTTATACTTTCATGTAGCTTCCTCAAGGGGTTACATTTTAACCATCTTAACCCACTTTCCTTATTTTAGGGTTAACCCACTTCTAACCATTTGTCCACTTAGTAATTTCTCCATTAAATTTATTATTTAAATAATTCATTTTGTATTCACTTTGACTTATAGTACAATCATCACTTCACTTTATTATTTACCTTCTAAAATCTCGTAAACCAATTTGACTACTTTGACCTTTTGGGGCTTCTAGATGACTCATGAGGGTTCTCCAATTTCACATGACCATAACTCTCTAACCGTGAGGAGTTACGTGACATTCCACATACCACTGGAAATGGAATGAAATGTGTTATCCATATATAATAGTATTACCTTCAAATATATTAAAACTCATACCATTATATATGAAACAAGCATGGGTCGATTACCCAAACCTTTGTGCTACCAGAATTCGCTACCAAAATTTCTCCAAGGGTTGACATCAATCACTAAGGGTTTAAATAAATCTATAATATCACTCTCCAATGGTTGACATCAATGAAAATCAACAATCCATACCAATTTTCCATCAACCTAAGCCAATTGTCTTACAATCTCCCCCTTTGGCATTGATGGCAACATTTAGTCATGATAACATTCATGCTTATAATCCTCATCAATATTTCTATCTCTCGCCCTTTGACATCAATGGAAAAGGGTATCTATGTTTGGGGCTGCTCCCCCTGACTGATCTCTCCTTGGGGTTGCTCCCCCTGTCTACATGTCTTTGATTTTTCTTTATTTTTATAAGCCTATGATTACTCTCTCTCCCTTCATATGAATAATATTTCCCCCTTTGACAAGGGGTATCACTCTGAATTCATATCGCTCATTCTTCCCTTGTTAAAATCACTCCCCTTGGGAAAATGCCTCTATGCTCTCTCTCCAAGAATTTACCTTTGCATCTGATAAATCTCTCCCCGTTTGTCATCAATGGAAAAGGTATCTTTCCATCTGGGGCTGCTCCCCCTAACAAAACGCTTCCTGAAACTGATATCCCAACCTGAATTTTCATATTTATGGTGCTTCCTCATGTACATATAAGACATATAATATAAGCATTAAAAATAATTCATTTTGGAGTAGAAATCACTCCTAGTCTCTGGCGAAGATACTCAAAGGCTTCCCGTGGAAGCGGTTTTGTAAAGATGTCTGCCACTTGTTCTTTTGTGCCCACATATTCAACTCTGATGTTCTTCTCTAGAAGTCACCCTCAGAAGTCACTTGTTAGCACTAGAAGTCACCCTCAGATTGCATAGAAGGTAAGCCTAGTACCCATAAGTTTATACAGTAAATGTACATGAGTTTTAGGTGATCAAATGGAGAGGAATCAATGATAATAATGTTTTAATTCAGAAATATGGACTAGAATGCATAAGCAATTGAGGTTTGGAATCAAATTAAGTCAGTGAGTTGGAGTAAGGGTGAATAGAGGGAATACTTTGGTGAGGAGAGTGTAGAGGTCTGTTGTGGACATCAAGTCTTCCAGCATCCTAAGGAGGAAAACCTTAGATGCAAGATCCTCTTGAATTCAAATCTCAAAGAAACTGAAAGAAATTATAACAACACTATAATACAACATTCATGATAATACAGTCATAACAATCCATGTGAATCAGTCAATCATGAACTCTCTCAGTATCAAAGGCAACTAATATAGACAAAGAAAGATGACTTAGATTAACTAAGATGTCTAAAAAACAAATACATAACCAGAGAACCCGTGTTCTTCATAAAAATGAATTACAATGGCAGGGAGCCTAGCTCAACCATTCGACCTTAACAAAATATCAAAAATTATTATATATACTAAAAATACTACAACCACCAGGAATGTGATCGGACCCCTGCATTCAAAGTTTCCAATCGATGCCTACTTTCTCAGCCTGTGCATGCCTTCTTATGTCAGATGGGAGCCTGACTTAGTTATGTTCTTTGCAGGAAAATCCATCCCTTGGGAAACTTTGGATTGACAAGCTCCCCCCATGACCATTCTCAGTATGCTTTCCATTTATGGGATGAGACGAGGTCTCAACTGCCACCCCCATTTCCATTAACTACCTTCATCGAGATTAGGACGAGGCTTGATGCCCATTAATGTTCCAGGAAGTTCCCACAACCTCTTCGAGTCAATATCGGTGCCTCGAGGCCATGTAGATATTCTTCTGTGACCAATACAAGAATTTTCAGTTTTTGGCACAACTCTTCTCCATCGCTCCATCCTGCATGTGAACTCAAGCCATAACTTGGCACTCATATCCAAATTCGCTTCAGGATTTCATCTTTTGGGAGTCTTCACTCCACTTGATTCCAAATATCTTGATGCCTGAAATTGCGAAATGGCCTTATTCAGATCGATGGTCGGACTTTCTTTGAATTTGACAGCCACGATTGCTTCCTCGAAAACCCCAGGCGTTAGTCGTTCAATAGGCTCTTACCCTTCTTTATGGCCCCACTTTCCATATGACCACAGGCCATGACCATGGGCATAATTCCTGGGTGCTTTGTGACTTCATGCTTTGCAAACTTACGCCCTGCTCAATGCTAAAACCTCTGATTCGTGAAACCGTGAATTCTCGGATCTGGTGCCACATGTGACTCTGAATCAGACAACTCTTGCTGATTTTCAGCTTCAGGACTTCGGACCTCGGCCGAATTCACGCAATGGGCACAAATATTTCCTCCCAGACCCTCTTTCCACATGACCTTGGGTTGTGACCCGGTGCTTATATTCAAAGTGCTTCGGGGTTTCTCTTTTTGGGACTTTGAAAGATAGCTCCCTTTAAACCTTCTGATTCATGAAATTGTGAATCCATTGATCTGCTTCCACGTGTTCCTCTGAATTGAATGGTACAGATTAATTGTGGCACTTCAAGACCTCGAGCCTTTGGGCCTTTGGCATTTCGGGACTCAATAACTTTGTGCATTCCTCACTTCAGTTTTCCCGAAATGACTTTGTTGGCCCTTGGTTATTGAAGCAAGCAAAGATCAAGGAAGAAAAGGGAGAATGTGAAATGCGTGGAAGACACAGTGACTGTTATTGGGTCGAAGTGAACAAAAGAGTAGAAAATATGGAGCGAAGCCTGAGAAATAAAGTCATTGGACGAGGAGATCAGGGATGACATATAAGAAAGGAAGAAGGATCATGGATAGGTAAGCAAGTGGAAAAAGCCACCATTGGATTCTTTGGAGCACCGCGTGAGAAGGAAGGAAAGACAGGTTGGTGAAGCCTGTAAAATGCAGGTCAAGTTTACCTAGGGTTATAGACACCTAGGGTTTTGGTATCTAGGGTTTTGGACACCTAGGCTTAGACCTAAGGATGTCAGTGAGTGATTTTAATGCATAAATAAAGGTCAAGAGGACCTGGGTTGGGTTGGTATCAAGATAGGTTGTCATTGTTGCTATCGATCGATCTGATTGTTGTTGTGAGAGACTATAGTGTGAGAGAGAGAAGTGTTGAGAGTGAGAGCCTTTTGGTATTGTAAGATCTTCAGCTGGGTGAGAAGATCGAACCTGCAACTGGGTGTGCAGGGAGGGGAGAGAAACAAAGGAGAAGAAAGAATATATGTTATCTAAGAGCATAGATAAGAACTGTATGCTTTACTTAAATACAATAGAGCATAGTTTTGTGGATGTAGCCCTAAAGAGAGGGTGAACCATGTATATTTTGTGTTGTGTGTGATTGATCTTCTATCTCTATCATTGATATACTATGATTACATCACTGTTTTAGATCTAATAAGTAGATGTGCATAATAGATCTAAGTTGATAAGTGATATATGAATGTTGTGTTGTTCTTGTGTTAGATCCACTTGATATTCCCTTTGGTTGTAGACATCTCTTTCCTACAACCCCCTCATAAAGGCTTCAGGTGAGACTACATCTGCTTTGTAGGTGTTGCCAAAAGGGCCAGTAGTTAGGTCTTGTTGGTACGCTCTTGGAGCTGAACCCTGGGTCTTCCCCTGTGCTAACAAATGGTTCTGTTTCCGGGATAGGAATCTTCTTTAGGGAATGTCAAGGTGATTTCCATTGAATACAAAGATTCAAAAGTGGATAGAATATCAAGAAAAGGACTTCGCTAAAGCCCAGAACAAGAACCCTAATCTTAGTTCAGAGGATTGGTTGGAGAAATAAATTTTTACCGATATACACGAGATATTCTTTGGAGGGTGTTATAACCCTAAATTGCACCACACATGCTTACCTGGAATCAATCCAACTCATATCCCTTCATTGCCAAAACATCTGCTGAGCAAACTCTTTGGAAATCCTCTTGTGTCAAGGCCCACGTGACCTAACCCATTACTGCACACGTGTGCACGCTGGTTGGCTCACTACAGCCCGTGTGTACCTAACAAAGCATGAAAAGAGGAAAGTTGCCGACGGAACAAAAAGCTATGGGTCAGTTAATTGAAACTCCCGGCCATGCATGGTTGAGGGTTCGTCCAAAACCCTAACTCCTTCTAGCCTATAAAAGAAGGGGTAGGGGTACCATTTGGAAGATGAAACATTATAGCGAAGAAACTCTGCCCATTTTTGTAATCCATTGTCCCAACCCTTTATCCTTTCCTCAAGCCAAAGGAGAATTAATGAAAAGTAGTTGGAGGACGAAGAAGAGGAGCCCAGGATCAGGTTCAAGGAGCGGTGGCCGGTCTCGACTTTGATTGTAAGTTGATTCATTTTCATTAATAAAAAGAATACTTTTCCTGTCCCAATGCACGAGTTATCTATGATTTGATGAATTTGTGTTTGATTTCTAACCCTTGAGCAGGAAAGTAGCATGCATGCATAGTTGGTATTTGTCTTGATTGCAGGTTATCTGTGGAAGGAGCAGCACAAGCAAGTGGTCAAAGCGCAACGGAGGATCTACATCAAACGCCGGTAAAAAAGTTAGCGATTCTCTTCATGTAGTTACTGTGAAAGAGGGGTTTTAATATTGGGTGGTAGGTTAAAAGTAATTTATTTTTGGTCAACATTTGCATGCAAGCCCGACCCTAGTTTGCTAGTCTGTAGGGTATTTTTCCCAACAACAGAGTTGGCGACTGTACTGGGGAAGATACTCTTTAGGGTTTCTAGTTTAGTTGAGTTTTTGGGTAGATTAAAAAGATTAGATTTTCTGTTTCTTTTCCTGTCTTTTTCTGTAAGGTCTGAGCGAGCAGGGAGCCTGGTTCTTCATACCAATTTTCCTTGAATTCTGCTTGACGGTAGTTGTCGGGACATACAGAGGTACACGCGGCCTGCAGAAGGCCTGCACGCGTGTACCCGCACCCTAACCTCTTACAGCCCGTGTGTGAACACTAGCTATAGAGGTTTCAGTAGCGTGTAGGAGTTCAGAGAACTTTAAGAGGTAGTCCTCCTCTTCCCTATCAAAATTATACATTCTCAGGGGGTTTTCTGGAATCCTGTCTGAGTCTTGCTGGTTCACGGTCCAGTCTCGGTTTGTCTTTTTGTGTCTTGTTATTCCTTTCAATTATTTTTATTTTCTGTTAGAAAGAGAATTCAAGCCTTCAAGGGACTCTGGTTTTCAATACCAGAGGCCTCTTCCTGGTCTGAACTACCTGTTTTTATCTCTGTCTTAGAAGTTATACATACACGCGGCCTGTACAAGGTCAGCCCGCGTGTACAAGCGTCCTGTTTCAGCTCAACACGCGTTCGCATGCGTGCTGTTGTAGTGACAGTAGCGTGCTTGAAAGGCTACTTTTTGCTCAGGGTGGGGCAGTCATCCCCTCCTTTGATGAGAAGTATTCCTATCATGTGTTTGAGTCTAGGGTTGAACAGTCAGTAGGTTAGGTCATCTTACCCTTAGCCTGCTTTTTCTCAGTTGATAGTTGAACGAAAAAANAGATACTTTTCTTTACGGTTTTTAGGCAAGCTTAAGAGTCTATGTTTTCTTTATTGCATTGTGTGTCTTTTCTCTGATTCTTTGTGATCTGCGCTTTAAGCCAGAATTTGTTTTTCTTGGTTTTGTGCTTGTCGGTATTTTCCCTTTGTTGCTTTATTTAGCACTTAAATAAAAAAATCTCTTTTCATTTTCTTCTTTGTTTAAAGAGTGTGTTTCTTCATCATTAGCTAGGGAGAAGTCTTTATTTCGTAAGTTTTTGCAATGCATTTATAGCATAAGTAGCTCATGGTCGAGCGGAATTTCTTTATTTTTTCTGCATAAAATCTTAGAAAAGTTGAAAAGAAAAAATAAATCCTTCTTTGTGAAAAGTTGCTGAAAATTTTGCATTTAGTAAAAGTCTTTTGTTTCCAGTTTTTTTTTTCATTCATTTTTTCTTTCGTCTTTACACACCATCAATTTCACTTCCATACCTTTTGACGTAATAAAATCATTAAAAGCAACGATAATTTAAAAACTATTAGACTTTTTGTTTGTAGGGTTCACAAACTAGTTCAGGTCTAGGGCCTTGGATCAGGTTGGAGAGGAAACTCTCCAAGGCCATTCAAAACCAAACATTAGATTCTGTGGTAGGGAGTGTAGAAGTCTAGTTTCATGGAAGTTATCCGAGACCCCCCTCTAACACAGGGGATAAACACGAGGTCGCGTGAAGAAAGGTAGCGGAGATAACCCCTCCAAAGCCGGACCAATCGTAGTGGAGAACACATATCGAGGGCTTGTTTTGGGATTCCGTCGTTTTCATTTTCCACGGGGCTTTGTGGGTCTCGAATCCATTCGAGGTCCTTAGTTGTATTCCATACCATTTTCTCTCGATACCCTTGACAGGTTTCGGGCTTGATACCCTACTCATTGTGGTCTACCTGACTTTCGACTGTACCTGCCTGGTGACTGTTCGCGTGCTGGCAACCTAGTTGCCAATCTTTTTAGGGACATACACAGGTGACTGCGGGGGTATACCGCGGTACCTAGGAAAGACATCAGTCCATGCTTTGCAGAGTATACCCAGAGGGTTCTTCCATGTTCGAGTTGCACTTGCACCGGTAAGTTTCTCTAGTGTTGGTTGTTGTAACTGTTCTTCCAACTAGTTTAGTGTTTGCTTGTCTTATCTCTTAGGGGATTCTTTTTAGTGCGTGTTACTATTTGAACGTGTAGAATACCTTAGCATGTCATGGATATTTTCACACAGTGGAGGATCCCGAGCTCCACCAGTCACGAAGGCTTCTGGGCCTGCCGTCGGTTATACTGGAGCCACCCCCGCCACCATTGAAGCGGAAGCTAGACCAACAAGGGTCTTTTGAAGCGACTGGGTTACAAACCATTGTGCCCGAACAACTCCTGGAGGAATCAACCGCCAACCTTGGCTCGGTTGAAACCCCAACCACTGATACTTGGAAACCAGTTATTGTACCTATCCAATTTTACGAAAGCTTGTCAGTGCCTCACACAGCTATGGGAACAAATGTTGTTACTTCCTCTGGGAATTCTTCCATTCCCACCATAGTTGCTAACACAGGAGAAGCATCTCCTAACTTTCCATCATCGTTCCAAGTCACCATGGTCTCGGCCGCAACTACGTCGCACAGTGGTCCAATTTCATCTATGGCAGCGGCCACAACTCCCTTCACACCTAGTGCGACAGGTCCTCCGTTCTCATACGGTATGCCTAGCTCGGGCACAAGTCCCACACTCACTCACTCCACTTTACAGACTTTGGGTCTGGGGGCAGGGAGCTCTAACACTCCTCTGCAAGGTCAACTTGGGGGCACTTCTATCCCTTTTAATTCTTTTCCTTACGCTGGAGGTCATATCTCTCCTTCGTCCCCTTCGCTTGGTGGTCTGCATCAGCAGTCCGTCGAACAACCTGCACACACTAGTTTATTTGGAGATGGGAGTCAAGGAACACCTGCGCACAGTATGTCAGTAGGTTCGTCTCCGTTTGTTTGGAACGGGACATTTGGTAACAACACTTTCGCATCCACTTCTTTCCCGTTTGGGGGTACTCCCATTTTTGGACAGTCTACTCCGGCGCAGGGTACTATTCCTGCGCCGAGGGAACATATAGCAGGACCTTGGAACTCAAGACGAGGATCCATTCCCTCCTCTGGAATGTCGTTTTGGGGTAATTCTTTCCACAGTCAATGGGACCCTGGACAGACTACTATGCCTCTCCCATCCGGACCGGCATGGGGTAATCCTTCCCAAATTCCTTCAAACACGATGCATGCCCAACATCCTATGTCATTTATGGGAAATCAGCTGATGATGTCTCGACAGATGCAAAATCCTTATGCTGGTCAGGGCCATGGTTTCTACCAGAATCCAGGCCAGTAGCCAAACATTTCCTGGCAACCTGGTGCCAGTCAAACTCCAGGACCCTTTTTCCCAGGTTATCAGCAGCAACCCAAACTACCATTCATGGCGACATTACACTTGCCAGATTTGACAAGGTTGTTAAATGATCCTATTTTTCATGATCCACGTTGGCCTCCTATGCCGACGAAGTTGCCTTAGGACATTCCCAAGTTCGAGGCCAATCCTAATGAAGATCCAGGTGATCATGTGACTACCTTCCATCTTTGGTGTTCATCTAACTCATTGAAAGAGGACTCTGTACAGTTGCGATTGTTTCAACGCACTCTTATAGGGAGTGTCACGAAATGGTACATCGAGCTCGACCGCTCAAGATACTCTTCCTTTGGCGAACTGGCGATGGCTTTCCTTAACCATTTCTAGTTACCTGTGAGATACGATGCTGGCACAGAGTTGCTTGCCAATTTCGAACAGACAATAGTGGACCATATCTCTGATCATATCCGAGAGTGGAGATGCTGGAAGAGTCTAATCAAAGTACCAGTCCCACCAGAATTCCTACTAGAGTGGTTCCTTAAGTCTTTGGTTCCACAATTATCCAAAGACGTCGCGACTTCCAGAGTTTTCTCCGAAGAAGATGCCATCATGAGGGCTCAACAGTTTGAGCTCATCTATTCTCAGTCTGGTTTATTATACAACATCCTGCCGGATGCACCACGATCAATACTGGATAAAACTAGACAGAGAGTTGGACCACATGCCGATGGTATTGTTGGTTCAGCACAAACCAAGCTCGCCGAGCAATTGACAAAGCAATTTCAATAGTTATCTATACAACACTCAGCGGCCAACCAGACTACTTCCTTGGCTGCTCCTCCTACCCAAACGTTGGAAGTACACTCTGTACAGTCGACTACCCCAAAGTCCACCCAACAACCTGAAGGGAAGAAAAAACAACGCAAGAATGGTAAGGGGGAGAAAAAACCCACTGATAATGCTGGCGGGGACACTACAGAAAAACAGAAGGCGAGGTATCCATGCAACTTGTGTGCGGAAGACCACCCAACTCATCTTTGTCCTCGACTTGCAGAGGCCCAAAAGTTTGTCACACAACAACAACAAGTAGTGTTGACTAATCCCTTTCAACATGGGAAAAATTTAACTCAAGCCTCTATAAGTGTCGAAGGGGGAGGCCAAGAAACCTGCCCTCCTCCAAACAATCCCTCATCCGCGAACATATATATGGTTAGGGGTGATGCTTTCATAACGACTAGAGCACACGACTATAGTAAACCAAGTGCTTCTAAAAAGGGTAAAGAAGCTGAACTCCCATCTCTTCCTCTACAGATCGAGAAGACGTTGGGAGAAACAATGACACGCATTTCAAAGGGATCATTTAAGAAAGCTTCTCACAACCCAAATGCAAGGGCCACCCAGAATTACTCTGTGGTGGAGGATTTATAACAAACCCCTTGTGCTATGTCTACTTTGGAAGTCCTCCAAAGCTGCCCTGCTCAGAGGAAAGCCTTGTTAACTGCTTTAGGCTCTACTGAGACTTGTAACCCGGGTACCATCATGTTAGATACAACCGACTTAAAACCTCGTCTGCCTTACCACGAAGTGTTTCAGATAGTAGTGTCTCATCCCACAAAAACTTTTACACGGAATATCTTCCGCACGGTGGTCGACGAGGGCGCCTCGACATGCGTTATGTCGTTAGCATGTTGGAAGGCCATTGGCCAGCCCACTTTGTCTCCTTCGCCTACTCTCCTCACTGCTTTCGACGGTCGTTCTTTTCGACCACATGGCATCGTTCCTTCTTTCCCTGTGCAGGTAGGAGGGAAGACCGTGTGTGTCGAAGTAGAGGTATTCGATGCTCCCCTCGACTATAACCTCTTGTTAGGTTGGAGTTGGACTTATGATATGAAAGTTGTGGTTGCTAAAGTTTTTTGAGTCTTGTTGTTTCCACACGAGGGTCAGATAGTGACCATTGATCAACTATCTTTCTCCAGACCTGACCCAGCATTGGGGGCATCCATGGTCCCGATGATTGATAATCCTCAACCAGGTGTCGTTAACATCGTAGTTGGTTTGTGCCCATCCTTGATGGGTACCTTTGATTACCCACCTCCTCACGATGATGTCAAATTTATATCTAATCACCATAAGGTTGAGATTTTTCAAGTTTCATCATTTCGCACGACTTACTTTGAGGATCCTTGGATTCTTCCTTCCCCATCAACCACAATGGATGAGACAGGGCACTCAGGCATGTCCATGCCCTTGTCGGCCACTGAAGTAGCATACTTTTTAGTTCAGCAAGATTTAGCTAACCCTGATCTGAATCCTGCACAAGAGTTAGATCCACTTCTAGAGCCTATTTGGGCTCAGGGTTCTCTTGCTAACGTCAATTCGTTAGACTTAGTCTTGCCTTCTGACGAAGCAGTAATCGAAGCAATGACTAGTCCAGACAAACCTTGGGACGATCTTCATCACAGATCATATTTCCTCCCAAAGTTAAGCCGAATCAAAGCAGGAGAATTCATCGTGACTATGACTGGAGATAGGTCTTGTCATACTAATCCCTTAGCTACACACAAGATCTATGCTGAGGGTAATATGGCAACAGTTGTGGAAATGATACCTATCAATATCTCCAGAACCCCTGGCGTCATAGACAATGGTTTCGTCGGAGCATACAACTCCCCCGAGGAGATGTCAGGCATCGACCCATAAAGATTCTATCATGAGCTAACTTTGTTGTTTTTCAAGCTCGCTTTGAGATCCGAAAGCAACATCCGATGAGACTGCATTTACGCTTTTCAATCTCATCCAGATTAACTGAGAAAAGTAACCATTATGGAGTCTTCTTTAAGCCCTTTTCAGACTCCTTAAAGATGAAAAGATTGTCGAGTGACCTTGTTTATTCACACTCGTTAAATTGGTCCTGAAGAATGTTCCTTAAACGAGTCTTCTTTTAATCCCTTTTCAGACCCTTTACACATGAAAATATTGCCGAGCGATCTTGTGGCCTTTCACGCTCGTTAAACTGAAATTTGAAGTCATGTCTGTCCGACGGTAGTTTACCCCTTTTTCGGTCCTGACGGTCAACTGTATGAACAAAGGTATACTCTATAGAACTTCTGTTCTTTAGAAGAGTACTCTCAGGTATAATTTTATTCCTTTTTCGGGCCTGAGGGACTAAATTTATGAAAAAGAAACCCCCATGGAGTCCATAGTTAAGCTATTTTCAGACTCCCTAAAATTGAAAATATCGTCGAGTGACCTTATTCTTTCACACTCGTTAAATTGGTCCAGAAGAATATTCCTGACGGAGTCCATAGTTAATCCTTTTTCAGACTCCTTAAAAGTGAAAAAATAGCTGAGTGATCTTGTCCTTGTCACACTCGTTAAAATGGTTCTGAATTGACGTCTAATCGGTGCTAGTTTATCCCTTTTTCGAACTGACTAGACTATCTTCGAAAAAGGTACCCCAACAAAGTCTCCTTTTATGCTTTTTCAGACTCTCTAAATATGAAAAACCACCGAGCTTACCTTCTCTAGGCTCGTTAAACTTACATCGAAGGATGTTACCATTGTGTGTTCTATCAACCTCATTTGCATACCTTATCCACCAGCCTTGTGACAGTTTGCTTATGGGTCTTAACACCTTTGGCCGCCAGAGGATTTTTCCCGAGTGTCATTTTCCCAGAACATCAGTCTTGTCCTTGTGCCTTGAGTTTGTATGTTTGCAGTACTCATTCCTCCATTGTAACGTAATATTCCTTTATTATTTTTTTAAAAAATTATCAAAAAGAACAAAAAAAATCAAATATACCCCAAAAATAGGATGGGAAAGGTATTTTCTTTATTGGCAGTATAATGAGTCGCCCTTGGATAACGCACATCTGTCCGTTTGCGTATCAGACTATGGGATGTAGTACGACCTTAGGAAGATTTTCTCGCTATATAGAGTTGTGTCCTCCACCGTTTGGTTACTCTTCCAAACATATGGAGAGTTTGCGTTGGCTCCTGCTTCGTAGACTTATGATTAACATGTATGCTGCCTGAGTCTTATCACTTGTCGTGCTCTTGTCCAAGGGAAGTTTGTCACTAAGCCTAAGTCCGCCCCTCTGCAATATGTCTCTTGTCTGCATACCCAGCCATCCTGAAAGTCCAATCAAGTCTTTGTTCGAAATCACTAAAGCCTTCAGTCTGATCATCAAGATTATCAAGTCCGCAACCGACGAGCCGGCGAAGAACTCTGGGTAGTGCAGTCGTACACTCATATTACACTCCTACCCAAGTTTTAGAAGATTTTGATTTTTTTGCTCGAGCTCTAAAGTACAGCCATCAGGCCACATCATCTTCTGAAAGATGGGTAATCTATATGTATATCTTTCTTATTTCGAGATGTAGCTCCACTGTGTATTATTCGCGGCTACTCTTTATAGTCATTTGACATGGATCTACAGTGTATTTGATTGGTATCCATGGTTTTATTTTATCCCGAGCATGGGTATGCTCGCCTCAGTGAGACATTTGTTATTTTGCAGACGACACCTCCTGGTTCCTGATCCTTGGGCTCACTCATTCAGCACATCAGTAAAGATTGGTAAAAGATTGGTAATGTATTTCGTCCATCAGATGCTCTTATGACCTCACACATTAGGGGGCATCTGTTATAACCCTAAATTGCACCACACATGCTTACCTGGCATCAGGACAACTCATATCCCTTCATTGCCAAAACATCTGCTGAGCAAACTCTTTGGAAATCCTCTTGTGTCAAGGCCCACGTGCCCTAACCCATTACTGCACGCATGTGCACGCTGGCTGGCTCACTACAACCCGTGTGTACCTAACAAAGATGAAAAGAGGAAAGTTGTTGACAGAACAAAAAGCTATGGGTCAGTTAACTGAAACTCCTGGCCATGCATGGCCAAGGGTTCGTCCAAAACCCTAGCTCCTTCTAGCCTATAAAAGAAGGGGTAGGGGTACCATTTGGAAGAGGAAAAATTATAGCGAAGAAACTCTGCCCATTTTTGTAATACATTGTCCCAACCCTTTAGCCTTTCCTCAAGCCAAAGGAGAATTAACGCAAAGCAGTTGGAGGACAAAGAAGAGGAACCAGGATCAGGTTCAAGGAGCGGTGGCCGGTCTCGACTTTGATTGTAAGTTGATTCATTTTCATTAATAAAAAGAATACTTTTCCCGTCCCAATGCACGAGTTATCTATGATTTGATGAATTTGTGTTTGATTTCTAACCCTTGAGTAGGAAAGTAGCATGCAAGCATAGTTGGTATTTGTCTTGATTGCAGGTTATCTGTGGAAGGAGTAGCGCAAGAAAGTGGTCAAAGCACAACGGAGAATCTACATCAAACACCGGTAAAAAGGTTAGTGATTCTCTTCATGTAGTTACTGTGAAAGAGGGGTTTTAATCTTGGGTGGTAGGTTAAAAGTAATTTATTTTTTGTCAACATCTACATGCAAGACCGACCCTAGTTTGCTAGTCCGTAGGGTATTTTTCCCAACAACAGAGGGATCCATCAGGAGCTATATGAGTGGCTAGCTACATTAGCAGATACCTAGTTCGCGATCCGATCTAGACCTCCTGTGGTTTGGATGTTGGAGCTGATCAAGAAGGTCAAAATAGTTGATAACTCCATATCACAAGTTGTAGATCACTGGCTTCATATTACCATTGGAGGGTACATCATAGATTTTTTTGTTGATAGAATAGAATCATATAGCCAAGCTGAGAGATATTTTTTCAAGGGACCTCGAGGGAAATTTTTTCATTTTCTGAAGCTAAGAATCAAGATGTTATTGCATGAGAAGAACATATTGAAGACACAATAGATTGGTTGGATCAAGAAAGGATAATGTTAAAAAATTAGGACAATGACAGCGACACAAAAGTTGGACATACGCGTAGTGGGAGAGTGTTCAGAGAAGTTGACCTTGCGAACCTGTTCAAGCAGAACTACAAGGAGGAGGGTTTCTACAGTGGAGAAGAGGTAGATCTAATAGACGAAGAACATTCAGAACCTACTAGGGTAGAAGAAAGTGAAGCTGAAGAGATTCGCTGAAGAGAACCTGAGACCTCGAAAACTACACAGAACATTGAAGTAAGTATTGTTATCCCTCCTGTTGATTTTGTACTATTAAGCCACCAGAGTACCCAGAGCACTGTCAATAGTAGACCACCACATATTCAGTCAAGAACCCTAGTGAGATCTATGGAAGATGAGATTAGAATTCCTATCTTTAGGGGAGATGGATCTGAAGATCCTGACTAGTACTGGTTCCTATGTGAAGCCGTATTTAATATTAAAAATGTCACCACCGAAGCAATGAAAAGAACCTGATTCGGTACCACTCTAAGAGATCATGCACTGAGTTGGTACATGAAGCTGGTTCAAGGACTTACACATCCTAAGCCATTGAATCAGATCAAGAACCTGCTAATTGTAGAATTCAAGAAACCTAAGTTAGGATCCCAATGTATCACAGAGATAAAAGAGATCAAGTAGAAGGTGGTTGAACCAGTTTGGGAATTTGACTAGAGATTCAAGACCTTAACAGGCCGATTGAATTTTCAGATCCCAGATGAACAGAACAAAGAATGGTTCATTGTTGCACTCTTGCCACACATCAGATTTCCCCTAATGCAATAGAATATTTCTTCACTTTCTTAGGTGTTGGAGATCGCCATGAAGCTAGAATCAGCCCCCATGGGAGAATCCAGCTCAGGCATGAGCCAGATCTTGAGTCAGCTAACTAGTTTGTTTCTGCAGGTTGAAGATATGAAGAAAGACAAGGGAAAAGATAAAAGAGAAGACATCTGGTGTGTCAAATGCATATCAAAAGGCCATGATAAGTAACAATGTCCCCTATTCAATGAATACTTGGCTTTTGGAGCTTCGAGCCCCTTGAAGCAAGTCACCTTACATTGGTGCGAAGTATGCAGAAACAAACATCACCCTGGTGAGTGCTACTACATGAAAAAGTATGTTCAGACACCTACAAATTTGTACTATACATTCTGTAATTCCATAGGACATGATGATAGATATTGTAGGGATTACGATCTCATGCATGAAAGGTTAAGAGACTTATATAAGATTTAATGCGAAGTATAGCAAGAAGGAAACACTACGCAGTATAAATCTTATGGGAGAGGAAACTTCAACCCTTGCGATGGATTTAGAGGAAGAGGACAAAGAGGAGGAATGGGTTGAGGCCGAGGAAAGATCATCTGTTATAACTGCACACAACTAGGACACCTTGCAAGGGATTGCTAGAACCCTTGTACTACTTGTAGCTACTGTAGCTTGTTTGAACATGTTATAAAAGATTGTCCTATGTTGCTAGATAAGCTTCAGGAGAGACGAGGACCTCAGCAGAACCCACAAGTGCAACTGATATATGTTGAACCTCACGGAGAAGACCCTAGATTCGATGTTATAATGAGAGGAGGCATTGTTACAGGAGAAGACAAACTAACCCAAGGAAAGATTACCGAAGACTTAGGAATCAGGAAAGCTACATAGAAGACCCAAACTTTTGATGCAAAGAAATAAATACAAATATTTGAGGAAGCAAGAAAAGAGCTCAGAGGAGACCAAGGTTCCTCATCAAAGACAAGACCAGAAGTGAGATAATATGGAATTCCTCTGGCATTTGATCATTCTGCTTTGCCGAAGAAAGGAAAAGAGGTAAGCAAGCTCATGGAATTTTTATATACCTGTATTAATTTGATTCAGGATGAGAGCGTTGTACAAGAGTTACAAAATCTAATCAGACAATATGAGCTATGAAAGATAGACCCCTTACTGAATAGGGAAGTACACCAAATTGGTAAGAAGAGAAGGACAAATAAGGAGTTACATTTGAATGCTCAAATAGGAGAGTATGAGATAGACTATGTAGTCCTCGAATTAGGGTTGGAGGTCAAAGTCATGACGAAGAAAACCTAGGCAATAATGGGAAAATTGAAGTTGATCGATTACCCTATCATTCTTAGAATGGCTAATAAACAAGCTTTCAGCCCATTTTCCAAATTAGAACATGTCCTTGTGGACATCGATGGAGTGAGAACATTTGCAGATTTTGAGGTAATTGAAATAGTTGATGACAATTGTCCTTACCCCGCACTATTAGGAATTGATTGGGCTTTCAATAATTCCACTGTGGTTGATTTGAAGAAAATACAAATGACTTTTGAAAGAGATGGCCTTAGGTTCATCACACCTTTAGATCCAGATGAAGGTCAGCGGTACACAAAACCTATTAGAGAAGAAGACCATGCATATGCACTAAAAAACATATACAAATTAACAACCAAACAACATGATTACATTAATCCTACATAAGATGGGAACCTAAGCCAACGAAGTGAGAGTGCATGCTCATCAGACTCAGAAGAAGCACTGGAGAACTGGCAGAATAAAATGTATGAAGTATCTACAAGAAGATGTGCTAGATTAACCAGAGAAGTGCGCTGGAACGACACAACCGTAAGTAAATTAGACACATTTGATGGTTTGAACCCTTTAGAAACCTTCTTTTTGGACTTTGAATAAAGTGTACCAATACAATAGAGATTATTGGAGATGGATGAGGCCTTGAAATCCACACCAGCAAGATGGTGGGGGACACATAAACACAACATTACAGAATGGGTACAATGTCGTACCCTGATGACAACGAGGTTCTCAGCACAAGTAGAAGGCTGTGAAGTTCACTACATAGGTCGAAGATTCTGAAAGGAAAATGTGCAAAGTTGTGAGGTAGCCTAGAGAAAAATTCCTCAAGAGAAGTGGGTGCACAAATTCATTAACACATTGGACACAACACCTATCAATTGGTACCTTCAAGCAGAACTACGCTGCATCACTACAGATTGGAAAGGTATGACTCAGAATTTTGTAACTACCTTCTTATTTGAAAGTCAATATCCATCAGTAGATCAAGCATTATAGATTGTGAGACAGAAAGTATTCGAGGAGGCATCTATCCTTCCTTTGGAACAAGAAGAGGATGAATGGACTGCACCTCTCCAAAAATTGCAGGGCTGCTACAACATCAATGCCAATGAAGACAATGATCTGAGGAAGGTGAACATCGCAGAAACAGAGGGCCAGAGAGATGTGGAAGGACCATGAGTTGAGCTGCCATTCATTAGACAACCAATCAAGATTAAGAAAGTCAATATTGGAACAGAGAAGACACCAAAGTTTGTAAACATTGGAGATTATTGGGATGCTGCTACCATTGATAAAATTACAAAGTTACTGCATGAATATCAAGACTTGTTTCCAACCAAGTTCACTAATATGAAGGGCATTAAAGGGCCTATGGGAGACATGAGGATCTATTTGAAGCCATATTATAGACCAGTCAAACAGATACCTTACAGACTGAACCCTAAATATAAGGAGAAAGTGAAGATTGATCTCGACAGAATGCTAGAAGCAGGGATTATAGAACCTATGGAAGAGTTAGAGTGGATAAGCCCTATGGTGGTGCAAGACAAGAAAATAGGAGAAATAAGGATATGCATAGATCTCAGGAAGTTGAATTATGCTTGTTTACATGACCCCTTCCCTACACCATTCACTGACGAAGTGTTAGATAATGTGGGAGGCCAGGAAGTATATTCTTTTACAGATGGATTTTCAGGATACCATCAAATCCAGATTGCCAAGGAAGACCTCCATAAGACCACATTTTCAACAGAATGGGGATACTACCAGTATACAGTGATGCCATTCAGATTGAAGAATTCCCCAACCATCTTTTCCAGGGTGGTGGTTGAAGCATTCAAATAATTTTTGCATAAATTTCTAGAAGCATATTTTGATGACTGGACTGTGTTTAGTTTATTGAAAAATCATATTGAATGTCTAAGGCTAATGTTGGATAAATGAAGGCAATGTCAAATTTCTTTGAACCTAAAGAAATGCATTTTCTTTTCACCATTTTGAGTGATGTTAGGTCATATTGTATGTAAGAAAGAATTGCTGGTGGATCCATCCAAGATCACCATCATAGTTGATTTACCCCCTCCGACTTCAGTTAATTAGTTGTGCACTACGTTGGGTCACACAGGATACTATAGGAAATTCATTAAAGGATATGATCAGATTACAACACCTATGGAGAAGTTGTTGAAGAAGGATTGTCAGTTTAGTTGGAAAGAAGAATGCCAGCAGAGCTTCAATACACTGACACAAAAAATACCCATTCTGGTATTTCCAGATTGGACCAAGGAGTTTCATGTGCATGTGGATGCGTATTCCATTGCTTTAAGAGATGTGTTATCACAACCAAGAGAAGGATATATTGACCAACCGTTATCCTTTTCTAGAAGGAAACTATCAAATGTTGAGATTAATTACACCACCACTGAGCGAGAAGGGTTATCCATGGTGTATGCATTGAAGAAATTTCTCCACTACTTATTGGGAGGACGCTTCAAAATGTTTACTAACCACTCCACTATAATACCTAGTGAACAAGCCAGTGTTGGGGGGAAGGATATGTAGATGGTTGTTGCTATTTCAAGAATATGATTTTGAGATCATATTAAAGCCAGGGAGAATGAACAAAGGTCCTGACCACTTGTCGAGGTTGGAACATGGTGAAGAGCCGACCAGTTTAGAGGATGCACAGCTACTGTCCATTAGAAAGATCAATGACCACTTCGCAGAGATAGTCCAGTTCCTATCAATAGGAATGGCACCTAGTGAGTATACAATTCCCCATAAGAAACAACTAGTAGTGCTGAATGGCGAATGGAAGGTTTGGTAAATGGGAGTTGGTTGAAGTTGTACTATGACAACCAGCTGCCTTGCATCTCTCAGTAGAAGCATAAATAAAAGGGTCTAGGTACCAGATGCAGTTGAAACTGGGTACCTGACACATAAAATATAGTTTGCACAAGGGATGGAGAGGAGGCAAAGAGCATAACGTAGAGGTTGCACTGCCCAGCCTGGATTCAAAGTAAAACAAAAAGCTCATATATGAAGTGCCTCAGGACGAGTCACATGTGAGCGTTGGGGGCATGATGGCCCTTGGTTATGGAAGCAAGCTAAGATCAAAGAAGAAAAGGGAGAATGTGAACTGCGTGGAAGACACAGTGTCTGTTATTGGGTCGAAGTGAAAAAAAGAGAAGAAAAGATGGAGTGAAGCCCAAGAAAGAAAGTCGTTGGACGAAGATATTGGGGATGACAGATAAGCAAGACAGAAGGATCATGGACAGGTCAACAAGTGGAAAAATCCATTGTTAGATGCTTTGGAGCACCACACGATAAGGAAAGAAAGACAGGCTAGCGAAGCCCGTAAAACACGGGTCAAGTTGACTTAGGGTTTTAGACACCTAGGGTTTTGGTATATAGGGTTTTGGACACCTAGGCTTAGGCCTAAGGATGTCGGTGAGTGATTTTAATGCATGAATAAAGGTCAAGAGGACCTGGGTTGGGTTGGTATCAAGATAGGTTGTCATTGTTGCTATCGATCGATCTGATTGTTGTTGTGAGAGACTATAGTGTGAGAGAGAGAAGTGTTGAGAGTGAGAGCATTCTGGTATTGTAAGATCTTCATCTGGGTGCGAAGATCGACCCTGTAGCTGGGTGCATAGGAAGGGGAGAGAAACAAGGGAGAATAATGAAGATCTTCTAGCTAAGAGCACATATAAGAACTGTATGCTTTACTTAAATATAATATAACACAGTTATGTGGACGTAGCCCTAGAGAGAGGGTGAACCACATATATTTTGTGTTGTGTGTGATTGATCTTCTATCTCTGTCATTGATATATTGTGATTGCATAACTATTTTAGATCTGATAAGTATATGTGGAGAATAGATCTAAGTTGATAAGTGATATATGAATGATGTGTTGTTCTTGTGTTAGATCCACTTGATATTCCCTTTGGTTGTAGACATTTCTGTCCTGCAACCCCCTCATAACTGCTTTGGGTGAGACTACATCTATTTTGCAGGTGTTTCTGAAAGGGCCAATAGTTAGGGCTTGTTGGTGCACTCTTGGATCTGAACCCTGGGTCTGCCCCTGTGCCAACAGACTTTCTCAGCAGTTTGGATCTGGTGCCACGCATCCTGCTCGATCGGACGACCCACATGTTAAGAACCAAATATTAATGTTAAGCCCTAAATAGTGGCTCATTACTCCTTAATTGGGGCATATTATATTAGTAATTTTATTTTATTTATGTCGGCTTTATTCCATTAGTTGTAATTATACCTCCTAGTCTCCTATATATACCAAGGAGACATTTTCATTTTGAATCATCTTGTAATTGTACATTTATATGGGCATAACGAGGTTTCCCCCTTGAAGAGGCTTATTATCTGAATTTGTCTCCTTTTAAAGGTATTGAGTATTTATTTTGAGGTTTTTGTATGCTATATTGATATTTGGTTCTTAAAATATGGTATTAGAGCTCAAGGTCTTGGGGTTTCGCTGCTACATCTGAGACACCGTGGAATTTTTGCTATAAATTTTTTTCTACAACATTTCAGAAGGCACGTCTTTGAGGATATTTAGTAGACGGATCAAGGTACGTTGGGTTAAAATTTCATATCCTGAGGCCTTATACTTTCGGAGATACATCCTGTGTAAGATAAGGCTCTGGAATCATCTTGAACTGAGTCATTGCATAATTTTCGCTATAAAAATTTTTTTGTAACGTTTCAAACCCTTAACTCCAGAGGATATTTGTACAAATTAGTAAGGTACCTATGGTAAAACGTTTATCTTCTGAGTCATCTTACATTTGTAGATACACCCTGTGGAAGATAGGGTATCTGACTAGTCCTATTGACTATTCTCAAGAAGGTGTTCTAGGTACAACTATCATAAATTCTTCGTAGAGTATCCAAATTGATTGAGACTAGTTGCATTGGATAGTGGACAGTATGTAGTATTTTGGGTACCAGTTTTAGAATTTTATATCAATTATTTTGTGCGGGGCATGCTATACAAGTGAGATCTCTTGGAAAGGACAAAAATCATCAATTTGTGGGGAAGCTACCATAAATTCCACTTGGAAAATCCAATTTTGATCAGACCTGTGGAATTGCAGAGACGAAATATCAGAGAACTACAAAAAATAAAGTTTCATACCCATAAGGGCCGAAACTTTAGAGATATAGCAGAATAAAGATTGTCTAGAAGAACCACATCAAAATCAAGGTTCAAAAGTGATACTTGGCCAACATGCCACCCAAAAAGGGAACTTCTACACCAAATAAGCCTCCATAAAGTCCTACTTGGACTCTTGATGAAGGTGAAGAAATGTGTAGGCACATAAATGGATTACAAAAGAAGACAGTGACAAAAGATGAACTACAAGGGATGATGGATTCAACTGAAGCTAAATTGGAGGCAATAATGGATACTAAGATGGATGGTTTAAAAAGGGAGATCATGGAAGGAATGAAAAATTTCTTAATAGAGA
>ML783371.1:143231-238781 GCA_009831015.1 Picea engelmannii | reverse complement strand
ACTCGTCACTTGGACAATTTTCATAGAAGAAATGATAGCACACTATGAGGATACAAGGAGCAATACCTTCTTTAGCCAATTGATAAATCTCAAGCAAAAGGGTTCAATTACAGAGCACATTGAGAACTTCCAAAGATTGAATAAAAAGGTAACAAATATTCCAGATGAGCACTTGATTGATGTATTCATAGGAACTTTAAAGGATAACATTCAACATGAGGTTCAACTTTGGGAACCCAAATCATTGGAGAATGCATTTAGGGTGGCAAGAAATGTTGAAAGTAAAAATATGGCTATGGATACTAGAAGGATCAATCCTAACAACTATAGAGAGAATACTGCTCCTTCCTTTAAAACACCTCAACCTACAAGGTTGAAACCTCAACAATTGGAGGAAAGAAAAGAAAAAGTTTTATTCTTTAATTGTGACAACAAGTATAGTAAGGTACATATGTGTGGTGAGAATAAATTATTCTACATAGATTGTGAAGAGGAAGAAGAACAAGAACAAGAACCAGCTCAAGATGAAAACGTAGAAGCAATTTCGTCTAAAGAGTTGACTCCCACAATATCGTGTAATGCATTGGCTGGAATTAGCACTCCTCAAACCCTCAAGATCGAAGGATATATCAAAAAGAAAAAGGTAATATTCCTACTTGATTCTAGTAGTACTCATAATTTCATTCACTATAAATTAGCCAAAGATCTCAATTGCTTTGTATATCCAACGCCAGAGTTTCAAGTAATGATTGCAGATGGAGGAACTATCAATTTCTCAGGAAAATGCAATAAGATCAATCTTACTATGGGGGAATATGTAATGAATAGTCCAATGATTTCTATACCCATGGGTGGTTCTGATGTTGTACTAGGAATCCAATGGTTACAATCATTAGGAACGATGGCTTTTAATTTTCATGAAATTTTCATTCGAAGGAAAAGAAATTGAGTTAAGAGGTATCACAGGGAAACTAGGTAAGGTGATAAGCTCTAATGGCATGAAAAAATTATTGAAAAAGGGTCATCAAGTTGTTATTGCACAACTATGCTCACTAGATGTTTAAACATCCAAGACATCTATTCCTCTAGATCTCGAAGGGATCATTGATAAGCATTCAAAAGTATTTGAAGATATTCCCAAAGGTCTTCCACCCACTCGAAATCATGATCATGATATTCACCTAATTCCTGGGAGTGTCCCTCCTAACATTAGGCCATACAGATACCCTTATTCCCAGAAGAGTGAAATTGAGCGCATGGTTGAAGAAATGTTAGAGGCTAACATTATTAGACCTAGCCAAAGTTATTACTCTGCATCGGTGGTAATGGTATTCAAGAAATATGGCTCATGGCATATGTTTCCAGATTATCGAGAGCTCAAAAAGATCACTATTAAAGATAAGTTTTCTATTCCTGCCATTGATGAATTGTTAGATGAACTACATGGAGAAATATATTTCACAAAGTTGGATCTTCGTTCAGGGTATCACCAGATTTGAATGAAGGAAGAAGATATCCCAAAAACAACATTTTGAACTCATGAAGGCCATTATAAATTTTTGGTCATGCCTTTTGGCCTTACAAATGAACCTTCCACATTCCAAGGGTTGATGAATTCCATTTTCAAGCCCTTCCTTCGAAAATTTGTTTTAGTATTTTTTTATGACATACTAATCTATAACAAGTCTTGGGAGGATCATGTGCAACATGTTCACAAGGTGTTACAACTACTAAAGGAGCAACAACTATATGCCAAACCATCCAAATGTTTCTTTGGAGTGAAGGAGGTAGAGTATTTGGGTCATATTTTATCTCATGAAGGTGTCAAGGTAGACCCTAACAAGATTAAGGCCATGATGGACTGGCCGATTCCCAAAACATTGAAGAATCTTAGAGGATTTTTGGGTTTGACAGGTTACTACCGCAAGTTTGTTCGGAACTATGGAAGAATAGAAGCACCTTTAACGACACTAACTAAGAAGGATGCATTTTCATGGACTCCAGAGGAAACTAAAACTTTTGAACAAATTAAAGAGGTAATCAACCACTATTTAGGGCTTAACACCATGCTAATTTTGGGTTTCGGGAGTTCGGACCTTTGACAAACAACTTTAACAACATTTAGAACTCCCGATTCCCGTGATTATTTTCCACTGTTGATCTCTTCTAATGAGAGCTACAACCCATATTAAATATTTGCTTGACCTTTTGACTTTGGGATTTTGCTCTGTTGCTATACTTCGTGCAACTTTTGACCTTCCGAAAGAAGGCACGTCATTGATCGATTCACTTAATGGATCTTCACCATTGAAAGATTAAAACTACCTAAAACTATGCTTGTGCTTCAAGCCTGAAATGGACTGTTAGGAAAGATGCGCTTTGTTTTCATGGTTGTGGACTGCATGATCGAGCATTCAGATGACTGGCTATGGGCTAGGAAAACACGGAGACCGGGGCATTTTAAACATAGAGGGGGGGAAACGAAAACGATTTTACAAGCCAAAGGGGGGGGGGAATTTAAGACTTGGTCTGTGAAAGGAGAGAGATAGGACAAAACACAGACTTAGGTAGAAACCACAAACCCACAGGACTTTGACAAGTTCATGTGATAACATTTGGCTCCATAGGGGATGGCATGCTCCCTGTGAGCTTCCAAGAACAAGTAGCTCCAGTGCCTTGGCTATTGGGTTATGGAGTGGAGCTCAAAACATTTCCTTCTGAGGATTACAAGCTGATAAAAAATCTAAACAAAATAAAATACATGAGCTCTAGAAGGATCTTATTTATGTACATCCCTATACTAATGATTTTTTACACAGTGCTAGGTGAAAGCGAACTTCCACCACAGCCATTTAAGTAACTTCCTAACTGGAAGACCATTTACTCTGTCAGTGATTAACAATAGATAATGCAAACATGACAATAGATGGATCATATCTTTGAGCCCTCCTCCTAGTGCTGAAGTCATGATAAATCTGGGTAGCTCCAAAGCATGAAGGAAATGTAACTCCATGTACTCCCTTACAGGATCATAAAACAAGTGACAAAACCCATTGGGTTGGTGACAGAAAACATGCTATATCTTGCAACTTCTCACACATGGATGGATGTCTTTGGTAAGAATAGGTAAGTGAATGGATAATGCAGGATGATTGATCCCAGGTGATGGTTGCTCACTTACAGGCTCTGGGCAGGATATAAACTGCACTCTTTGGCTCTGTTGCACGCTCTTGGAAATCCTTCATATTCAACTCACAATCTGATTCATAGTTGTTATACATAGGATGGATTCTCCCTGAGTCATCAAAATATGGGGCAGGGATCTGCTGCTTTTCATCTGAATACACAACTATATCTTCGTTTAAATCTAAGATAGTAGGTGCATCAGGGGAAGAATATGCTACATCTACGACTATGCAATCCTCAACCTCACCATCATGAGCAGGGCTGCCAAGAACATCTACTCCTAGGACTGGAAAATACTTTGTGCTTTCTTCAAAAGATAAATGAACACAATTTGCCCTCAATTTATCTATCCTTACAGAAAGTGATCTCACCATCCACATCAGCTCAGCCAGGGCATCTTCTTCCTCCTCACAACCTTCATCCTCACAGCTTCCATCCTCAGAGATTTCATCCTCACAACTTTCATTCGGAACAATTACACCTTGGACACAGTCTTTATATTCTTCACAACAATTATGAAAAATTAACTTAGAAGAATAAAACTTTTGACAGTGCCTATTAAAAGCTGCATGAAAATATCCCAGGGAGGAGATGCTAGTAGGGGTCAAGGAGTGATACCATTCACGAGCATCTCCTGCTAATGAGAACATGAACATATTTAATAATAAATCCTCATGATGTATCTCCCATTGATGCATGAGTTCATGAAACTCACAGAGATACTCTGCAAGGTTGTCCTCTTTATGCTCTCTAAATATGGGAAAACAATCACCCCATTCATCCATAGTAGGAACAACATTTGGAAAACCGGGAACAAAGGAGAAATTAAAAGGAGAAAACCTCTGAGCCAAGATTCTTTCCATTTCAAAATAGTGGAGTCTCCACTATATCCTTTAATCATGGGGTCACCAGGTGAATGATATGCAGCTTGAATGTGTTTGGTATTTGTTCACCATCAAAGACCAGATCTGATCATTGTTAATCTCCCAGGGAACTTTCACGCTGAGAAAGAGGCTGCTAAAATCCTTCTCAAGAAAAATTATCTGGGTCAGCTTCAGGTGTGATAGGGACAGCCACAACTAAAATAGTGGAGTCGACACAATGGAGTCGCTAGGTGCAAGTGAAATATTCAATGGTTGTGATCACTGATGCACCTTCAGAATCAAAATTTCTTTGTCATTCTATCCTAGGGAAATGTCTTCAATTCGTTCCCTGGCAACGGCGCCAGAAATTTTAGCACCAGAAGTCACCCCTAGATTGCATAGAAGATAAGCCCAGTACCCATCAGTTTATACAGTAAATGTAAATGAGTTTTAGGTGATCAAATGGAGAGGACTTAATGATAATAACTTTCTAACTCATAAATCTGGACTAGCATGCATAAGCAATTGAGGTCTAGAATCAACTTCAGTTAGTATGTTGGAGTGAGGGTGAATAGAGGGAAGACTTTGGTGAGGAGAGTGTAGAGGTATGTTGTGGACATCAGGGATTCCAACAACCTAAGGAGGAAAAAAATAAATGCAAGATCCTCTTGAATTCAAATCTCAAAAAAACTGAAAGAAATTATAACATCACTATAATACAACATTCATCATAATACAGTCATAACAATTCATGTGAATCAGTCAATCATGAACTCTCTCAGTATCAGAGGCAAATAAGATGGATCAAGAAAGTTGACTTAGATTAACCAAGATGTCTCAAAAACAAATACATAACCAGAGAACTAGTGTTCTTCATAAAAAAAAATTACAATGGCAGGGAGCCTAGCTCAACCATTAGACCTTAACAAAATATCAAAACTGCCTATATATACTAAAAATGTTGCAACCACTAGGAATTTGATCGGACCCCTGCATTCAAATTTTCCAGTCAGCACCTACTCTGTCAGCCTGTGGAGGCCTTCTTATGTTAGACGGGAGCCCAACTTAGTTATGTGCTTTGCAGGAAAATCCATCCCTCAGGAAACTTCGGATTGACAATCTTCCCCCACGATCATTCTCAGTATGCTTTCCATTTATGGGGTGAGACGAGGTCTCAACTTCCGCCCCCATTTCCATTAATTACCTTCATCAAGATCGGGATGAGGCCTGACACCCATGAATGTTCCAAGCAGTGCCCACGACTTCCTCGAGTCAATATCGACACCTCGAGGCCATGCAAATCTTCTTATGTGACTAATAGGGGCGCTTTCAGCCTTTGGCATAGCTCCTCTCCATCACTCCATCCTGCATGTGATATCGGGCCATAACTTGGCACTCATATACAAAGGCGCTTTGAAATTTCATCTTTCGGGAGTCTTCACTCCACTTGATTCCAAATATCCTGATGCTTGAACTTGCAAAATGGCCTTATTCAGATTGACGGTTGGAATTGATTTGAATTTGACAGCCACGATTGCTTCCTCAAAAATCCCAGTCGTCAGCCGCTCAATAGGCCCTTATCCTTCTTTATGGCCTCGCTTTCCATATTACTATGGGCCATGACCATGGGCCCAATTCCTGGGTGCTTCATGATTTCATTTTTCGCAACCTTACATCATTCTCCATGCTAAAACCTCTGATTCACAAAACCGTGAATCCTCAGATCTAGTGCCATGTGTCCTTCTGAATCAGATGGCTCCTGCTGATTTCGGGCTTCGAGACTTCAGACCTCGGCCAACTTCACATGATCGGCACAAATATTTCCTCCTAGACCCGCTTTCCACATGACCTCAGGCCGTGAACCAATGCTTATCTTCAAAGTGCTTCGGGGTTTCACTTTTCGGGACATTCAAAAATAGCTCCCTTAAAAATTATGATTCACGAAACTGGAAATCAGTTGATATAATGCCACGTGTTCCTCTGAATTGAACATTCCATATTAATTTCAGCACTTCGAGACCTCAGGCCTTCGGGCCTTTGGCATTTCAGGACTTGGAAAATTTGCGCATTCCTCACTTCAGTTTTCCCAAAATGACTTTCTCCGTAGTTCGGATCTGGTACCACGCATCCTGTTGGATCAGACTTCCCATGCTAATTTTGGGTTTCAGGAGTTTGGACCTTTGACGAAAAAATTTAACGACATTTCTAACTCCTAATTCCCACGATTATTTTCCACCGTTGATCTCTCCTAATGAGATCTACGGACCAGATTAAATCTTTGCTTGACCTTTTGACTTCGAGATTTTTCTTTGGTGCTATACTTCACACAAATTTTGACCTTCCTAAATAATGCACGTCGTCGATCAATTCGCCTGATGTATCTCTGTCATTGAAATATTAAAACTGCCTAAAAATCTTCTTGTGCTTCATGCCCGAAATGGACTGTTAGGAAAGTTGCGCTTTGTGTTCATGGTTGCGGCCTGCATGATCGAGGATTTAGATGACTGGATGTGGGCTGGGAAAAAATGGAGACTAGGGAATTTTAAACATAGAGGGGGGAAAATGAAAATGATTTTACAAGACGAAGGGGGGAAAACTTAAGACTTGGTTTGCGAAAGGAGAGAAACAGGGCAAAACACAAAGTTAGGTAGAAACTGCAAACCCACGGGACTCTAACAAGTTCATGTGATAACACCAGCTATCCAACTGCCTACATTACATCTTGTCTAGATACTGGCACATATAGTAAGCTACCAATCATTGACTTGTATTGCCTATGGCCTGTACACTTTGAATCATCATCTTTTCTCAACTTGCAACTGGTTTTCATAGGAGTGGTAACTGGTTTGTAATCTTCCATTCTGAACATCTTTAGAATTTATCTGATATACTTAGTTTGAGAAATAAAAATTCATTGGCTTCGTTGATGTATTTGAAGACACAAAAATAAGGATAGTTCTTCGAGTAATGACATTTCAAATTCATTTTTCATATCCTTTGCAAATTTCTGGATTAACCTGTCATCATTTCTTCCAAAAATAATATCATCAACAAAAAATTCAATTAATAAAATACTATCTTGAGTTACCTTGATGTAGAGGTTGTTGTCTGCACTTCCTTTTCTAAACCCTGCCTGTTGTAGATATTTATCCATTCTAGAGTACCATGCTCTAGGATCCTGTTTTAGACCATACAAGGTCTTCTTCAATTTACACACATAATATTCATTCTTTGACAATAGAAATCCTTTTGCTTGTTCAATGTAGACTTCTTATTCAAGTTCCCCGTTCAGAAAAGTTGATTTCAAGTCCATATGATACACTTTAATATTCTTGGAGAATGCATAAGCTAGGAGCAATCAAATTTCTTCCATTCTAGCAACTAGAGCAAATGTCTCTTCAAAGTCGATTCCTTCAACTTGTGTGTATCCTTTACATACCAATCTAGCTTTGTTCCTTGTAACATGTCCATACTCATTCAATTTATTTCTGAATACCCACTTTGTGCCAATCACATTCTTATTCTTTGGTCTTGGAACCAGTTCCCAAGTGTCATTCTTCTCTATTTGATCCAGTTCTTCATCTGTGGATTTATTCCAAAATTCATCCTTGCTGGCCTCTTCAAAACTGTTTGGTTCAATCGTAGATGAGATTGCTAGGTGTGTTTGTTCTGGTGAACAAATTCTTCTTCTAGTATCAACTCCTGCATCTTTGTTTATGATAATCTGATCTAAAGGATGATTCTTTTGTACTTTTTTTCTAGGTGTCTTTGGAGGCACTCGCTAAACTTGATATTCTATTTCTGTCACATCCTCTTCATCTTCCCTTTCTACTTCTTCTTCATCTTCTTCTTCTTCTTTGTAAAGTTGTTCCATTGATTCATTTTCTTCCTTTAATTCTCATCCACCCGTTTCATCAATTGTTACATTGATTCTTTCCACAACTTTGTTCAACCTCATATTGTAACACTTGTATGTTCTTCTTGTACTTGAGTAACCAACAAGTACTCCTTTGTCCAAACGAGAGTCAAACTTTTCCATTCTACCATCTTCTCTTTTGATGTAGCATTTTATTCCAAATACTTTGAAGTGCTTCACATTTGTTGGTCTTCCTTTCCATAGCTCGTAGGTCGTTTTGTCAGTGTTGTTTCTAAGAATTACTTTGTTTTGAATGTGAACCGTTGTATGCACTACATGTGTCCAAAATATATCTATCAATTTGGAATCCATTAACATTGTTCGATCCATTTCCTATACTGTCATGTTCTTTCTTTCAAGAAATACATTCTGTTGAGGTGTCCTAGCAATGAAGAATTGTCTTTTTATTGCATGCTTGTTGCAGTAGTCCATAAATTCCTTTGAAGTGAACTCTCCTCCATTATCAGATATCAAACATTTGATTTTTGAATCCATTTCATTTTCAACTAATTCCTTGTAGACCTTGAAGTTTTCAAAAGCTTCTGACTTATTCCTGAGAAAGCAAATTGCAGTCATTCTTGTATAATAATCAAATAATAACATAAAGTATTTCTCACCTTTTAAACCCTTTGTTGTAGTTGGTCTAACGATATCAGTATGAAAAATTTCCAGTGGTCTTATCGTTGAATATTCTTTTGATTTAAACATGGTCTTTGTTTGTTTTCCTTGTTGACAATACTTGCATAAAGTGTTGGTTGATTTCGTAATCTGGGGCATTTCTCTAACTGCTTCCTTTTTACTGAATTTGAAAAGGTTATCAAAGTGTATGTGACCGATTCTTCTATTTCATATCCAACTTTCATCTTCTTTTCCTAGACAACACTTTTCATTTCCAATTTCACTTAGTACATATATGTTGCTTGAAGTTCTTGCAGTTGTTGCAATCAATTTTCCTGAACCTTCTTTTCTTATCTCACACTTTGTGAATCGAAAGTAACTTTATGAACTTGGTCACACATTTGAATCACACTTAGAATATTATGTTTCATATCTTCTACTGGTAGAACATTTTCTTCCATGGTATTCTTGTTTCCAATTCCGACTATGTCTTTTCCAATGATTTTAGCTGAATCATCATTTCCGAAGGAGACTAATCCATCTCTTTCCTTTCTTAATGTAATAAAACTATCTTGATCACATGTCATGTGTTTTGAATAGCCACTGTCAACATACCAACCAATTTTCTTCTTCTTAGATAATAGAGCAAGTGTGCGTTCTTCATTGCTATATTGATTCTGCTTTCTTATCCATGTTCTCTTCTGAGGTTCATGTCTGTGAATATTGTTGTTTTGTTGTGGTTCTCTAGGAAGAATTGTCATTCTTCAATCTTTGGCCATGTGTCCAAAGTTGTTGCACTTGTATCATTCCACTTCATTGCTCAATGATTCAAACTGTTGTAAATTCTTCTCTATGTTTCATTGGGCCTTCTTGGATAACCCTTTTGTGTATGACTTTAAAAGTTGTTTATGATCATGTTGTTAGCTCTGCAATTCATAGCTTTATGTCCAAAATTATTACATGCATAACATAAACCAAAAAACATAGTTTGATACATGGGAGTTGAATATCTTATGAAAGGAGTTTCTCTTATGAATCCTTCTTCTTCCCACGGCCTATCTGTCGGTTGTTGATTCTAAAATATGAATCTTCTCGATGGAGGAGTGTCCCTATAATATTCCTTGTAGATCTTCCTATCCCCTTTGATTATTTCTGCATAGCTTTTTAGATATGTTTCTTTCTCTTTTGTTTTGGAGCTTGATCCCTTTTCTATCTGATTGTATCCAATTCCGGACTTGTCATGATGCGTTTTTGATTGTTTATAATGTCATGCAAAACTTTTGAGTTGTTCTGCATATTTTTATTTTGAAGATCCTTTCTTAATGTGACAATCTCTGCTTCCAAATTTCCAATGATCCTGTCTCTTTCTTCTAGTTGTTCTTTGATTTGTTCTTTAATTCTTTTATCTTCTTCTATTTGAACCTTCAAATTTGTGATCATTTGTTCTAGTTCCTCAATGTATTCTTTCTTGTCTAGTTCTTGTTGTAGCTTCTTGTTTTTCTTTTTTTCTCTTATTATAACTTCTATGGCACACAACAATTCTTCTCGGTAGTCAACTTTTGCCTCTTCATATTCTTCTTCGGCCTCTTCATATTCTTCTTCAGTGTATTCTTTGTCAGAGTCTTCTACTGCCATGAATATAATTCTTTTTGTCTCACTGTCACTGACTTCATCTTCATCTGATGATGAGATTTCTTCTTTGGTGCACAAGATTTTCTTGAAAACTTTCTTTGTAGTACTTTTTCCTTTATATGTTTGTTTTCTATTTGAGTAATATTCATCATTCCTCTTATTTTTCTTATGAGGAAATTTGTTAGCAAAATGACCAATACCATCACAATTAAAACAAATCAAAGGAAACTTACCTTTAAATCTGTCGTTGGTTTCCTTGTTCAATCTTCTGACAAAGTTGGCCATTTCTTCATCATCTTCCGAGATGTCACTGTTGTTGCTATGTTCTTTTTATTTTTTCTTTCCCTTTTTCTTCAAACTTTTAGATGCTTTGAAAGTTTCTTCTTTTATATATGGGTTTTCCTATTCAGTTCTCATTTCATATGTTGTGAATATTCCATGTAGTTCGTCTATGCTTATTGAGTCTAGATTTTCTCTGTCTTCTAGTGTTGATATCTTAGGATCAAATCTCATAGGAAGAGATCTTAGTACCTTTTGAAAAATTATATATTCTTTAATTTCTTCTCCCAATCCTATGATTTCATTTACTGTTTCATCGACTCGTAAGAAGTAGGATGCAATATTCTCATCTTCCTTCATATTTAGTTGTTCGAACTGACCTCTATAAGTTTGAAGCTTTTCTACTTTGACTTTTGATTCTCCTTCATAAATATATTGAAGCTTGTCCCAAATCTATTTAGCGGATTTACAATGTATAACTTTTGTGTAAATTGATTCACAAAGACCATTCAGAAGTGCATTTGTGGATTTAGAATTATTTTTCCTGATTTTTATTTCTCTTTCATTTGTCAACGAAAATGATGGTTCTTTGTATCCATCTATAACTGATTTCTAAATTTCAAATCCTTGTGCTTGTATATATGTTTTCATCCTTCTGCTCCAAAATGCATACTTATGTCCATCAAACTGTGGTATTTCGTTTTTATACATAGTGTTTCTCTCCATGATCTACCTTTCAGTGGTTAAACTGATTTCTGAAGGAACTTGCTCTGATACCAATTGTTGGATTACTGAGAGTGGGGGTGAATCAATAATAGAGCAATTTAATCCCTTTTCACCATAAAATGCAAGTGTTATATCAATGTAGAATTATCATCCAATAATTGCAGAGTAAATAAACAATGAAAAAATGAGCAATCATACACATACACAATAGACCAATGTTTTTACGTGGAAACCCAAAGCGAGAGAAAACCACATAATGTTTTTTCTGATATGTCTTGAAGAATTACATTCATTGGAAGCACTAACTTCCTTTGTTTTCTAGTTGCAACTGGAAGGAGGCTCCAACCCCCTAGTTTCTCATGCTACAACCTGAGGGAAGCTCCAACTCCCCAATTCTCTGGCTACAAATAGAAGGAGGCTACAACCCCCTATGTTCTCCGGCTACAATCAGAACATGGCTACAACCACCTGTCCTTGCCCCGTCCAACCGCCCTGATGTAGAAGTAGAATGATGTAACCACTGTCATACTATCACTATGAGATATACCATTGTAACAACATGTATGAATGAACATGTAATCAACCTATACCATAAAAAGTTGCATCAACCATGCATAAACCTGTACCAAACAACCTGCAATCAACCTATACCATAAATAAGTGCATCAATCATGCACCAACCTGTACCTCAACTTGTACCATCAATGAGTGCATCAACCATGCACCAACTATGTATGAATCATGCTTCAAATACACATAAAATATGACTCATCAAGATGTACCAACATCCTCAACTATACACCTCATGTATGTGCCAACTCATCAACTACTTGTCTCAACCATGTACCCAACATGTACCTCAACCAAAATCCCTCGTCAATTTCATCGTCCAAATCTTATTTGTAACTCTATAATAGACTTGGTGTATATGATCACATAACTACAAACCTTCCTTAACTTTAACAACAAGAGACTAGCATTTTCATCAAACTTTACTTTAGTCTCACATGACTAATTTTGGATTAGTAAAAAACCCTAACTTGCAATAATCATAACTATGTACCTGTAATGAATAAAGATCTAAAAATGGTACACAATGTTCTTTAGTGTATTTTATGCAATTCCTCCAGATTTCACTACTTGAAACCTCTCAGAAAAGGATTTATAGCAAAAATGGCATACCTTGTTGAATTTTTCCTTATTCTAGAGAGAAAAATTGTAGAGAATGCCCCGCACAAAATATTTGTTGTATGGATATGAAAAAGGTATAGAGAATACTACATAATTTACTATAACCAATACATTTGGGCTTACTGAATTTGGATTTTTTATGAAGACGTTATGATGTTTTTACCCAAAACGCATGTTTTAGACTAGTTGTAGGACTAGCCACAAACCCTATTTTCCACAGCGTGTAACACCAAAAATACAATGACCCACAAGATGAAATTTGTATAACAAATACATGGATATGTTTCCTCAATGGCCTCCCAATTTCACAGTCTGAATTATTCTAGAAAACAAATTATTGCAAAAATGGTGAGATGACCTGTAAATAACATACCTTAGAAAGCATCATCAAAATAATTTATCCTCCCTTGAATTTTGGCCTTCTTTACTTCACCTTCCCTCTGAAATTCATCTTATATATCCTTTGGTTACCTTAGTCACCTGTATATATTCAATATGCTCAAGTGTGATTAAAATGAGAGAGCCTTTCCTCTTATTTATACTTTCATGTAACTTCCTCAAGGGGTTACATTTTAACCATCTTAACCCACTTTCCTTATTTTAGGGTTAACCCACTTCTAACCACTTGTCCACTTAGGAATTTCTCCATTAGATTTATTATTTAAATAATTTATTTTGTATTCACTTTGAATTATAGTACACTCATCACTTCACTTTATTATTTACCTTCTAAAATATCTTAAACCACTTTGACTACTTTGACCTTTTGGGGCTTCTAGATGACTCATGAGGGTTCTCCAACTTCACATGGACATAAATCTCTAATCGTGAGGAGTTATGTGACATTCCACATACTAATGGAAATTGAATGACATGTACTATCCATATATAATAGTCTTACCTTTAAATATATTAAAACTCATACCATTATACATGAAACAACCTTGGGTCCATTACCCAAACCTTTGTGCAACCGGAATTCACTATCAGACTTTCTCCAAGGGTTGAATTCAATCACTAAGGGTTGAAATCAACCTACAATATCAATCTCCAATGGTTGACATCAATTACAACCAACAATCCATACCAACTGTCCATCAACCTAAGCCAACTGTATGACATTATCAAAATGGACTTTGAAGATGAAGTGATATATGTCATCAATATATATATAGATTGAATTCTTTTATTTTGTGTTGTGTAATATCAATAATATGTAAATTAATCATCAGTTTATGAGTTTTTTGATAAAGGTAATGTTATCACTAAAATTTCGTCTGCAACATCACATGCAAATGGTTACAGGAATAAAGCATCTCCAAACACCTATTAGTTCACCTACAACACCAAAAATGCATTTCCAAGAGGCAAAAACTATACAGTTGGTCAAAAAATTAACATGCTCTAAAACACTAAAGGAAGTGCACGCACAGTGCGTGGGCCAAAGAAACCCGCAGAGCGCATAATGTGCCATATGCGCGACTGTGTAGGAGAAAAGACACACTCCTGTGAACATCACATTTATGGTTCTTGTCATCCCCTCACCCACTTATGGACCAGCTCCCAACTTGATTTGACCCTCAAATCCAAGATGAATCCAAATGGGAGGCTGGTCAAAGACCTAAGGGTGCCCTAAAGGGCCCCTTGTCCACACTAAGAACCAGTTGGATATTGCCTCAAAGACTTGCTATAAAAGGAGGCCATGGGTGCACCAAGAATTTAAGAATCTCATAGTATTGTTATGCTGCCTCCATTCTCCTTCAAGAAACCTCTTTTCTTCTTGGAGTATTCTAGAATCATCTCAATAAGCTATTCACCTCACCTCTTGAGGGAATAGGCTTGGATTTCTTCACCATTTTCTTTCTAGTTTATCATTGTAAGAAGAGCTCTCACATAGGGGACTCAAGAGCCCTCCCAAGGAGAAAGAGGGGATCCATAAGTCATCCTTTCTCTACGGTGTTTTCCCACTAATATAGTTATCCATTGGTGTCATGATTATTGGTCATTTGATTGATTGATCTTGGTTCAAAGTTTCTTATGAATTTTAATTTCATTTCCTTAGTTATTTTATTAGTTGTTTCTAGCTTAGTTGTTTTTTTTATTTCATGTGTTTGGATTGGTTAATTCATACAGTAACCTTTGTCCTATCTAGAAGGCCCAAATAGAATTTCAAGTTCCCTTATTTTGGTCATTCAAATGGCGAAAATGACACAATAGACTGGAGACCATAATGGGGATAAGGTATCAATTTTCTCCCTATTTGGGTTGTTTGAGCACTTTTTTACACCCCTTTGCCTTGCAGGGATCATAACCGGCTTAGCCTTACCTGCAAAGAGTTGAGTTTGGAGCTGGAGGAGGAGAATTCCACTTAAAATCACCCCCCCCAGCATGTATCAGAACGTGTGCGGGTATTTCGGCCCACAGACACGCATTCTTAGCATTGCGCACCAACAACACTTTGTTTCTCCGCGCATTCTTGGCATAGTGCACCAAAATGTCTTCAGTTCTCTGCACATTGTGCGCCCACTACCCCTTTGTCTAAACTGTAACCCGCGCATCTGTCCAAAATCTCAACATTGTAATATTTTTCGTGATATTTTGAAGGCCCCTAGCCTTCAAAATCTTGCTTTTATGCAAATTGTCAATGCACCACACTTAGATTCCCTTCCCACATGAAGGGTTAGTCAAAACATAGGCACTTAGGGGGTTAAAAAGAACCATATTTATCCTCTTTTGCTTTGAGTTTACACATGGATGGCTTGTTTTGATTGTAAAAGATAAGTTGAGCTTCTTTACTATCACATATAAAAAAACTTGCATTGGGACCAGAAATCGAACTTTAATCATTAAGTATGCTCTTCTCTCGCACCATAGAGCAATCTTGAGAATCAGAAAAGTGATTAAGGGGACATTTCATCTCCCTTAAAATATTTAGGAGAGGACAATGCCCCTCTAGGGATCCTCTTAGTTTCTTTTCAAAAATATCTTAAAATTGTAAGGGCCCATACATGCCCACATGTTGCAAAGTTAGGATAGTTTTGAGCCTAGTTTCTTAGTTTACATCACTAGGGGAGTTTTAAGATTAAAGTAACGGGTCCATACATGCCCACATGCTTGCAATCTAGGATAGTTTTTTCAAATCTTTATTAGATTAAATTACATTAGGGAGTTTAAAGGATTGGTAAGGACCCATATGTCCACATGCTAGTTCTTTAGGGACTTTAAAATTCTACAAGGTTGTACCAATGGAATCTAGTAAGATAGGTAATCAAGATTTCTAAGGACCACAGGAAGTCCACATGCTACAAATTGACACCTAACTTATTAAAAATTTGGCACATTTGTTCACTTGCTCACACAAAAAGTCACTACTCACTCACATAATTTCATCTCGAATTGTGGAGGTTGAAGTAGGTTTCCTCCAAAGGGATTCTGAAACATCCCATTATTTATTGAAGAAATAATTCACAGCCACTTAATTAAAACAAGATTGGTTCACACCCCCAATCTCTCAAACAACCACATCTAATTGTTTTCTAAAAAATCACTAATTTTTCCTCCACGGGAGGTTCCAAAAGAAATCTTTTAGTCTAGGTAGGATATTGGGGGTAGGCATCCAAATAACCCCCCGTTATCTAGTTCTCACATCTTGAAACATTAGAAGTTGACAAATAGGTAACTTTAAAATCCTCCAAGTCAAGTGTTCCTAACACCATAAGGTAGAGAGATACCTGTGAAGGGTTGAAGGGCGAGGTCCGGTTGTTCTGTGCATCCCCCCTTGAGTCACCCAACTCTTGGAAGGGATCCAACCCGTGACCCATTTCTAAGGACAAAAATCTAAATGTCACACTTTGACCAAGGTACCTAGTGACTAATTTTAAGACATCTACCCTGGTGGAAATTGTGGGTTTCAATTGCACCTTGATCAGATTTTTTGTGGCTATTGGGAAATATCGCCAGCTCTTTGGGGATATTCTCTACCCCTCATTATAACTGATTGTTTCATCCTTCACTAGTTTCTCTTTCGGTGGCTTTAGACCCCACTGTTGAGTGCTATTGGAAGGTCCAATGCTATTTGAGAGGAAGGACATTACATATTTTTAGGACACGAGCATTTATTTTCTTTGTTCTCCCATGCAGAAAAAATCCGCCTACCCACATGTATGCTTCTTTTGATTTATGTATGATTCTCATGTCATTACATGCGATTGTGAGATATATTGTGAAGGTCTAAATTATACAAGTCTCTTGTTCATTTATTTCTCTCATCACCATTTCCACACATTCACTTTTCTAGTCGGACATCATAGGGGACCCACATAATCCCCGTTGTTCTAGACGCTTGCAAAATCTCCCTCCTATCATAGGAGGAGTTCCTAGTCTCACCAACTCATTGACTCAACCATATCACACCCCTGTGAGTGCTACTATTTTGGGATCAACGTTGCTTGGTTCCACTTTACTTAGGTCCAATTCCAAAAACCAACCATCCACTAGCTCTCCTTCACAAGGAGGTGGGGGGAGAACTTATTCTCAAGGGATAGGTACAACCCCACCAAATCTCCCTCAAGGGTCAGGTCCACTACCTTCTCACAACTTGTCTGGAACCAATCCTCCACCACCACCCCACATGCCAAATTTGGTGTCCCTCAACATTTTTGATTTGAGTAAACTCATGAATGACCTGATATTACATGACCCCACATGGCCCAATATACCTACCAAACTACCTTCAGACATTTCCAAGTTTGAAGGAAAACTAGGGGAAGACCCCACCAACCATGTCATGACCTTCCAATTATGGTGTTATTCAAACAACATCATGGATGATTTCGTCCATTTAAGGTTATTTCAATGCACACTCACCGGTCCATCAGCCAAATGGTATGTGGACGAAAAATATGGGTCCCATGTGACTTTTGAATCCTTGGCCAAAACATCTTTTACCTTCTTTCAAATACCAGTTCATCATGACAATGGTCTACAACTTCTCTCTGAATGTAAACAAACCTCAACCATGCATATCGTTGACCATATTCACAAATGGTGTCGGCAACGTATTTTATACAAAGTAGAAACCACCAAAGAACAATTCCTCGATTGGTTTCTCAGATCACTTGTCTCTATCCTTGCCAAAGATGTGGCCTCCACATTCCCCCAAACTAAAGAGGAAGCCATCAACAAAGATGAATAGTATGATCTCATTTATTCTCAATCAAGTTACTTATACACAGTACTACATGATGCCCCGAGACCCATAACATTCATCTAGGAAAAACTTGGGATGTTTCACACGACAGATGGATTGATTGGTACCAGAACACACCACAATATGTACATCCAACCACCACCTATGTATGGGACACCCCAATATCCATAGATGTATGGGGGACCCCCTTATTACTCCCCCCCCCTTATCAACAACCATACCCTGCTACCCTTCCTCCACCCATGAGTGGACCCTTGTCGGCACCCATGATGCACCCAACCTCTCAATCAAGTTTTGGTACCCCCTCTACCTCAACTTCTAACCTAGTCACTAGTGAAAGTGTTATGCCTTCCTATGCACCCTACAGATCATTTCCAAAAAATAATATGTATTTTCCATTTCTTGGTCCTCCACAGCCAATTTCTCCTCCACAAGGACAACCACACGATGGGGTTAACTTTGTTCAGCCCTCTCCCATTCAGCAATTTCAAAACTTTGAACAAATGAATATGGAAAATCTGGCTCATCAACTAAATAATTCTAAGAAGAAAGGAAAAAACCGAAACAATAATAACTAAGGATCAGGTGGAAATAACCCCCAACAAAACCAACCTGCTAGGGGAAACCAAAACCATGGTAACCAAAATCCTCAACGGGATAATTAAAAAAAATGCCAAGGGAGGAACAACAACAACAACCTCTAGAAAGACTTCCCTTGTGATCTTTGTGGTGAGAACGACCAATACACTCACCATTTCCCCCAAATTTATGACTTCAAATGAATTAAAGATTCCATGAGCGCTCCACATCCTCTGGCGCCACCTACATCTCAGAAGGCCCCACAACAGTATTTGCAACAACCACCTTCGACTGTGTTGAAAAACCCCATTCCACACCAAGGTGTGATGAATACCCAACATGAGATTCATCCTACCCCACTACATCTAGGACAGTATCAAAACCCTGGAAACCCGACGGATGACAATATACTCATAACTAATGAAGAAGAAATTCTTCTGCAAACACGTAGTCATCAATACAACGCACCCCTTGAATCTACTCCCACCACTTTGGAAGAACCTCCAGATACAACTGGAAAAACTTTGATGATTCCCCACCCTAACATGGAACCCACCATTCGTATCCCTCAGATCCCATTACAAAGGAATGTTAACAACCCTCAAGCTAGGGCGGCACACAATTATAGTTTGGTTGATGACTTGGCACAATCGTCTGTATCCATGTCAGTATTGGAGGTCCTCCAAACCTGTCCAACTCAATGAAAATCCTTACTTTCCACCTTGGGGGAAGTCGACCTAACTGATACTAGAATCATCACATTTGATTTAGATTGTGGGGAACCTCGTCTCCCTGCTTTGGTAGCTTTCCAGATACCAGTTAAAATTTGAAACATCACGATTCATCGATGCATCATTAATGAAGGTGAATCCACATACATCATGTCCAAAATTGTATGGAAGAAACTTGTCTCCCCTGAGCTAATACCGTCTGCCATCACTTTGAGAGCTTATGATGGAGGACCATCTTCTCCTGAAGGGCTCTTTCAAAATGTCCCCATTGAAATCAGGGGAAAAAACATTCTTATCTACATTGAGTTTATTGATGTCCCGCTCAATCACAACATCTTGTTTGGATGTAGCTACATGTACGCTGTGAAGGCAATGGCCTCTTCTGTATTTTGAATGATGATGTTCCCCCACAACGGACAAATCATCACCATCGAGCAAGTTTCACATTACAGTCCTAACCACTCCTCCAACATCGATAACATATTACCTCTTGTCCACACTAGTTCCAATGCATATCCACTCATGGATATGGGCCTTGAAATTTTCAAAGACCCATCTTTTTTGGGGGCATACCACAGAGCACCATCACTCATCCACCCCTCAACAAAAGTGTGTAACATATCTTCCAATGGAACTAAACTGGAGATACCATTCCTCTCACAGAGGCTTCTCCACTCCCTGACGTTCCACTAGTGGAAGAAATCATACCTCAGGAATCCCCTGAGAACCCTATGACACCACTTATCCCTGATTTCACCCTTCTCGAGGGTCAAATCCCAGTTTGGGAGACAATCCCCCAAGACATTACTCAAATTCCCTTCTTCTACCCCCCAACGGGAGTACAAACTTTCTAGGTAACCGCAACGCTTACCCTTCCCAACATGGTGCTCGCCATTCTGGTATGGTATCTACACCCACCTGTGATGGTTCCTTAGTCATCCCTCCCTCCCCAAATAGAGGGAATCCCAATGAAAATTCCATTCCTAACTCTGACCACACCTCCCTCACCTCCACTTGACAGCACCACCATGATGGCTGGGGGAAGATGGAAGAAGAAATATCCCACCGCTCCACTTCCTCCCCAAGTTCAACCTCCTTGTGCACTCTGCGAGAGAGGGGGACACCCCACAAATAGATGTCCCTCTCTCCCCGAGTTACACAATTTGATCCAACTCCCTCAAGCAACCACATCGCTCGTCGCTTCACCAAGAAAACCCAGTACTACCATTGCATCCCCTACTACAGGTAGTAAAGGGCTAAAAACCAAATTCGCATGTGCCATTTGTTCAAATTATGGACACTACACTCATCATTTCCCTGCATTACCTCAGTTTCGGTAGACACTAAGGGCATTACACCAAATCTTTCAACAAGACCCCTCTCCACCCACATCATCAAGTACCCACCTCACTAACATCCATTATGTCATGACCTCAGTCAACAAACATATGAGGTTACCTTTCTATCTTTGTGACTCACTTGATAACTTCACATACCAGTGTCCTTTGATCATTAAATATAGGTGTCATCAAATGGCCCTTATTCAGAATCCTCCAACCACCCCACTTCCTTTGATGCAAGTGATTCCCCCTGCTCCTTTTCCATATATTGATCACATCACCTCCCCTGAACTTGAGTCACTTCCCACCCCTCCATGGTTCATGGATAGACTATCTGAGGATTTTCCCCGAAATTCTCCCAATTCCCTGGTTCATTTCACTCAAGAAATCTTACCCCTGACCATAATTTACAACCCACAATATCTATAAATTTGGTTTATGACAAGCACGCCATCACACCATAGTTTCGATACCCCCTCTACTTCTTCACCACTTGCAGACAATCACACGATGATAGTCACCAATGTTACTTCCCCGGATCCCCTATACTCTTGCATTTTTCACTATGACGAAGATATCCTAGAGGAGATAACTACCCTCGATTGCCCATGGAACACGCTCCATCATAGAGCACTCTTTCCCTCATAGGAAGCCTTTGACTCTCCTAGTTAATACTCCATATGTGCAATCGAAACCAAGGATTTTATTCCATCGAGGCATATAGATTGGTTCAAAAACCCTATCTCTGCCCCTGATGCTTCTGAAGATAGAAACATGGCCAATTTTTACCCCACTGTCAAAATCAACATTTCCATCAAAACAGGAATCATAGAGGAAATCACCATTGGTGTTGCATGCTCCCCTGAAGAACTCACACCTTACAAACATCTCTTTCAGGAATACCAGGATAATTTTTCCTAGTCATATACAAAGATTCCTGACCTCGATCCTTCTATCGTCGAACATTGCATCGACACATGGCCTGATGTCACCGTATTACGTCGAAAGAAACAACCACTTCACCCATCCAAAGCCATGACTATCAAAGCCAAAATTGAAAAATTACACACTGTCGGGTTCATATACCCCATCACGTCTACCTCATGGGTCTCCAACCCCATCCCTGTTAACAAAAAACAAGGCACCATTCGCATCTGCACTGACTTTCACGATCTGAATCATTCTTGTCCCAAAGACAACTTCCCAACACCTTTCATCGACCAGATTATCGATGACTGTGCCAGCCATGAGGCCTTGTCCTTCATGGATGGGTTCTCCGACTAGAATCAAATCCAAATCCATCCAACCGACCAGTATAAAACCACATTTACTACGCCATGGGGTAATTTTTCTTATCGTGTCATGCCCTTTGGACTCAAAAACGTTGGTTCTATGTTCCAACAGGAAATCACTTATGTTTTCCATGATCTCTCTCACATCATCCTTGCTTACTTAGATGACCTCACTTCTCGCTCCAAGAAAAGGTCTCAACATCTAGACAACTTACGAGTCGTCTTTCAATGATGTCACCAGTACAATTTCCGCTTGAACCCCCTCGAGTGTGTATTCTGCATCACCGTCGAATGCCTCCTTGGGTTCATAATCTCCCAACACAGCATAATAGTGGACCCCCTCAAGGTCCTAGCTATCAAAAAAATTCCACCACCTAGGAATTTGTGCCAACTACAGAGCCTATAAGGCAAAGCCAACTTTTTACGATGCTTTGTCCCAGATTGCGCCACTTGTGTGCATGGTTTTCTTCTCTTACTGCGTCATGATATCCCCTTTTGATGGGATGAACATTCTCAAAACACTTTTGATGACTTAAAAGAGGTGCTATCCAATGACCCCTTGATTAGTCCTCCCGACTATGATCGCGACTACATCCTCTATTTGTCGGCCTCAACTGTCTCAGTAGCAGGAGTTCTCATCCAATTAGTGGATGATGGATGCAAGCATGTTATTTACTACATCCGTAAAAATATTTCACGACCACCCCTGAAGTAAAATCATGAAGATAAACTCACCCTCACAGTTGTCCTTGCAGTCCAGAAACTGCGTCATTATATCCTACTTCGCACTACAAAAGTCATGGTAGATTCCAACCCCATGCAGTACTTTCTTAGTTGACAGTAAATTAATGGTAAATTTGTCTGATGGATCATCATCCTTCAGGAATACAACCTAGATTTTTCAAATCCAAAAATAAAAAAAAGCACTTGTTCTCACCGAGCTCATCACGACGTTTCCCTCAGACACTACAAGTTCACCTGTCAACATGAATTTTCCCGATGAACACCTCTTCTACATCCCCTCAGATGACCCCTAGTATGGAAACCTTCTCTTCTACCTTCGGACACAGAAGTTTGGATCTCATCCCTCTCGAGATGATCGTTGGCACCTTTGCCATTAGTCCCCTTGCTACTTCCTCATCGGTGGCGTTTTGTATTGACGTGGGGTTGACACCATACTCCACCGATGTTTTACCATCGAAAAATCCCACAGAGTCTTGAACGATTTCCATAGTGGCGCTTATGGTGGCCACCTCTTAGGTATGTCCACTGCCCAAAATATAATTCAATCCGGATACTTCTGGCCCACCTTGTTTCATGACTTCATCCACACTTTCAAGCGATGTGACAAATGCCAGCTTTATGAAAACAAAGCACGAGCGCCACCACTCTTCTACATCTAGTCATCATTGTCGGCCCCTTCTACAAATGGGGCATAGACTTCATGACTTGCAATGCTACATATAGTAATGGACATAAGTACATCATCATGGCGGTAGATTAATTTACCAAATGGGTCGAAGCCATGCCTACCTTCAACAACACCGCTGACACAACAACGCACTTTTTCTTCAAACATGTCATTACCCACTTCGAAGTCCCACTATATTTAGTCTCCAATCATGGTAAACACTTTGAGAATGAGATCTTTGTCGAACTCTCCTCAAGGTTAGGCTTCTCCCATGAGTTTTCCTCCCCATACTACCCTTAGTTTAATGGACATGTCAAGGCTATCAACAAAGTCCTCAAAACCATGTTGCAACGCACTGTCAACAAACATAAGACCAATTGGCATCATATGTTGTTTTCAAAATTATGAGATTATCGCACGGCAGTCAAAACTGCCACCGATTTTACACTATTTCATCTCATCCATGGGATTGAATCCACCCTCCCCATCGAGTGTGAAATTCCCACGTTGCGCATCGTCATCGAGCTATTACCTGACACTGCTCCAATGGAGCAATGCTTTCTGAACTTAGATTCATTGGATAAATATTGTCGGTCTTCCTTACAACACAATGAGGCAGTTAAGAAATGGTCAAAGGCCACCTTTGACCACCATGTCAACCTTCGCTCATTTAATGAAGGAGATCTCATCCTAGCCTATGATATTGCTCATGATACTCTCAGTCATGGGAAAGTCAAGTCATTATGGAATGGACCATACATTGTCCAAGATTACCTCACTAAAGGCGCATATATCCTAGCCTCTCTCGAAGGCAATCCTCTCAAAGAACCCATCAACGGGTTGTACCTAAATAAATTTTACGCTTGAGCGTAGCCATTCTACACTAGGATTTTTCTTAGTACACATTTGTAGAGTTTTTAGTCTTATTTTGTTCCCTCCATGCCTCATGTCTGATCTACCATCCATGTTATTGACATATGAATCCTCCATCGGCCTACCACATCGATTACGTTGATGGAGCTAGCCACTGGACACAAAATCTCGCTTCGGCCTCTTAGGCCCTCTACACTCCCTTACATGAACTTCTCCACTCCAGTGACATATGTTTGGTCTCAACAACCAACAACCAAGAAGAACATGTAGCCGTCATTGGCCTCCTCGTCGAGCCCAGTCACTGCCACATTCATCACCTTAGCGTCTTATTATATTCCCATCTTGTCATCCTACAACTCAACAATGTGTACCGTGTCCATGATCCTTGCCTCTTTTGCAAATACCTGCAAGTTAGACTCTTATCTCGAAATTTTGATTCCATTACATTTACACATATTCCACTAAAATTTAATCAAATAGCATATAACATGGCTAACCTAGTGTTAGATTGGCATTTATCACATCAAGACATCATCACACATACATAAAGCATAAAAAATATGTCACAGCATATAGATTAGACATCATAAAAACATAACAAAATATCATCACATGTAAACATCACAAAGATCCCAAACATGTATATCCATATATATATCGATCAATGTGTCATCAATGTTTACAAAAAAGTACAAAATCTACATCGCCCGTAGGCAAGTGATCCCCCCTCACCCCTATAGGTACAAAATGGGTGTCATACTACCCTCTACAAAAATGGGCTCGCATGCCTATCTAAATAAAAAAATATACATCACAACACTCATGGTGCCCCCAGAGAACCACCACCAGGTCCTCTATCTGCAGGAGGTGCCCCACCAATTAGGGTTCCTCCAGGTCTGGGGGGCAGTCGCCCAGTCATCGTTGCCCCTGCTACAACTACTCTACGGATTAGAGTCCTCAACTCTTCAAGGCCACCCACACACTGCTCCAGGAATCTCTCATCCTCGATATGGGACTACATGCCCTCAGGCACACCCTATAGTACCACCTCCAACCAAAGTCAAAAATCCTCTAAATCCTTGCCAGCCTCCACCTGAGGCGTATGTGATGGCCCTACACCTGGGTCATTAAATCTGCACCTCCTTCTGGCTCTCGCTTCATATGATGGCCTCGCACCATCCTTGTCCCTCCAACATCGGTCTCCCACCCATGACGGTCTCACGAGACCCTGATGAGCCGACTCTCCAACCAACTCCGCCTCTTGGCCTCATGGCCCCACATCTGCAAAAACAAAAACAAAGATAGAATCAACATCCATACATATTAACATATGCTACACTATCAAAATCACAACACATAAGTACACCAACATACCTCTATGGTCCCAATCCTCTCTAAGAGGTAGCACCATATATGGATCATGATGAAAGTCCATCCCACCATATGGGAACCGCAGAATAATTTGTGGCATATGGTGCCACACATGTGCCAAGGTGGTTGTAAAATAGTGGCCACCCTTCCCACCTCCATGTCATACCAAAATCGATGCCCACCACATTAGTTGTGGCTCCCGTGCCCCAACCACCACCAACAACACTCTAGGATGAAACATGGGCACCCTATCCAAAAACCACACCACCAAGATCGATCCAAAGCAAAACTCATTGAAGTCAGTGGTCTGACATCGGTGAAGTTGCCCCATCATATTGGCATGAAACATCAAACCCCAGGTGAAAAAATCCCCATCCAACACCCTTTGCATAATACTCAGCTGACCAACACTGATCCACTGAGTCGCTAAGGATCCGCAGATACTCACAATCATCGTTGTGATGCATTGATGCAATAACTCATCCATCGCCTCGATGCGGATGAAAAAACCTGACATAATGTTCGACCCTGAAAAAAATCTTCGTGCCAAGTCTACAAAGTGTACATCCCCTGGCAACTGGGGATGAGTAGGTAGGGCCATTCCCCAAAAAGGGAGCCCCATCAAGAAATAGACATCCTCCATAGCCAAGAATGTCAACTGTTTCCCCTGCACAATGAAGCAATGTAGTGTAGTGCTCCACATCAAAATCAGATATTGAAGCAGGTACTCCTACAACCGTATTAGTGGGCAGTCGAAGAACTTGAGTATCCCACAGGCTTCCAAGAGTCTCTGAATGCCCGAATCCTCTTTCAACGCCTCCCTAAGGTGCTCCCAGTCCCGGTCCCTCCAATGGACTGGCATGCTGAACTGATCACCTGCATTCACACAAAAAACAATTGATCATCAATCATCATTCATTACAAACATCTTAAAAAAATAAAAGTTTTTTCAAAACCCCCTAGCTTTGCCTCAAGTGCACGACTATCATCACGCACAAGTGTGCACATGTGCACGCCTGTTCTTCGCACAATTGCACATCAATGAACAACTGTAGAAGAAACATATGTGAATTAATGTGCATCTGTCACACCCACAGGTGCACATTCATACACACTTTTTCTCTACGCAACTGTGCAGTGATGAGTATCTATTTGAGAAACAATTGCGCATAGTGCACAACTATAATTTGAATAGGCATGCACCAAGTGTGCACCTGTTTTTTCCACCCACGTGCCACCATGTGCGGTTGTATTCAACACAACTGCACATCATGCGAGGGAGAGGGAATTATACTCACATATCTCAGCGCAGGTATCCTTCCTTCTCTCATGCATTGGTGGGTCCACCCCTACAAACACTCCTAGTACGGCCATTTGTACGACCCTGCCCATAAAATAGAACCTATATACTATGCAGGAGGATGATACCACTAACCTGGCTCTCACAAATCCCGGATCGATCAAATAGAACTCTCGTAATCTCCAAATATCCTCTAAAACCTCTCGTCAACTCACTATGGAAACAGGTACAAATGAGGTGGCATTGTGGGCCCCACAACTATATATAGTCCCCTTTTCCAAACTTCCACACTAAGTTACAGGAGCTCAAAGTCTCTATTTTTTGATCCGTCTTCAGCCATGGGATCAGGATCCTGCTACCTACAAAGTCACATTCCCTAGGTCACCATCCGCACTCGGCCCTGGGGGATCATTTTTCTCGCATTACATTCCGGTATGCATGCTCATGTTCAAAATTATCAAATAACTATTATATGTTCTTTATCTTCAGATATTGTTCACGTTGGGTATTCGGTTTTAATGTGTGTAGGTACTTGGTCATCATAAATCAACACATCCCCTTTAGGTATATGATCAACACTGGCATGTAATCATTTTCTCTGAATACCAATTGCATCTCCTAGTCACACCCTCCGACATTCGCCTTTAGGATCCTCACATCCGGCTCTGCAGTGTTGTCACCTCTGCAGCATTTCGGTACTGTCACCCAATAGCACTCTCCCCCACATGAGTTGTCTCATTCATAGTCCCCCTTGGCACTTTGACACTCATGTTGTGTTTACCCCCTAGGGATGGGAGTCCCAATAGTCTTATGCATTTCCAAGAATCAACCACATACCCCTTCTCATAATTTTTCTATCTTTCCCAATGGACTCCTAGTTTATCTCATCATGGTTCTATTTTGACTGCACCTCTGCAATATCATTAACCCTCCATTTCATCCACAATCAATTTTCCCACCTGCATATTTCCCTCCATACATTTACCTCTTACAGAAACGCACCCATGAGCGCCCCACCCTCCACCAATCCTCCAGACAACTTGTGCCCTCATAGGCCAAGCCATCTTTCACTGGGGCACCCATTTCTGTATCTGTACACGCATCCAAAATTATTCTTTATTCATGTGGTAATTGTAAAAATCCTTTGTTTCTAACATTTACTTATCTTTTTGTTGTCACCCTTGATGACCTTGTTTTCTGGAAAAGAAACCCATGCTGCCCTTGGTTGGGGAATTCACTATCCTCTACTCATGTTGACATCATCCATAAACCCTGATTATCCCATAGTCCATGTACCCCTAATCTCTGAGTTTACCCATTTTGTCACGCCTTTGCCACAATTTAACCTCATGTCTATTCGTCCCCCTGACACTATATACAGCTTCACGGTTGCTTCCGATAATCCTTCAAACATACCCCCAACCAAGGGCAGTCTTGAGTCTGGATGCATATTGACTTCGTTCATGTTCCTTATTAGTTCATGATCTTATCCAGTGGATTTCATGAATCCCTTTTTTTCTTCTTGGAGTCACATCTCCCTTTTCTGTCGACATCAAGATAGTTTCCATAAGGGTGACAATATCTTGACTCTCATTACCTTTACAATGAGGAGTCTCGGATGGCATAGACAGAACCATCATTTCTCTCTACTATTAGGGAACCCCATAACATTCGACTTCAACACAATCTCATGTTACAGTGGGTCTTACTATGCGACTATTGCAGTTATTTTTTACTAGTCGAAGACCTCTGAATTTGTTAGGCCATCAATGCCTACGAGTCACTGACACTACTTACAGGTGTCATTTCCTCGTTTTAGAGTATGTTCACCATCATAATTGTCATCGTCCATTATCAAACTGCCCTAGAGGGTGCTGCAGGTATCTACATCAGCATACAAATTAAGTTATTTTTGAGCTAGATGACATGAGCATGGGGCATGCCCGCCTCGTTTGTATACAGATTTAATTTTCTCCACCTAGAGAAAGGTTCAGGTCCCATAGTTTCCCCTCTCCCAACAGATCGCTCTTGAAGTTCCTATCAATGCTCTTCATTCCAATGGTACTCTCAGTAGAAGAAACATTGATGTATTTCGGCTATACGTATGCTACTAACCTCACACATCAGGGGGCATATGTTATCACTGAAATTTCATCTGCAACATTGCATGAAAATGGTTACAAGAATACAACATCTCCAAACACCTATTAGTTCACCTATAGCACCAAAAATGCATTTCCAAGAGGCAAAAACTATACAACTAGTCAAAAATTTAACATGTGCTAAAACACTAAAGGAAGCGCGAGCATAGTGCATGGGCCAAAGAAGCCCACAGAGCGCACAATGTGCCATATGCATGACTGTGTACGAGAAAATCAGTGCACTCCTATGAATGACACATTTATGGTTCTTGTTGGCCCCTCACCCACTTATGGACCAAGTCCCAACTTGATTTGACCCTTGAATACGAGCTGAATCTGAATGGGAGGCTGGTCAAAGACCTAAGGGTGCCCTAAAGGGCCCCTTGTCCACACTAAGAACCAGTTGTATATTTCCTCGAAGACTTTCTATAAAAGGAGGCCATGGGTGCACCAAGAATTTAAGAATCTCATAGTATTGTTATTTTGCCTCCATTCTCCTTCAAGAAACCTATTTTCTTCTTGGAGTATTCTAGCATCATCTCAATAAGCTATTCACTTTACCTCTTGAGGGAATAGGATTGGATTTCTTCACCATTTTCTTTCTAGTTTAATCAAGAGACCTCCCAAGGAGGAAGAAGGGATCCATAATTCCTCCTTTCTCTACGGTGTTTTCCCACTAATATAGTTATCCATTGGTGGCATTATTATTGGTCATTTGGTTGACTGATCTTGGTTCAAAGTTTCTTATGCATTTTAATTTCATTTCCTTAGTTATTTTCTTAGTTGTTTCTAGCTTAGTTGTTTGTTTATTTCATGTGTTTGGATTGGTTAATTCATACACTAACATTTGTCTTGTCTAGTAGGCCCAACTAGACTTGCAAGTGCCCTTATTTTTCTCATTCAAGTGGTGAAAAGGACACAATAGCGAACATCATCATTTTCTGTAAATCGCGTCAATAAGATCAATAAATTAATTTTGAATCAAGTTAGATGTTGCATGTATATATGCTAAAGAAATAACTAGTGTGTAAGGATTTTCGGATCACTTGGTAAAGTGCGACACTTAATTTTGACACTTAAGTTTGACACTTAGGTGTATAATAGTTGTGATACTTAAGCGTGAAATTTGGTAGTGAGAAAATTAGGTGTGTAACATATTCCCCCTAAGGTGTGAGGCCAGATGAAAAGATGATGAACGAAACACTTTACAAAAATATGCATGTGAGGGTGTTGTAGTAGGAGATATGGATGGAAGCTACAAACAAACATCAAAAAATATATACATATCATCTCTGAGGTAGGAACACACATGCTCGAAATACACTGACTCAAAGCATGGACACAGACCAATACACTGCATATCCATGAAATCACTAACAAAGGATATGGTCACCAAATATACAATGTGGATTCATATCTCTATGACTTAATTAGGTTGTATCCATGAAAGAATACACAATGAAGCTACAATATTACAAAAACATAGACATGAAACAATATAAAGTGGATCTATGTGACAGTATATGTATATCAGTAAGATCACCATCATGATGACCATATTGGAATATTCTAAGTACTTAAATAGTCTCCATCACAACTTGGGTACTTGAGAAGTTCCCAGGGTCTTCATTCTAATCCTGAAATGGTACGATTCTAGCCATGTGAATAGATGTGTTGATGTTGAACATGGTAGAAACCACTTTATTACTGGTCATTGATGTATATTGTTAAAAAGTGTGAGGGAAATCACCAATGATGACAATGACTCCCAAGGTACTCTAGTACACTCTAGTGATTGTGAATAAATGAGTTGAAGTCGAACATTCATGGAATCATTTGGTCATATTTCAATGATGTAAAACCACTGTTGAAAGTGAGGATACCTGCCATTGAGGCATGCAGGTTCCAAGGTACTGAATGGTTTCTATGTATAATTCATGGATAATGTGTTGAGGTCGATAGGAACAAAATCATTGAAGGATGGCCATGATGTTTCTCCCATCATCAACACGAAACTGACACAGGAAAGTGATATAAGATGATAGATCAAATGAGCACAAATTGACACAAGGATGAAATTTGGTGACACTGCAAAGTGGTTGATTTGGGATGAAACTTCCCTTGAACATTGTGAGGCACAACAAATGACTTTGCAACATAGAATCAACTTAGAGATAGACCAAATCATAATTTGAAGATAATTGGGAATCTCTTCGGGTGAGATGAAGGAGTATAATGACTCATATGATTGGTATGCCTTAGAGACAAGAAGATTATCCAACTTTAAGACAAGATGCAAACAAGTTCCATGTTCAAGGGTGACAACAAACAACTTCCATAATTCTTTCCAAACATTGACCCACTTCCCTCAATTTCCCCCCACCATGGACAATGAGTACCTCTTTGTTTTTTAATGAGCTTGAGGAGGATAAAAAATGATTGATATAGCTAATCTTTGATGAGTCCCTCATCACATTTTTAATGAACCTGAAGAAGGAAAGGTTTGATCCCATATGGGTCCTTCAGTGTATAATTTTACTATCCCAAAGAAGATAAACTTTGTCAGCGTTTCATGAAAACCTGCACAAGAGACCTAGCTAAAGAAAATACAAACAAATATTATCAAGAAAAATACGAGAGATTCAATATGGAAGAATGATAAAATATATTCACACTACTCCAATGAGTTGTTCAATTATCGATACAATGAATGAGTGATATACACTCATATAGGACAGGACATTCCATAATTAAGAAAAGAAAACAAGAAATGATTTTTTCTTAGGAATGCATGCATAATAGTGATGATCTAAAATAGAAATTCTAAAATAGAACTAGCTCCAATTAACTTCCACTAAACTAGGGAGTTAAAAATAGAAATATCTCCAAGACCCCCCTGAACATCATTATTGATCAATAAAAAACGAGTCCCGACAACTAGGCCATATTAGGTACTCATGTACAATGAAACTAATTAATACTGAATGAAAATGAGGAAAGAGGGGAAACCATGTGGGAAACCCCCCCCCCCCTCAGAAGACAATGTATCAAAAGAAGAAAAGGAAGCTTCTAGGAAACTATGTTCTTCACTCCAAGATGATCCCACAAATTCTGAAACTTCATCCCAGTGAAGGTATTGGTGAAGATGTCGGTAGTTTTTTCAGAGGAAGGATACAACTACAAGTCAATGATCCTATCATGTACTGTATCTCTGATGAAATGCATGTGGACCTCATTATGTTTGGTTCGCTGCAATTGTACGGGATCTTTGTAAAATCTCAGTGTACTATGATTGTCACACCATATGACAGTTGGATAGTGAAACTAGATACCAAGCTCGATAAGGAAGTAATGAAGCCAAAGTGTGTGAATGACACAATTGACTACTCCTATGTACTTGGCCTCTACAGAAGATAAAGCAATGGTTGATTGCTTCTTACTTGACCATCAAATAGGGCCTCACCCCAAACTGATATTGTACCCGGAAGTGGACTTGCGATCTGTTCCATTGCCAACCCAATCTGAATCTGTGAATCCTATGAGATTTAATGCACAACCAACTTCATAGTGAATCCCATAAATCATTGTTACCTAAACATATTTGAGGATGCACTTGGAATTATTCCAGTGCATATCATGGGGATCTTGCATGTATCTGCAAACTTATCCTACTACATATGAGATATCCAGATGGGTGTGGGTGAGATACAAAATAATCCCCACAAACTATATATACAAAGTGTTGTCTACTAATGGTGTATCCATGCCATACTCAACTCTCATCCTAGATAAGAATGGTGTAGGCCCAGACTTATTGTCTATCATGTGGAGTCTATCTAGAAGATCCCTAACATACTTAGCCTGAGAAAGTGTGATTCTAGGAGAATCCTGACTAATCTCTATACCAATAAAGAAATGAAGTGGACCTATATATGTCATAGAGAACTTGTCATGCAAAATATCTTTGACCACAACAATGGTTGAAGCAGATCTACCAGTGATTAAAAGATCATCAAAATAGGGTACTAAAATCATCAAAGGATTAGTATTCCTCAATATGTAAACATTGCAATCAGATTTACATCTAACTAAATCATGTGAAAAAAAATAAGAGTTAATCTTTTCATACCATTCTCTAGGTGCCTGCTTGAGGCCATAGAGTGAATTCTTTAATATACATACTAAAGAGGATTTATGAATGAACCCCAGTTGCTACTCCATGTAGATATCCTCTGAAACATCACTGTGAAGAAAATCATTCTTCACATCCATCTGGTGAACTTCCCATTCTTTAGCTGCTACAATGGCTAGAACCAAGTGAATGGAGTCCATATTTTCTATAGGAGAAAAGGTCTCATCATAATCTATCCCATGAATTTACTGAAATCCTCTTGAAACTAATATTTTCTTGTATCTTCTCACATGACCATATGCTACTCTCTTAGTCCTATAGACCCATTTTCATATGACAAGTTTCCTCCCTGGTGGAAGTGGAACTAGATCCCAAGTATGATTCTCTAGGAGTGATTCATACTCCTCCTACGTGGCTGCTTCCCATAATGGATTTCCCACAACCTCACTGCATATTTTCAAATTGGAATATTAAACAATATAGAAATGAATGGGAATCGTTGGTTCAGAAGATGAAAGTACATAAGAAGGATCCTCATGATGAGATCAAGTCCTCCTTAGATCAAATGGATTCCCTCCAAGGTCGTTTGTTTCCTGAAGTGTGGACCATCCCCACTTGGGCATCTTCTGAAGATTTGGCACTGAATCCTCATATGGCTGTACTACCTACTCAAATACATGTACAAAATACTTTGAATCTAAGTCTGAATATGTAGCATCTGAGTGTATGGAATCATCAACTTTGATGTATAGAATTGATGGAAGCACAAGATTATTTGCATGTTGCATTGGTGGTGGATGCAAAGGACTCTCCTCAAACTGAACACTACACTCAATGATGAGCTAGTCTGTAGAGGGATCAATCAACCTATACCCCTTCATATCATTTGTATATCCCATAAATATGCAGGGTCTTCTCTGTCGATCTAATTATTGTCTCTTTTCAGAAGGACTATGGGCCCATGCTAGATATCCAAAGATGCGCAAGTGTGTGACATATGGTTTGTCACCTATTCAAGCCTCAAAAGGTGTGATTTCCTCAACATATATGTGAGAATATATGTTTTGTATGTAAGAAACATAGTTAAGTTCCTTAACCCAAAGATTGGAAAGAAGAGACCTTGCATGCCACATGCAACTGGTCATCTCCTTAAGAGATATGTTCTTCCTTTCAACAACTCCATTATGCTGCAGAGTGTATGGAACTGTAAGATGCAATTGGATACCAACCTCATGAAAAATATTTTGAACATCTTTGTTGATATAATCCCTCCCATTTTCTGTATGGAGGATATTGATATTCTTCCCATTTTATGTCTCTAATAGATCTTTGAAGTCTTTGAGATGCTCAAAAACTTCAGACTTATTCCTAAGAAAATAATCCCAAGTAGAGCGTGAGTAATCAATAATGAAGTTAAGGACATACCTTTCTTTTTTGATATATAGATATAGAAATGGACCCATGATATCACTGTGACAAGCTCCAAGGAATAGGAGGCTCTCCTTGCCTTCCCCTTTTCAAACTTCTCTTCAATATGCTTGCCAAGAATTCATCCTTCAAAAACCCCTTCAAAAAAGTGAATGTCTGGAAAGCCTTTGACCATTCCTTGCTTGGAAAGTCGTTGCATGTACCTAAAGTTTAAATGACCAAATATCTCATGCCATACTCTACTACCATCTTCATCATGTGTTAGTAGTAAAGAGGAATCATGGTCAACAAACTTAGTGAATTTATACAACCTTGATTTGTGATCTACCTCACCAATTGCATTAATGGAATTGTCTTGTGTTTCAAGTAAAAACATTGAATCTGATGTCAATTCAACCTTTTTTATCTGTTTGAGTGATCTGATAAGATGAGAGAATATTTATAGAAATATTTGGAACATGTAAAACATTCTCAAAACTGCCATTAGGGAGTTCCACTCTTCCCCCTCCTGCTACTTCTATGGGAGTACCATCCCCCGTGAGAATAGAGGGTCTTGAGCATGAACTCAAAGAATTAAATACTTCCACTTTCGTTTCCATATGATGTGATGTGCCAGAATCTATAATTCATGAATCAAATGAGGAATTAATTGTAACAAGAGAATGATGATCACCTTTCTTAGGAGCATTCTCTTCTTCCTTCTTTTTCTTGGCTCCTTCAGGAATGAAATTTCCAAGATTGTTCTTCTAAAGTACCTATGCCATAAGATCAATTTGATTCTTCATGCATGTGGATTCTTCATGATTTGGTTTATTGCAATAAGTTCATTTCTTTCCCTTCTTCTTATTTCCTTTGGAATTTGAAGAGTCTTTGGAACCTGAAGAATACTTGACGGATTTGGAATATCCCTCCTTTTTTTATGTTTCTCCTTTCTTTTATGTTTGTATTTTTTATTTGATGACCCTTTTCCATCCTTCATGGTGAGTTCATGTGATTTGGGTTCCTTAATTAAACCCATATAAATGAGTTTTTTCCAGTCATGCGTGAAATCAAGAAACTTCTCCATGGTTGGCATGTTCCACTTCGGTCGCAAAAAATATCTGCTAGAATAGAAAGTGGAGACATAGACAACATATTATGGTCCTAGGTTAAGCATGATTGTTAAAATAAGTTGGTACACTTTCATGGACTTATAAATACCAAAATATTCTAAGCTCAATATCAAATATTTAATCTTGGTAAAGAAATATTGTATATTATCAAAAAATTTAGGATCCAAGGTATTCAACTCTACCTCAAGCATATGACCTCTCATCTCATCTTGCTTTCCAAAGAGACCTTACAAGGTGGTATAGATATAATTTGGAGTATTTCATGTAGAAGAATGAAACCATAAATGAGTTGAAATTAATTAAAGAAGAATTCTTGTGGCCTCATCCTTATGTTTCACCCATCTGGTCTTCTCAATTGCTGATGTAGGTTATGTTTTTGTCTCCATCGTCAAATTATATAATACTTTCCTTTTGATTTGGAATTTGGCCTTCATATTCCATTCAAAATAATTGTATGGTGTGATAATTAGCACCAAATTTGACTGAAGAATTGGTGTTGTATCCATCCCTCTTATTGGTTTTGAAAACCCTGAAAAATTAACCTTAATTTGCAAGTGAAAAATCCTGAGAAATCACTGTAAAAAGTCAATTTTTGAAGATTTTCACACCCTGTCTGAAGGACACAGAGAAACATTGCCACACCCTATTGGAAGGACACAGAGAGACACTATCGCACCCTATTGGAAGGACATAGAGAGACATTGTAGCACCCTATTTAAGGTTAAAGTGTGACATTTCCCGTGACACTTGGAATTGTGTAAATTTGCGTGCAACTATCGCACCTTTCGACATGGAGAGGGTGCGACACTTTCGTATATGTGGATTACTCTCGTTGAAAATATGATTTCACTCTTCTTTGTATTGTCTATTTTGTTCCAAGAATCTTGACTTTGATACCATGTCAATGTTTCATGGAAACCTACATAGGAGACCTAGCTAAATACAAACAAAGCTTATCAAGAAAAAGATGAGAGATTCAATATGGAAGAATGAGAAAATATATTCACACTACTCCAATGAGATGATCAACTATAGATACAATGAATGAGTGATATACACTCATATAGGACAAAATATTCCATAATTAAAAAAAGTGAACAAGCATTGAGATTTTCTTAGGAATGCATGCATAATAGTGATGGTATAAAATATAAAGTTTAAATTAGAACTAGCTCCAGTTAACTACCACTGAACTAGGGAGTCGAAAATAGAAATATATCCAACAAACACAGAGATCTTTTCACATTTATAGAGCCTGAAAAGAACTTAAATAAGATTCTAGGTTTGTTCTTTTTCATAATTTTAGTCCCACGAGCCTGAATAAGTGTAAAACAATACAAGGGGGGACTCTTCTAGCCAAGGTTGACTAGAGTATTCATTTTTCATAATTAGTCTATTCAGTTTGAAAAAAGGTTAAACTTACACCAAATAGATGTCCTTTCAAATCCTTTTAGTGAGTGTGAAAGGAAACAATGTCTCTTGGAAAAAAAATCCATGTTTAGAGAGTCTAGAAAGATATTAAAGGAGAATCCAAAGAGTTCCCTTTTAGTATATAGTTTTTACAAGCTCAAAAAAGTGATAAAGCATATCAAAGGGAAAGAGAACAAGGTGGTTGATGCAATCAGCAAAAGAGTGCATGAGTTTCATGCTACATCCATTAGCATGGACCAATCATAATTGAAAGAAATAATCTTGGAGGCTGCAAAATCATATTTGGAATACAAGGAATTAGTGACAAAATTACAACAAGGTATTTTGCAACATAAAATTGAAGACTATAAGCTAGAAAATGATGAAATTATCATATACAGGGGAAGAATTTGTGTACCAAATTCCCGGGAATTGAAAAATGTAATATTGAGTGAAATGCATAATGTACCTTATGCTGGGCACCCAGGTTATCAGAAAATTATTGCAACTGTCAAGAGATAATATTATTGGCCAGGAATGAAGAAATAAGTTATTGATTTTATTGCCAAATGTTTGGAGTGTCAAAAGGTAAAGGATAATCATAGACACCCAACTAGTTTTTTGCAACCATTACCCATTCCTGAGTGAAAATGGGAAGTTGTAACAATGGATTTCATCACCAAACTTCCCAGAACAAGAAAGCAACATGATTCTATTATGGTAGTGGTGGATAAGCTTACTAAAGCTTCCCATTTTATTCCAATAAAGCTCACTCACAAGGTAGCCAACATTGTTGATATTTATATGAGAGAAATTGTGTGATTACATGGTATACCCAAGAAAATTGTGTCTAACAGAGATCCAAAATTTACATCAATTTTTGGAAGGGATTATTTAAGGCATTTGGAACAAATTTGAATTTTAGTACAACTTATCATCTATAATCAGATAGACAAATAGAGAGGGTGAATCAAGTGATTGAAGATATGTTGAGGATGTATGTGATGGATAAACCATCAAAATTGGAAGACTACCTACACTTAGTAGAGTTTTATTGTAACAATGGGTACCATGCATCTCTAAAGATGAGCCCATTTGAGGCCCTTTATGGTAAAAGATGAATCACACTAGTAAGTTGGGACAACCCAACAGATAGAGCAGTAGTTGGGCCAAAATTACTCAGGGTAATGGAAGAGAAAATGTTGAAAATAAGACAAAATTTAAAGGTTGCACAAGACAAGAAGAAACACTATGTTGATAAGGGAAGAACTAATAGGGAATTTAAAGTGGGTGACCATGTATTCTTGAAAGTAAAGTCCAATAGAAGTTCCCTGAAATTTGGAAATTGTTTAAAGTTGGCAACTCACTATTGTGGGTCGTTTGAAATCCTAGAGAGGATTGGGCCTGTAGCATACATTCTTTCCTTGCCTGAATCAACGTCAATTCATAATGTATTCCATGTATCATTGCTCAAAAAGTATATACCTAATTCTAATCATGTCATTGATTGGAATGTGATTCAGGTGGAGCAAGAAGGTGCCTTTCAAGTGCATTTGGTGTGCATATTGGACCAGAAGATCAAGCAGCTCTGTAATCGAGCCATAGATCTAGTAAAGGTCCAATGGACCTAGTACGGCCATGAAGATGCAACTTGGGAGCATGAGGATTCTATGCGGGCATAATACTTGCATATTTTTTAGGATTTTTTAAATTTAGGTAGTATATGTGTATATATTGCACTACAGACAGTGCATAAATAAGGGGGAAGGGAATGCAATACCACTAGGACGAACCCCAACTATAAATGTAAATACAAATGTACTTAAGCGGGTGAGATTTTTGATATCATTTTGCATGCACCTTCCATGGTATAGTGTGCACATGTACTATGCACTAAAATTATGAAGTGTGCACATTCTAGGATACCGTGCACAACAAACTTAAGTGTGCGTGATTTTGAGGCCAGGGAGCCTTTGTGTATATGTTGTGATTTATAGGCTAGTGAGCCAGTTATTATAAGCTAGGAGGGTTATGTGTTGAATTTGGCCAGAGAGCCTAGATGTTAAAGGCCAGTGTGCCTATTTTGTATATGTCTTATCATTAATATAATGCATCACTGCGTGTAGATCGACCATGACAAAAGAGTATGTGGGACTAAACTCAACTAGTTAGGGAAAGGGGGAAAAAAGTTAAGGATAAGGGGCTAAGCTAGGGAGCTTAAGCCAAAAAGGAATATTATATTAATATTCATTAATATATAAAGTATGGATAATTATTTTATCCTAAGTTCTAAGGATGGGGACAAGTGGGCCAAAGTAGTTCTCAACATGACAAGTTTCAAGTTGGGAACATACATACATATATTTTGGACTTAGTTCATTTTCCATCATTCCATCGTCATTCACTCACCCATTCAGTTGTCCTTCGTACCTTCATGTACCTGTACCTATACTTGTACCTTCTTGTACATGTACCTATACTCGTATGTATACCTGTATATATACTCATTCTTGTACCTATACCTGTAGCTAGTTAGCTTAGGAGTTGGACTAAAGAAGTGGGTTGTCAAGCCTGCGGAATACTAAAGAAGCTGGTTGTCATGCCCGTGGGATATTGAAGAGGCAGGTTGTTAGGCCCGTGAGAAATTGTCTCTAGATGAGAGAATTGTTGGGAATTGATTTCCCGAAGGTGCCAAACTGCAACTACAAGGATCTGAGACTTCCTATCAGGCCTGTTGCTGAAGCCCCAGAAAGGAAGTGGCATAGCCGGAGGACTATTCGACAGAGAAGGGGAACACTTCCTGGGGTGGGAAAGTCATGTGGGGAATGAGCGACTATAGGCTGTTAGTTTGAGTTGGCACCTGTGACGAAGATTTTCCTGTTGTCTGAGATACATCAGCCTGGTTAGGAATTCCTTTACCTGGGTGGTGTTTAGTCCCAACTCGGGGGTGAACCACTGTTGATAGTTTTTATCATTGTGTTCTAAGGCTGGGAGGAACATGGAAGGTCTGTACGTAGTTGGTGATATTTTTACCAAGATAAGTGTCCATTTTGTGTTAAATTATATGTTGCATTATTTTGTATGCATTTATTTTTATGGGTTTTTCATGTGTGTGTTGCATGTGTATTTTTATTATTATTTTGTATGAATATGTACATTTTCATAATGTATATGCCTATTTTAATTTATATATATAAATTTCTGCAAGAGTTTATGTGTGTATATGTTTTAATTTTGTATACAATTCGAAAATTTTATGTGGCATAGCCCAGTTGGATGTTGGGGATGCTACATTCACCCACATATGTGAATAGAAGATGCTACCCCCCTCCTTAGGCTCCTTTGATTCTTCTGGTTAGATATTTTTATTTGCAATGGTATCACTGCATTCTACGTCAATGATCAAATTTCCCTTATCTTTCTCTAAATTAAATTTTGATCTTGAGTCTGATTCTTTTTCTTTCATCTCGACTAACAATGATCGTTTTGAGTGACATTCACCAGTGTTGTTCCAAGGAATTTTTTGGATCTCACACCACTTTCTAGTGTCCTTCTTTGACTTCCCATTGCTCTTATTTGCTTGTGGCTTGGATTAGTTGTATTGAGTTTGGTTATCCTTGATCTATATTTTTTTGTGTGAGTTGAAGCCACCTTTACCATGCTTCTATTGTGGCAGATTTGCAAACACAAACTCCTTATTATTCCTCTACTTTATTTTTTGCTTGATTTTGATAGCATATTGATAAGTATATCCTAGTGAGGAGATGTTCAAGAAATCTATCTCTTTTTGGATGTATCTATATAGACCACTGCATTAATTCAAAACCAAGTGTTCCATGGAATATCTAATACCCATGTTTGAGTGCAAGATATGGAATATATTGGTGTACTCTAACACCATCTTGTATCTCTTTTAATGTAAAGTTGTCCATATTATGTATTGGTCATCATAGTTTTTGAGAGGGTAGAATTCCTCCTTTAGGGCATCAACACAATATTCCCAAGTGGGTTCTATCCAAAATGTTGTAGACTCATTTCCGTCAAGACTCTCCCAGTAACTTTCCCACCAATATTTAACATGGGGAAGGTCTTAATGAGAACAAAAGTGATACTTTTATGTCCAATTTTTTTTGAATTGAGTAATAACCCTCTAACGGATTTAACCATTTCTCCAAAGCATGTGCATATATCTTTCCTTCAAATAAAGGAATGACAAAGATAAATTATACCTTGAAGGGTGTCACACCTTCAAAATGGTTTCTTTTTGAAGATGTCTTAGCTACCATTATCATTTGTTGAAGGATTTGGGAAAAAGTTTCCATCATCTCGTTCCTCTGTCATGTGATTTATTCCTAGAGAAACAAATTAATAGGATCTCCTTCTCAGTCATATATTTTTTCATCCACCATGGGAGGTTTCTTGTTAGGATCTGATCCTAACCCCTCTTAGTTCGTTATTAGAGAGAATGATATATATTTTCCATGTAATAAGGACAACATTAGTTAATAAGGCCTATTAAATAAATGTGAACAAGTCAATGTAAGAAGACCTAATAGAATCTTTCACTTCTAGAAATATATTCCTCTAGAATGTTCTCTAGAAGATATAATTGGTATAAATAAGAGTAGGAGGTATGAGAAATATATCTTGATAAATTATTGTAATAGAGCTCTGATGTACTGGAGGTTTCCCCCTTAAAGAGGTAAGTGAACATTTCTTTCTTGAATAAAGATATTATTTCTAGTATTATTTATGGTAGGTCTCTGTCAATATTTTTTTGTTCCCTTGATAATTGCTATATATTCTAGTTTCTACATAATATATTACATATGGTACCTTACAAGTGGTATCATATTTCTGTCATGAGAACAAATTATGGGTTAAATTTTTCCAGGGTAGAGACGTATTTCGACGTCTTTGAGCTACAATGATTTGTTGTTCAATGCAAAAATTTATTGTCCTAGAATCATACACGTAGGGAATACAAGAGGTTTTTATGCTGACATTGTTGGAAACCCTTGTAACTTCTATTGGTACCCCTTTGAGTGGTAGTGCATCAGACAACACCCGTATACATATTGGCCTAGATATCCCGAAACCATCCATAGATCAACCGATCGATCGACTGACTGATATAGTGCCACCGAGAATAGCACTCGATAAGATACTCTCTAGTCCCTGGGTAATTGGGCAGTATGGCTAAGGGTACGATCTAAACTCCTTAGTTGGTTCCCTAAGATATTGGTTCAAGTACTATTGTTCAACCCCACACGTATATCAAGGGGCTATAGCACAATATAAACCCTTGTTTATAGGAACCCTAAAAACCCTAACCCTTGGGACAAGAGCATAACATAAAAGGAACTGACAAGATATATTGTTGTGCAACCTTGCCTCATGCATTTGGGCTGCAAATTGACTACATATTTGTTACAGTTAAGAATTTGGGAATTCTGACATTACAAAAGTATTCATATTAGAGTATAACTATGTAGGAGTAAAAAACAAATTCTAGGGCCTAATTGGACCATTGTTTGAGACCTATCCCATTGGATTCCTCTTTTCATCCTGATCACAATGTTACCTATTGTTTTTACACCCTTTTTTTTCTATGGTCTCGACCCCCTTCTACATCCTTATTTGGGACCTATACTATTGGATTCCTCTCTTTGTATTGATATTTGTGGTACCTATCGCTTTTTAGCCTATTTTTTGTCCATGGACCTGACCACCCTTCTTGACACCCTCATTTTCCACCTATCCCACCAGAATCCTTATCTTGTGTTGATCGTTGTAGTATAATTCTAACTCAACAACCCCAATAGCCCCTACCGCCTTCTCTTAGAACTTGGAATATTTGGACAGTAAGGTAACCCACCTGTCGAAAAACATGAACCAACACATGAAATCCCTCAATACGAACTTGGAAACCCTCACCAAGAACCCAAATGCACTCACCTACAAAGTACGTGAACTTGTGTTGCACATCAAGGGTAAGAACCAAGAGCACCATTATGAGGCTCCTCACTTTTCCCATTATGAGCATACTCATAATTCCCACTCTCCTTGGGGTTCTCTAAATTCTTGGAATAAGGTGCCCAAAGTTGAGATGCACAAATTTGATGGATTAGACCCGGTCGGGTGGATATCCCAAATGGACTTCTCTCTCCATAATATTCAGGATGATGAGACTAAAATCCATGTCTGGGTTCTATACTTGAATCAAGAACGATGGAAATTGTGGAAATGGCATAATAAATGCTATCCAAGAAAACCAACTTGGACCATGTTCACCAAAGCAAGTTGTGCCCATTTTGATAAGGAATCTCATTTTTTGGGATGGCTCATGAAGATAAAACAAAAAGGATCAGTAGCAGACTTCATCATAGCATTTCAATAATTGGCTATCATAATTAAGGGCTTATCTGATGAGTTCTATCTCAAAGTATTCATCAATGGCTTAAAGGATGCGATTAGGACTCATGTTTTCATGCACCATCATGTTACCTGGATGTAGGTGTGCCAATTAGCATTGGAGGATGAGACCTTTCTTCATGCACAACCCCTTCATTATGCAGTTCCCTACTACCCTTTTCCAAGGGCTTCCCCTGATTTGACCCAAACTTTGAAAGTCCAAAAGGTATCTCCAGGAGAAATGGTTGAATGTTAGAAACAGTGAATTTTCTATTACTACGATGAAAAGTATTCGCCAGGACATAAATGATGTGAAAAAAATTTCTTCCAAATTGATGGGTCAGTGGCCACCTCCATCCTGTCAGGTGAGGCCATATATTCATAGGACACAAAACCCACTTCTCCCATACCTGATCCATTCACATATCCCGTGGAACCAAAGGAACCTATCATATCTCTCCATTCTCTCGTACGTATTTCTACTCCTCAGAGATTAAAGATAAGGGCTACATCAACTATAGGTTGGTCATGGTGTTTATTAGCAGTGGTAACACCCATAATGTTTTTCATCGCAGGGTCACTGAGGATGTAAATTACTTTGTTAGACTCGTTTCTAATTTTCAAATTCTCATAGATAATGGTGGTACAATGAAATGTGGGGGACGTTGTGAGAATGTCAAACTCTAAATGGGCGAGTATAACTTGAAAACTCACATTTTTTCATTGTCATGGGAGGTTGTGATATTTTCTTGGGTTTTAAATGGATTCACACTCTGGGACTGATTACCATGGATTATCATGAGTTATATATGAGTTTTACTCAAGATTATTGCACCTATACCCTCTAAGGGTTACAAGTGGGATCCCCATAAATTATTAGTTCTCAGCAAATGGAGAAACTCCTAAAGAAAGGAAACCATGGTGTGATTTCTCAACTTAATGTTATCAAAGTAAGTGATCTATCATCTATAGATGTCTATCTTGATCTGCAACTAGTCTTGGAAAATCACCATAAGTTTTTTGAGATTCCCATGGACTTACCTCCCTCCAGGGGTGAGAATGATCACAACATCCCTCTCCTTCCAGTAAGTCAACCTCCTAATGTACACCCCTATCGATACCCATTTTCTCAAAAAAATGAAATAGAAAAAATAGTGCAAGAATTACTAGAGGTAAGTGTCATTCACCCAAGTACCAGCCCATATTCATCCCCTGTAGTGATGGTTTTAAAAAAATAAGGTTCTTGGTGCATGTGTCCAAATTTTTGCACCCTTAATAAATTGACCATTAAGGATAAGTTTCCCATTCCTATCATTGATGACCCATTGGATGAACTACATGGAACCTACATCTTCAAAAAATCACATCTTTTCTCAGGCTATTACCAGATTTGGATGAATGAAGAAGATATTCCAAAGACTGCCTTCTGAACTCATGAAGGCCATTATGAATTCTTGGTAATTCCTTTTAGAATTGTCAATTCTCCATCTACCTTCCAGAGTCTCATGAATAAAATATTGAAGCCATAAATTTGGAAGTTTGTTCTAGTCTTGTTTGACAACATCTTCATTTACATCCACACCTGGGATTCCAATCTACACGATGTGGAAAAAGTACTCCAATTGTTACAAGACCATAAATTGTTTGTCAAAAAGGATAAGTGTTCTTTTGTGGAAAGAAAGGTTGAATATTTGGGACACATTGTGGGTCATGATGGGGTAAGAGTGGACCCCAAAAATATTCAAGCTATGCAGGATTTCCTGATACACACAACCTTGAAATGGATTTGGGGTTTCATGGGCCTCATGATATACTACAGGAAATTTGTCCACAATTATGGAAACATTTCCCAACCATTGACGGACCTTCCTAAGAAGAATGAATTTCATTGGACACCAAAAACAAAGTACGATTGTATAGCTTTAAAGTAGGCCATGTGCACTACCCCCATCCTAGCAGCTCCTAATTTCACCAAAACTTTTGTTGTAGAATCTGATGCTTCAGGTATGGGTATTGGTGCAGTTCTAACACAAGAAAGTATACCTCTTGCTTTCACTTGTTGGACTTTGGGTGGCTTCAATTTGGGAAAATCTACATATGAAAAGGAAATGATCTCCATTATCCATGCAGTGCACACTTGGCAACCATATTTATCAGGTCGTCATTTTCAGGTCAAAACAGATCACCATAGCTTGAAGTATTTCCTAGAATAGAGGTTATCCTCCTTGGAACAGAACAAGCAGTTGATCAAAATGTTGGGCTATGATTATGAGATTATATATAAAAAACACAAATAAAATGAAGTGGTATATTTGTTTTCAATACAATATGAGGATGAAGGTTCCCTTTTTTCATTACCATTACCAGTCCGTAATTGGATTGAGGAAGTTCGATAGGAGTGGTTCACCCACCCAACTATATCCTAAGTAATGTTTCACCTTCATGAGGACCCTAACCCACCCACCAGATATACCTAGCATGAAAATATCTTTCGATATAAGGAGCTCTTAGTTTTTTCTCTGACTTCAACACTGAATACCAGGATTGATATAAGGATATATTGGTGCCTTGACACACCCTTTACACCCACTATGGTAGCACAAGTTTTCATTGATCATATTTTCAAGCTACAGGGCATGAAAACATCCATTGTGTCTGATCGTGACCTAACTTTCACTAGAAAATTTTGGAAAGAATTGTTTAAATTACAAGACACACAATTGAAAATGATCACAACATACAACCCCTAGACAGATGGCCAAATGGAAGTTGTAAATAAATGTTTGGAAACCTACTTGCGTTGTTTTGCCTTAGACAAACAACATCAGTGGGTGCAATGGTTACCCTTGGCAGAATGGTGGTACAACACTTCCTATCATACAACAATGAAAATGACACCATATGAAATGGTATATGGCCAACAACCACCTACAATAACTTCATATATTCGAGGAACATCAAAATTCCAAGTTTTTGATAAGTTACTGCAAGGTAAAAAAGCTACCCTTTCGGCTTTGAAGGATAACCTCCACATGGCCCAAAACTGTATGAAGCAACAAGATGACCAACAACATGATTCCGAATAGGTTTTCCAAGAAGGTGATCAAGTGTTTCTCCACCTCCAACATTACAAGAAAACCTCCCTCAAATCCCATGGCCACCACAAGTTGGCACCCAAATTTATGGCCCCTATTAGATTATCAAAAGTATTGGTCCATTTTCCTACAAACTGGCACTTCCAGCTGCCTCCAAAATACACCTGGTGTTCCATGTTTCTTGTTTGAATAAAGTAGTGGTTCAGAATTGTAGGGTTCAAACCATCCTACCTAAATTAGATGAAGAAAGCTCCATTTCGCTGTAACCAGAATCTATCCTCAATGTGCGTGATATTCACTTGCATGGAAAAACTATCAAATAAGTATTGATCAAGTGGAAGGACACGTCTTCAGAAGATGCCACTTGGGAACCAGTGGCCATAATGAAATAGTTTCCACATCTTCAACCTTGAGGAAAAGGCTACTTTTTAAGGGGGGGGGGGCATGTTAGGATCCAATACTAACCCATATTAGTTGGTTATTAGTTAGAATGATATATATTTTCCATGTAATAAAGGCCGACATTAGTTAATAAGGACTATTAAATAAATGTGAACAAGTCAATGTAAGAATACCTAATAGAAGCTTCTGCTTCTAGAAGGAACTCCCTCTATAATGTTCTTTAGAAGATAGAATTGGTATAAATAAGAGTAGGAGGTATGAGAAAGCTATATTGAGAAATTATTGTAATAGACATATGCTCTTCTATAGGTTTCCCCCTCGAAGAGGCAAGTGAACATTTCTTTCTTGAATAAAGTTATTATTTCTGGTATTGCTCTCTCAATATTTTGTTGTTCCCTTGATAATTGCTAAATATTCCAGTTTCTGCATAATATATTACATCTAGTATCTTACATTTCGTGGGATAGAGAAATCAATATTCACAAAGTGAAATTATCCTGAGACCCAACTCTGTATACCCTAACATCATCGAGGACATGCACTGAGAAACATCAAGTAGTTGATTGCTTTGATACAACTAATCTAGATTGTATAGAGAATGAAATGAAAGACATAAATATGAATGCAAAAATAAAAAGAAATATTGAAGAGAGAACAACATTATAGTGAATCCCAAGTTCTATTAATGAATGAAATATGAAAAAGAGTGTAATATGCAAAGTAATACAAACTAGCTAGAATGGTTGTAGCTTATCTTTGAAGTGAGGTGCCAATGATGCTCATTCACAAGAAGACGTTACAAGAGGTCAAAATGGTATCTTTAACATAAATTAATAAAACTTAAGAGGTAAAAAACCTTAATATCCAAACCCTAGTTTTAGGATATGAAGCTCTAAAAAGGATTGTGGGCCTTAAGTTGGCTAGTTGATACATCAACTTCCCAGGGGGTGCAACTTTTGCATAAAATCTAAGTTTCGGGTGAAAAGTAGCTCGTTGCAAAGATTTAACTGAGAAGTAAAATTGTTGGTAGGCCTAGGAAGTCCATGGCCACCCTAGGCTCTATAATGACCAAAAACATTTTCTTAAGGCCTCAAAACAATTTCAAAGTTTTAGGACCTAAAAATCTATAGATAAAGAATTGCCAATATGGATAACCATGTTGATTATGTGTAAGAGGTGGGTAGCCACCGATGTCAACCTGGATCACTTATAAGTACCTTAGTATGCTTGAATACGGGTCTCACTAGTTCAATATCAAGTTTTTCCATCTTAACCATAGGTGTGTGATGTTGAGGAGTTGTTTTCATGTCACATCTATTAGCTCTACAATTTGGGAAATTTCAGCAACTAGATTTTTCCCTTTGGGAGACTATTTTGGTGTTTTGAGAATGGATCTTCGAGGATTCTTGCTATATATCATCAAAGTGAATTCTAAAATTATTTTTTATGAAAAAATATATTTTAATAAAAACCTACTCCATTTAGTTTTTCATTGCTAGCTAAAAAGAACTTTCATAACAAGACTTATAATGAAGTTAATGTTTAAATTCAACCATCAATATTAAGGTCATATAATATTCATTAACAAGATGAAACATGGCGATTCTTACCTATATTGATTGGAAATTACAAGGAAATCATATGAAAGAGTTGGGCTTACTCCGCTAAGAGAATATTGAACACAACAAACATTATTATTTTGTTCTCTAACACAACACAACACATTGCTTAGTAATCTTTCTTTGGAAGATAAAAAAATGTGTATCTTTCTTTGGAATTTAAATATAATTGGATTCAAATTCTTTGGAATTTATCTTTCTTAAAAAAATGTGTATCTTTCTTTATCTTTCTTTGGAATTTAAATATAATTGGATTCAAATTCAAGTAATAATGAGTTCTATGATTCATAGATTGAATTCTATGGTTATGAGATTTCATAGATTGAGTAATAAAAGGAATATTAATCTAAGCGGTGAACTCAACACTTTCGAAGAGTTACTTTCAAACTTTTTATTTTAACCAAAGTGTTTTTCTTCCTCCGATTAGTAGGGAACATTCTTAAATTTTCATTTCAATGGATCACACTCTATTCTTTTGGAAGATATAATGTTCAAGGGATCACACTTTATCCTTTTGGAAGATATAATGTTTAACTTTTGTCAAAGTCAATGTTAATTTTCCAAAAAGTTGATGTTTAACTTTCATTCCGGCCAAAAAAATATTTAACTCTATGAAACATTTTTGGAGAATACTTTCAACTTTAAAGTAAACAAAAGTTTGTGTGCTTCTCCAATATCTAAAATACTAACTTTTGGATATAAACAAAGTAGAGATTCAACTTGGATGAAAGTGGGAGATCACCTTTGGTACACAACTTTGAAATTTGTTTTTTGAAGTTTTTGACTTAGAATTTTTTGAAGTTAAAGAATGAAAAGAAAAATAAGCAAAATAGAATTGTTAAGATAGAAACTACCTAAAACAAACAATTATTCAAAGTAAAATTGTTGTCAAAATTGGAAAAGGAAAAATTTCAAAAGGGAAGAGTTGAAAAATGAATGAGTGGTACCCAAAAATTTAGAAAATTTTAGTGTGTGTTGAGGTATCAACAAGATGATAGATTCACACATATGTATAAATATGGATATATTGTACATACCATAGCATCATCTCAAATATAGTCCAATTCTCTATCTCTGCAAAACCCTGACTAGGGAAAACCAAGAAAACCATATCTCACACCAAGGTTCTCCAACAAACAAGCATCACATTAGCATCTTCTCCTAGGAATACACCTCTTCTAATTCTTCTCTTCAATAAGTACAAGCTAGGGTTTTATCTCAAAACCCTAATCTCTAAGTCTCCAAAGGATGAAATCCTCACCCTAGTATTTAAGATTCCCTAAGAAGCTTCAAGAAACCTTAGCAACTTTAAGACAAGAGAGAAAAAGTACATTGAATGAAGATGAACAAGTGTGAGGAATATTAATATGCTCATATTACTTACATATCTAGCACAATATAATGAACGTATATTTGAACTATAAGATCATCATCTCTAGCGTCTTCTTCAAAAGAGTAAACCCTAGTATTTGGCAAGAGAAATCTTCCAAGAAAGGTTCACTCATGGACTCTAACATCTCATTCCAAGAAGACATGTACAAAGATAATATTACAATGATGGTGGTAAATAAAAGGAATCTCTCCTTCCTCTATATATATGAGGGGAAAGGGATACCAACATACATATGTGGGCCCAATCCCTTACAAGTAATCTACAAAGCCACAAGTAGGCTCACAAATGTGGAATGCTACACTCCAAGTTTAAACATGTCAAGATATAAGGTGATGTCATCCACAAGAAAGGCTTCAATGCAAGTGCACTAAACACAAGGATACAATGCAAGGGAACTTTATGAGATATTTCCAATTCTCCTCCTCCATGCCTATATTTCTCTAATGATCCTTTTAAGCAATGTTCTTGACTAGGTGCATTCTTCTTGCATGAACACTATCACAACCCAGGTTACCCCAAGTCAACTCTAGGCTTCCATGCAAGAATCCAAGCTACCCCATGCTCTCTAGAATTCAATTCCCTCCCATTGAATTTCAAATACTCCTCCTCCAGTGCAAGGCATTCTCCAAGAAAACAACCTCCTCCATCTGGCCATCATGTGGAATCAATTATCTAAATATCTCAAATGTCCTAAGGAATATTGTCATGGAATAACCCAATTGAGGTCAAGAAAATACTAAGTATGTCACATTTAATGAGAATATGCATCATGGACATCCAGTGGATAATAATATGAAATGTACCCAAAATATCACAAAGCACCATGATCCATATTATTTTGAGAACGAAATGAAGGCGAAAATATGATAAGTAAATAAACAGATATATTTCCAGAATCACATAGATACAGTAATGCAAAATTTGTATTAATGAAATAAATGTATAGAAACTATAAAAATACAGAGTGAATGAACTCTTTAGAATGTGGCAGCTTATCTCTGAGAAAAGATGTTACGGCTATGCTCATTTGCAAGAAGATTATTACAATGAGGCTCCAAAGGCATTTTTAACATAAAGCATACATGAGAAAACCTTAAACATCCAAAAACCTAACCCTAGGAAATGAAGCACCAAAAGTCATGTGGGCCTCGATGGAATAAGTTGGTACATCAACTTCTTTGGGTCGTAACTTTTGCATATGATCTTTGTTTTAGGCACACAATAGCTTGTTGGAAAGAAATATCCGAGGAATACACATGTTTCTATCACACTATGGATAAATCCTACATTTGACTATGTCATAACCAAAAAATGTTGTTTAGGGCCTCAAAACGACCTCAAAAGTTTAGGACCCGAAAAACTAATGAAAAACTACGAAGGTGGAAACCATTATTTTGAGCCAGTGGAATAGGTGGGTGGCCACCAATTTCCACCTAGATCATTCTTACCCCCTTAGGAAGACATGGTCCCCATTGTGTCAAGTTATTGTGAAATATGGGGTAATTTTTGTTGAATCTGAACCTTGGTGAATTTCTTGCCTTGTTGAAGAAGTTGTTCTGCTTAGATTGTTGAAGGTTTTTATGAACCTATTGCTATAGGGGTTGAATCTATGCAAATGATATAGCTAGATTATATGATCGAGTGTGGGAGGACTTTGTTGGTGAAGATGTGATATGAATATGAAGAGCTATGTTGTAAATTTGTTGGAATGGACAGTGTGGGGGCTCCCCCTTAGGTGACGCATTAATATTTTTTTTCTCTCCTACAATATGATTCTATTGCATATAAATGTAATGGGTTGAGACTACAATGGTTTCATTGTCCTTATGTTCACCTCTTACTTAGATTGTGAAGAGGATAAACTTTGTGATATGAGAGATTACTTGCTGGCATTGTTTCGTCGGGATATTAGTCGATACTATCTCGAGTATTCTGTAGCGCTGACCCCCATAGTAACAATGACACTATGGGGTCAAGAATCATAAACAACATGATGCTTCCACATATATGGTTGGCCTAACAAAACATCACAAAATTCTAGTGGGGAAACATCACACAATACTTCATCCTTAAAGATATTGATGCCATAGGACATGCGATATTATTGACTGACATGAAGATCTCGACCTTGGATAAATCCACTTGATGTTGTATAGTTGCGGGTGTGGTTTTGTCAAAAAATGAAACTTCTTGATGACCTCTATTGATATTAGGTTATTTTGGCTTCCGCAATCAACAATAAAATGTAGCGGGGTCCCCTTCACCCACATCTGTGAATGGAAGAGGTGTTCCCTTGCCTCTGGATCCTATAGTTCTTCTGGTTGGATTGTTGTGGTCGTAATAGTAGAAGTGGATTATCCATCAATCATTTGTATCCTTTTATTATTCTCTGAATCAGAATATAAGTCAAGGATTGGCTATTTTTCTTTGAGCTCAACCACCAATGACTATTTTAAGAGACATTCATGGGTGTTGTGCCAAGGGATTTTGTGGAAGTTTCACCACTTTCCAGTGTCCTTCTTTGTCTTCTCGTTACCCTTCTTTTCCTGTGTCTTGGATTGGTGGTATTGAGGTTGAATGTTTTGTGAGTTATGGTTTCCTTTACCATACTTTGGTTATTGCGGATTTGCAGACCTAAATTCTCTCTTGTTCCGTTGCTTAAATTTCTTCTCGATTTTGACAGTATATCAATAAGTGGCTCGCAGTGATTAAATGTCCATACATTACATTTTGGTTTGGATGTACTTGTGTAGAGACCTGTGTTATTTTAGAACCAGATGGCACTCAGAGTATTTGATACCCAACTTGGTGCAAAAGGTATGGAAGGTATTTGTGAACTTTATCATTGTTTGGCCCCTCTCTTGATGTAGCGTGGTCCTTCTAATGTATTGGTTATCATATTTTCCCATAGGGTAATATTTATCCTTGAATGAATCCATAAATATCCCAAGTGGTCTCGACCCCAAATGTTTCAGACTCCTCTGTGGAATTTTCCTCCCAATAATTTTCCCACCAATGTTTAACAAGGGGAATAGCCTTAAGGAATGCAAAGGTCATCTTTTCTCTGTCAGAAAAATTGTGAACAGAGAAATAACCTTCTAGAAAATTTAACCACTTTTCCAAAACATCCGCATTAATATGACCTTCAAATAAGGGAGTATTGAAATTAGCCTGTACCTTGAATGGGTTAGCGTCCCCAAAGTAACTGCTTGACGAAGACATGCCTGCTATTGTTGACAATCATTGAAGTATTTTGGAAACATTCTCCAACATATCGTTCCTTTGTTTCATGAAGGCTTCCACGAGCAATAAATTGATGGGATCTTATGCTCCATCATCTCTCTTTTCTTCTGTCATGGGAGGCCTCTTGGTCTAGCAAGAGTGGTTTTCCTAAAGGGAAACTAGCTTGATACCAAACTCTCTATACCCTGACCTCCTTAGGGACATGTGCTAAGAAATGAAAAGGAGTATCCTTCTTTAATACCATTGATACAAATTATTTTGAGAATGAAATTAAGGTAGAAATATGATAAGTAAATATATAAATATATTTCCAGAAATGCAAAGATACAAAAATGCACAATTTTTATTAATGAAAGAAATGTATAGAAACTATAAAAATACAAAGTGAATGAACTCACTAAAATGGTGGCATCTTATCTTTGAGAAGGGATGTGATGGCTATTCTCATTCGCAAGAAGATGATTACAATGAGGCTCCAAAGGCCTTTTTAACATAAAGCATAAATGAGAAAACACTAAACATCCAAAATCCTAACCCTAAGGGATGAAGTGCCAAAATTCATGTGGGCCCCAATGGGGTAAGTTCGTATGTCAACTTATCAGGGTCATAGATTTTTCATATGATCTTCGTTTTAGGTGCAGGATAGCTTGTTGGAAATAAATATCCAAGGAATACACATGTTGCAGTCACACTCTGGCTAAATCCTATAGTGTGACTGTGTCACACCCAAAAACCATTTTTTAGGGCCTCAAAATGGCCCCTGAAGTTTAGGACCCAAAAAAATATAGAAAAACTTCCAAGGTGGAAACTCTTGTTTTGAGCCAATGGGATAGGTGGGTGGCCACCAATTTTTTCCAGGATCACACCCCCAAGAATCATGTAAATATTTCGAGAGAAACCTCGAAAGATAATATTTTTTGGGAATTCAAAGTTGTGTACAAAACAAATGCAAGAGGATGAAAAAAGTTAATATATCTAGAGGTAAACATGTAGGAGAGTGATGAGGAGTAGGAATTTAAAGTTGTTGGATATTGTTGTAGTTTGAGGGAAATTACGAGAAGGTTACCAGTATATCCTTACATAGAGAAACACATGCTACAACATCATATAGAAGAATACATAGACATACAAACATACACAAGATGTGAGGGAACCATCAAAGAATTTTATTTTATTCAAAACAATCTCTTACATTCCATTACATAGACATGTATATATACATATGATATTTTATTACTAGTCAGTTACATTCTTTAACTTTCTAGTAGGTTGAATCTAATTTCCTAATTCACTGACTTCTTACGTGACTACTGTAGTCAACTTGGTTAATATAAATGACAACTCTAGTAGGTGAGGCCAACTAGCCCCTACAACATCTTCGGCCCCCTCAATTCATTGCTTGTCCTAAGCAAGGGGGGAGTATGTCTAGTACATTGAAAAATATTTATAAAATGATTATGAGAGAAAGAACTAGAGAAAGAAGAAATGCGTTGATGTTGTGCATTTCCAGAGTCCCTTTTTCTCATTTGTCCGTGGCTAGCTCATGGTTGGTATGTTGATTGATCATTTTTCTCTTGAGGAACTTCTCACTCATGCATTCTTACGTTTGGAGGCCATGGATATACTTTTAACTATACATGGGATTCTTTTGATCCTTCCATGACTACCTATGGAGTCCTCGATTGATGGCTATCAGCTGGAAAGTTCAACTTGGATACTGAAGGATTGAAGAATTGCAAGTTATTTTTGTAGGTCGATGTAGATCTTGACTGTTCTGGTTGTGGTAGCCATTCAAATGTTGTCTGGTAAATAGTCGGGGATGTGTGAAACAAGTGCTGGGAGAACATGTTCCATTCCTTTATTGATTTGAAAAAGTTCCAAGAACAAATTTTGTTTCAAGTTCACCTCCGTGGTCACAAGGGTCACCATGTGACCTCGCGTTCATACGAAAAGGGCCAAGGTTTTGAACCAATGAAAAACCGCCAAGTGTCGGTCAAATGGTTGGTTGTAACCATTTAAACCAAAATCCAAAATTCGTGCCCCAAACTTGGTCATATGGTAATACATAAAATCAAGGGCTTTGAAATTGTTGGAAACGCGCGCGCAAATGACACGGTCATGTGGTATTGTATATGACCGGGGCTAATCGTTTGAAATGTTAGAATTCCCGTGCAACTCTAGGCTAGAGCCATATGGTATCTTGTGTGCGACCGGGGGCTGGGGCTAAGCCCTAGCCCGGATGCGCCCCAACTATCCACATGTGCAAATTTAAATAATTTTAAAACCATTATATGGTAAGTACTACCATGTGGGCGTGTTGGCAGCCCAACCCTTGCTAAATATTTGCGTTGAGTTGGAGGTTCGGGGTTCGAATCCCATGAACTACATAAAATTTTGAACAACCAAAACAAAAAAATGGGGTGCCACGTGGCAGCCCATGTCTGGGCCACGTGGCACCGTACAACCAATAAAACACTGCCACATGTCGCAATATCATTCATCCAACTGCCAACTCAGCATTGACACATCATCAACTACCACCTCACCGTACAGACTGCCAATTCATCCCTGCCACATGTCGTACAGCCTCTGCCACATCAACATCCATACGGATTGTATGGATTGTACAGTCAGCACAATTTTTTTTTGCCTTTTTGGCGATTCGAACAGATCACGATATCTCTCTCATCCAACGTCCATTTGAACCCAAATGAGTTGCGTTGGGTTTGTGATGACGAGGGCTACGCACCTGTTTGTTTTGAGGCAATTCCAAGAACTTTGATTTTTGAGCTAAATTTTGACCCCTAGTCCAAATTTTGATCATTTATGGAGTGATGTTCTTCCATTTCTAATTATTTTAGTTGTCCCAAGAAATACATCTTGTTAGTTAGTGATGCCTCCTAAACCATGATCGAAAGTGGGTTGAATTTCTCTTCAACTTCCTTTGTTTTCTGTTTGATTGAGTCGATATTTTTTTTGGATTGATTTGTTACTACTTGTTCTCTGCTCACTTCTCACAAACATTCCTTTGAAATGTGGGTTTCTATGGTTGCTTTACTTTTGGTGTTGGTGGTGATATCTCTTGTTTTCTTTAAATCCTAGATTATTGTTCTATGGGATTTTAGATTATTGTAGGTTGAGGTGAAGTATGTCAGCTAGTTGTTCAGGATTGTATGTAACATTGTTGCATGTGAAGTAATATTCTCCATTTTTTGGCGTACTTCTTCAAATTTCTCAAAATCTGTATGCATGATTATTGTTGTTTTTTGAGTGACTCTATCCTGATTACTTCTCATTGTATTGTTGTGTAGTTGTTTAAGCTCTCTATTTTCTTGTCTCAAATGGTGTATTTATACCTAATTATTAGCACCTATACTTACAACTGCTTCAACCAATTGTTTTATTTTTTCTAATGGATCAACTCCCTATGTTTGTTGATCTATGCCCAATGTTTCTTTTACCAGTAGTACAGAGTCACTTAGTAATTTTTTTTTCTTTATTTATCCTTGAAACAAGTCATACACCATCTTGTGTAGCCTTCTTCCATATATTTGTTGCTTCTTTGGTCACCTCATCATATAATTCCATTATCATTTCATCTGATGTGATCGCTAGGTCAAAAAAAAAATTTGTTAGTGTTGTTGTCAACCTGACTAGCCTGAAGTTTGTGAATGTCATTGCCTTTGGAGTTTTATCCTTTCTGTGTATAATCTTCTTCTTATTTCTTAGCTATTATTTTCATTGTTTAATGTTGTTTTATTTTTCGATGTTGTTTCCTTTGTTATAATCCTTGTTCTTTGGATTTTTTTCATTGTGTTGATCTGGCTCATACTGTGTGTGGGAATCCTTTTCATTTCCATCATTCCCTTGGTATTGTAGATTCGTATGCTCTATATTTTTAGTCTATTCTGGAGGGTTTGACTGGACTTTGTGAGGACTTCCCAAGGGAGTATTTTCTGGGGTATTATTTGATTTTTTTGGTGACTCTTTTCCATCATTTCCTTCTTTGTGCTGCTCTTCCTCTTGGGTAGTCTGTGGGCCACTTTTCATTAATTCCTCATTAGACTTATTTGTTGAATCTATATTTTCGAGTGGTATAATACTTGGTTGTGCATCAACAAACTTGTCTGCGAGGGGAGTATTGGTTGTCCCCTAGATATTTATGCTTGTTCCTCCATCAACATGTGTCAATTGACCTACCCCCGGTGAGGTGAAATAGGACATGGTTTCTTCCACTGCAATGGTATTTTTTGTGGTTCCAATATGTCATGTATGGTTTATGTCCTCTGATCCTAAGGGTGATTCATTTTCTAGCTAGTGACAGTGTTGGTTACTTGGGATGACCTAGGTTCTGATCTCAAATAGGTTTCCAACAAAACCCTCAAAACTCTCGGCCCTCCTGGTAAACCAGAAGGAAACATTGCGCATAGAGTGAAAACCGTAGTATGACCCGAGATAGATTTATGTGGGACTAAAATACTCAGGTGTTTGCAGTCTAGGAAGGAGTGGGGACTATGGTTTGATTCTTTTCCTTATGCATCAACCTCATTAATCATTCATCTAATTCTAGGATTCATTCCTCATTAACTATTCATGCATGTTTTTATAGTTAGTTTTAACCATTCATTCTTTCACTAATGATTAACATAATAGTAAAAGAAATCATTCATAAAACCTAAAAAGTAGTATTTTATCATGGTTCACCAACTCCAGGGGCTATGCCCATAAATATATGGCTCTTCTGCTCTTTTATTCATTCCGCTACAAAATGTGTGTTGCACGCATTGCATCTAATATACATTGTGTGCATTAAATCTTCAGAATTACAATCAAAAGGAGGGTAAGTACCCTCTAGGAGGATGACTAGATCCCACCAAGATCCACATCCTGTGACCTAACCCTCAAAAACTAACTTATTCGGTTCTACCACAATAACAATAGAAAAACTCACAACAATAAATAACTCACGAACCCCCAACCTAGACCTCCTAGGTATTTATTTATACTACTCTATTGTCTTATAGCCATTATAATATTGTCAAAAATCCTAACCCTAACATGGTTAGGAATTTCTTCATGCGTTCCACATTTCGTTTCCTCCTGCATGTTGTTTTTCCTTCTTTTTCTACATGCTTCTTTCCTACCTCCTAAGACGTGCACTCCAAAAATAAACCTTCTCTTCCCAAAATAGGTCTTTCTCTTCCCAAAATAGGCATGCACCAACATTCCCCAAACACTGACATGTGGCACATCCTCAGCCACTCAAATGGTGCACGCTCCATGTACTGCCTTCTCCAAGATGCGGAACATTTCTGCTAGTTCCTTCCCTTTTTCTTTCACTTGCACACCTTTATCTGTTAGCACCTCAACCATTTGCATTGTTATTTGTTCTTGCAACAATATTGTGCTATATGTATGTTCCTACACCATCCTTGTCTTATCTTCCTCCAACTCCATAATTATCTATGCTCCTTACTCCTAGAGGGGCTCCAATTGGGCCTTTCTTGCTTTCTTATTCATTTGCGCATTTTTAAAGTCTACCTACAGAGTATTCATATCCTACGTTCCCTTTAATCATTCTATGATACTCATGTATTTATGTCATTAATTCACCTCATGCATTGCAACATTGATTTTCTCCTTTTGTTGGTCAAACTATTGGAATTTTTCGTCCTCCTCCAAAGTAGTCCATACTTGCGCAGTTCTGTCAAAACATTATGCAACTTCCTTGGCTTCCCTTGCCATATCATCTGTCTAGAATGTTGCTTGTTGTTATATTTTCTCATGGACTTGAGGAGGATTCATAGGATTATTTTTTTCTTTCAACTCCTCTATCTCTTGCCTATATCCCTCGATTTTTTGTGGAATGATATTTATATTTTAGTTTTCACTCCTATCCAGTTTTTGCACGGTGTCTGGAATGCAATTGTATATCGTTGTTAGCTCTTGCTCTAGCTTGTTGTTGTGTCCTTTATCCTCCTCCGTCTACAAATTCAACTGTTCATAGGAAATATGTAACATCTGTGCGACCCCCCTTCCAAATTCCAAGTTGGTGGCATCTACGTTGGCTCTGGATTGTACCTCCTGCATTACATTGGCCTGAAGTCCATATAGTTCTTCTGTGGCTATCTGCACCATGAACAAATCAAAGTGACCTATTTCACCCATGGGTTTTTGTGTGGTCTCCTGATCAACTTTGACCATATTCTATGTGACCGTGAATGTGTCACTTCCCTGCACCACTTTCTGAACTGTAACTTCTTTTTCCCTCTACACAGGGGGTTGTTGTGTCTTTTCAAGTTGCTCCACTATAGCCTATTGTACTATATGACTTTGTAGTTGTTGTAGAGTATCATAGAATTTTGTGAGTTATGCCATGATCTACTCTCTCTATGCTTATGCGATGCATACCACATTTTCCCCCTGTCCTGGACCTTGTCTTCCATGAACTCAGCATCGTCCTATGTCAGGGTGATGACTGGGGACTTCTTGGTGTATTTCATATTTTTGCGCATTTCATCCACAAGCGTTGTAGTCCCTTTGTCATTGAGGGATGTGCCCCACTCCTCGTCATTTGAGCCCCTTCTTCTCTGTCCTGATATTTTTCTCCATTCTTGGCATCCCTATCAATTTCTTCCTTGGGCATCGTTGTTGTCATCCTTGGCCTCTTCAGCACTGTGTTGCTGCCTGAGTGTGTGTCGCAGCCTTCCTAGTGTTAGAAGGTGAGATATTTGTCTTTGTTGATGGGTCTTCTTTGGCTTTCCCCTTGGCTTTGGTTGATGTCATTGTTGTTGGATTTGTTGTTGGTTTTTTTACTGGAACCTTCCAATGCGGCGACTAGTCTTTTATTATCCAATCGACCTCTTCTCTAGTGACACAATACTGCATCTCCAACCATTTCTTCTTTGGATCCCTTGTGTCCTGGATCCACATATCATGCTTGGGTGCCTTCAACTAGGTTATCCCTTAAGACTCTTGGACCACTTCTACATGAATGCACCACACATTGGTTGTTCATTGTTGTATATCTTCAAGAAGCATAGAGAACACCATGTTATTCACTTGCCTATTTTTCGTATCCTTGGTCTGCTAGAGGGATTCGTAGCTATTTGCGTAGAACTTCCATTTCCTATCCATAAAATGCAAAACATTTGGCTCCTGCCAAGAGACCAATGAAATGAGGATAAGGAGCCATGAATAATGGAAATTTGTTCCATTGTCTTGTGCATCCTGATAGTCGATGAAAAACTATCTTAGGAGGTATGGTGGACTACGTGAAAACTATGATGAATCTTGTTGGAGCCTCTTCTTTCCTGCACTTCCTCAACATCTTGCAAACCATAATCTTGTAGGTGAACCTCATCGCATCATTATTGATGTATCTAAGAAAAATTCCCATGTTCCCTATGTTGGTACCAAATTGAGCCTTGACTATCTCAATGATCTCCTTCTCCCATGCTTTGTTTTCCAATTAATATTTTGGTTGTGTGCCCACTTTGGGTAACCCTGTGATTTTTTTTATCAACACCACATCAAGATAGACTGGCCTATCCATCCAAAAAATGTCTCCATGTACTTGAGCTAGAAATTGATTGATGCATAGGATGGCATTATTACCATGCATGAAGTACGATATGTCTAGGAGGTTCATGATCCTAGAGTTGTAGAGCCATGTTATCCACTGTGCAGGCTCCATGATAGGTTTTCCTAAGGGTCCAATTCCCCCTGTGATTTCAAAGTAAGATTCCTTGGCCAGGTCTGGGAACTTTGTCGCATCATGCACATCAGGGTCCAAGTACCTTAGTTTAGGCACTTTCCCAAGCATGTCCTCCATGGTTACCATTGTGTCTGGGAGGTGGGGAAGTGTGAATTATGTGGCATCCTACGCTTTTCTTTTCTCACCGATGTTAGGTTAGACTTCTACCACTATTTCTATTGTGTCATCTTATTCCCCCTAAGGTTTCGACTGGTTGGTGATGTCCTCGACAAACACCTCTCTGTCATGACCCTGTTATTGACCCTTCATTTCCTCGGGTTTAGAAAGTGTTTCAGGGTTAGGGTTTGTACTGCCAATTTGATTTTTGGAGCTCTACCCCACTTCCCCTTGTGCCTCTTTCAGGGTTTCCTCCTCAACCCTCTTTGGGTTGAGTGAGTCTATCTCCAAGGTCTTAACATATTCCAGCTCAACAAGATTCTCTAGCTCCACCATCCTTTCCTTTCTCCTTTGGCCCCGTCGAGTAACCCATATATATTTCCCTAGAGCACCAAACTTTGGTGGTGTCATCTTGTATTCGATTTGGAAAATTTCTCTCTTCTTCACAAAATTTTACCTAGGTCACACACTTCTAGCTTGATCTATGCTAAAAACTCGCTAAGTATTGAGATAACATATGTTTTCCACACTTTATAGACCCAGTCAGAAATGTTTGGCCGTATTTTTCACTTTTTTCGTGCATTTTTGTAGTGCCCAATTTTTTTGCTGCGCGTTGTCTTTCCATTTTGTCGCATTAGTTGTTGTGCATGACTTTATCCACGTTCATGTCAGTCACCTAACTTCCTCCTCTTTTTTCATTTTTTTTCTATTTTTGTTTTTGTATTCATTTGTCTTCTTTTTCTCCTTTTTATTGTCTTTTTATAAGTTTTTCTCTCCTAATATCTAATATAATACACTATATACATGGATTCCTTATTGAGTTGCAACTATTGGGAGATAGTAGGTTGGCTATCCCTATACAGTTTCAGTCAACTACCATTTACCATTCCTATCAGTTTTTTCCTCCCAAGTCCTTTAGTTGCACAGATCCTTTATCTGTGACAATATTTACTTCATATGGCCCTAGCCAATGCATTTTGAACTTACCAGAGTGTTGTAAAAGATGGTTGTCATAGAGGAGAACTAGATCTCCCTCCAGGGATGTTTTTAGGGGCTAAATTCTGTTCATGGGATAATTTTCCATGGTTTTTCCCAAAACAAGATTTGTTATTTTAAAAATGATTCGCCCAAATTATATAGAATAAAATTGTTTTACCTTAAAAATCGCCAAAACTTTATAAAAACTATATAAAATACTTAGAAATTTGAATATTTTTTAAAAAATATCACCAAACATTTATAGTTGACATATGAAGGATTAGTAATATTCGCCAAGGTTTCTACATTTTAAAATAAATTTCCATCCTTAAAATCATCCCTGTCTCCCTCCTTAAATATATTCTTCTTTATGTGTCTGTCATTCCAGGCTTTGTCCCTTGGTTTATGTACCTCTTGGTGAAATCCTTCCATAATCCTATCTTCTTCCATTTCCATTAGTTGACTTAACCTTTCTTGTACTATGCCTCTTTCTTTCATATTGGTAATTGTTTCTATGTGCAGACTGGGTACCATAAATTATAATGGCACCACTGCTTCCTGTCCATACACCAATCTGAATGGTGTATGTCCTGTATGCCCATAATAATGCTAGTATTTTCAAATCCCAATTATCTCTATTAACATTGCAAATCTTTGTCAAGGCATTCTCCAAAATCTTGTTGAAAGACTCTACTGTCCCATTTTCCTGAGGATGATATGGTGTACTCTTCTGGTGATAGACTTCAAACTGCTTAGTCATATCCTTGATGGTACTATTAATAAAATGGGTTCCTTGGTCACTCTTCAAAATTATGTGACATCCAAATCCGGTGATCCCCTGCTCAAATAAGAAGTGTGTTGTTGTCTTTATGTTGCAATCCTTGACTATTGTTGCTTCTTCCCATTTGGTTAAGTATTTTGGCGCAGTAATGATGTCTCTAGCTCCTGACCTTATTATTGGTGGATTAATAGGCCTGGAAAAATCTATTTCCCATTTTTCAAATACCTGAAGAGTTACTTCTGGTCTTATGGGCATTTCATCTCTGATGTTGGGTTTTCCAACTCTCTGACATACAACACAGTTCTTGCAATATTCCTTCGCATTCTTATGGACTATTAGCCACCATAAACTTGTATGTAATACCTTCTACGCGGTATCTTTTCCTACATAGTTTCCTCCAGCTATACCTTCATGAGCTTCTGCTAAAACCTTGGGTCGTTCATGTTTCAATACACACCTTCTCAAGAGTTGATAGTCTACAGGTCTGAATACCATTTTGTATAAATGACCTACAATGAGTTGATAGTATACAACTCTTACTACCAAATTCTTCTTCTGCATCGTACTAAACTCCTTTGGTGGACCTCATGTACTTAAGAATTCAATGACATCAGTGAAGTATTCATCAATTACCTGTACTGAAAATAATTGTGCATCAGGGAAGTTGTCTTCCAAGTTAGTAGGTTCTTCTACATTGGTTACCGTTGAAAAGTGACCAGGTCCTGCATTTAGCTTACTTGTTTTTACTATTACTTCAAAATCAAATTCCTAGAATAATAACAGCCTTATACAGATCCTCCTCCCCAACATTGGCTTGTTGACTAGATATTTCAGGGTAGTATGATCTGTGAACATTTTAAAATGCTTTCCCAATAAATAATGTTTGAATTTATAAATTTCATATACCATGGCTAGGCCTTGTATTTTTATGGGGTTGTAATTATTAATAGATTCAGATAGCTTCCTTATTGCAAAGGCTATAGGATGATCTAATTTCCCTGCTCCTGGTTGCACGATAATGGCTCCAAGTGCTATTGTTAATTCATCTACATGCACATGAAATGTATTTTCCCAATCTGGAAACATTAATATATGTGTTGTCACTATATTCTCCTTTAAAGTATCCAATCCCTACTGACACTCCTCATTCCATTGAAATTTGGGGTCCTTCTTCAACAAATTTTCCATCGGTGTAGTAATTTGTGCATACCCCTTTATAAATTTCTTGTAGTACCCTGTGTTTCCAAGTGTGGCTCTTAACTAGTGCACTGACTTTGGTGGTGGTAAGTTCACAATGACAACAATCTTAGCAGGGTCAACCAGTAAACCTTGTTTGCACACTATATATGCCAACAATATCCCAAAAGGTGTGCCAAAAATGCATTTCTTGATGTTTAATGATATTTGACATTGTCTGCATCTTTCCAACATTAGTCTTAAAAATTATACATGATGTTTCAAAAGACTAAATATAGTCCAGTCGTATGGATATACTTCTAAAAATTGATGTATGAAATCTTTAAAAGAAATTATGAACACCCTTGAAAATATGGTTGGTGCATTCTTCAATCCAAAGGGCATGACTATATATTGGTAGGATCCCCATTCTATAGAAAAGGTAGTCTTATACCTTTCCTCTAGAGCTATTTTGATATGATGGTAACCTAAGAATCCATATGTGAATGAATACACTTCTTGGCCTCCCACATTCTCTAAGACCTCATCTATAAAAGAGGTATGGAAAGGATCATCTTATAATCAATCATCATTTAATTTCCTCAAATCTACACAAATCCTTATCCCTCCTTGCTTCTTTTCCTGGACTATCATGGGAATGATCCATTCAGATTCCTCCATTGGTTCTATGATTCCAGCTTCTAACATTCGGTCAATTCCTACTTTCACTTTCTTCTTATACACTGGATTCGGCCTATAAGTTCTCTTTCTGATAGGGCTAGAAATTGGTTTTAGGGGTATCCTCATCTAACCTAGATCAACTGATATGCCCTTAATCTATGTAAAGGTTGTTGGAAACAGGTCACTGTATTTGCGCAGTAACTATGTTATCCTTTCTAGTGTCTGCTCATCCCAGTAGTCTCCACTACTTGCCATTTTTAGATTTTCCTCTGTCCTAATGTTGACTTTCTTGACTTTGATTGGTGCAACAAATGCCTCTGACTCCATATATGGACCTTCCACCCCTCTCTCTCCTTCAATATATGTTATATGAATGTTGTGTTGATCATCTTCATATGGTGCTTCCTCTTCGACATGATAACATGATATTAACTCTTTGACTGTCTGTTTGTTCTGCTATTGGTATTTTGTTATAATTTCGACCTATGGTTCATAAAAAAATATCACTCCCCATATCATATTCAGAGCTAAATCAATGTTGGTTTTCTCATGCTCAAATGAGAAGGTTACTACAAAATTCTACTGTAATATTGTCCATTCTGTAGTGCCTCTACATATCTCTTAGTCTATGTACCAATTCCCTGGGATCCCTTCCAATGTATGAATGAAGTGATGATGCCATTCCTCTGGTGGTGGTAGAATCCTTTATGTTCTGCATTTATATAGGTGCTCAACTTGTCTTCGTCTCCCATCATACATATGCATTGTATTGCTCCTTTGTTATGTGCCAAGTCTAATGCATAGTAGTCATTTACACTAATACCAGTCCTGGATTGTTTCTTTGTGCACACCACACCATCTTGTAGGTGCTTCCTTGAGTGAAATATCCATGTCTAACAACCTCTTATTATCCAAAACTTCCACCTCATAGTTTGTCAAGAATTCCTCTAAGTCATTCAACCCATGAAAACTGGGAGGTTCCCTTATCTTTGTACCAACCCACCTTACTACATCGTCTATTCTTGCACATATCCTTGTTGAGACTTCATGTAGTCTCTCTTGTGAGTTCTCCATACCTGTGTCTGAGTCTAAAGCACACAATGTAATGCTTATCTGGCTGAGTACCCCATCCACAGTTGGGTTGACATAATCTTCTTCTCACGCAGTGGTTCTGTATAACTGATTTATTTCTTCCAAATCCAAATAGGTCGCCTCTACAAACCTTTCTCCTTATGAAGGATCCAATGGTGAAATAACTCTATATTCACCCTATTCAAAATTAATTTTCCTTGTCTTCGGGTTGGTTACATATTGGTTATAAAATTCCCAATATAATCCAAGTAATGTTGGGTAATTTGTTGTGCCATATACTATCTCTATCACTTCAAAATCTGCCATAGTGTGCACTCCATCCAAATATACTATCACACCTTTAAGTCTTCCAATTGGTAAAACTTTGTGCTGATTTTCTAATTTTAACTCGATAGGTGAATAACCTAATGTGGGTTCCCCCATACACTAACATGTCTTCTTAGGAAAGACATTTACTTCATATCCTAAATCAAGTATGATATCCCCCATGTTGAAATCCGCAATGTTGCCATTTAGCCTGAATTCTCTGCTTGGTATTCTTCTTGTATGGATATCATTGACTATTTTCTTCTCTAACTTCCCTTCTACCTCTATGTTGTATCTTTCTAGTAGATTTTGTAAAACCTTAACGGATGATGGATCATTCAATAAATTAACACAAGATTGCAGAAAAGTATTTATGGTACTTACTTGGTCTGAAGGTTGTCCTTTGATGGTGTGATCCATTGAATATGGAATCTCATACACTGTTGGATCCCGAGTTCATTGTGCAACTGATGTCGACGCAGTGTTCTCATTTATAATCTCCTGTCTGACCTCCCTGAAAATTTCATTTTATTTCTGCATGTCAAACTACTTATGTGGCTCATCATTCTTTTTCACCCATTGGTGTTCAACTAGATCTTGTTTTATTGTTTAATATCTTTTCTTGGATCCTCCTCGAGTAACTATATTGATGTTTTTCACATCATCCCTAGCTTCTACAGAAAATCAATGAACATTTTGATTGTTTTGGTTCCTTTTTTCTTGTAATTTTCCCAAGAGTGTTGGGAAATCTTCTATGTCATGGTCTACTGCATGACAATACATGCATGTCATAGGTGCAAGTGGACAATACCTTGCATAATGTCCTAGTTGTTGGAAGTTGTGGCAGACTATTGGCCCTCTGCCTCCTCCAAATCCTCCTCTGCCTCTTCCTCCACCTATGAATCCACCTTTATCTCCTCATTATGCATTGTATTTTGGTATCTAGTTATACTGTGTGGGGTTATACTGTGGTTGCGCATTATTGTACTACAAATGTGTGGGATTTGTTGGCTGCTTATCTAAGTTATACCTTTAACATAATTGACCCAATTTTAGGTCTTCTAGGGATCAAAAAAATCCTATAAAACTATCATCCCTCCTGGTAACCAGAAGGAAACCCAGTACATAGAGTGCACTGCATAGTCTCACCCGAGATAGTCTTAATGGGTAACTGCAATACTCAAATTCTTGCAGTCTAGGATTAAATGGGGATCTGTTAGTTTCTCTCTGAGAGTTCTATATAAATATTAAATCAATGTATTGTCATTCATCTATCTTAGTTAGTCTTCCATTCTTTATTCATGCATGTAAATCAACATATCTAACTACTTCATCAAGACATTTATCTAAGATCTAACCATTGATAGTAAATACATAAACAATAAGCATTCCACATAACACATGATGTACGATGGTTCACCCCCTCCTAGGATACATCCACAAAGATTTGAATCTTAATCTCTTTTATTATGGTTCTGTCAGATATGGTGCCACACGTACTACAACCCCATTCATACATTCACAAAATAGACTCCATGACATTTACAAGGCTGACTATATCGCACTAGGCTCCTCAACCTGCGATCTAACCCTCAAGGTCTAGTCACTTTTCCCTCCCATAGCTCAACATCTTACAAAAAGGTATCAGATCATATTTTTGTTTTAGACCTGTTACTCTATCTCGCGCGAGTAACTCATACCAACCATCAAAGACACTGAACCCACCCTAGACCTACTAGGTGTCTATTTATATCTATTCTTTTCTCATCAGCTGTTACATTCTCTTACCAAAACCCTAACCTAGTTAGGTCTTCTTGCATGTTGGCCTTGCGCACTTTTCTCCTTTGCATGCGTGTTTTCGTCTGCTGCTTTCCCTGCCAGTTGTCTTTCTTTCCCTTCTTCTTGCATGTGTGCCTCGCATGATTTTCTGCCAACTTTCTTTCATCCATGTCGTTCCTTTTCCCAAAATGGGTTTGTGCCCAACAGGCACCCAACACTGACATCGTGACTCGTCCCGAGTCACTGCTTGACTTGTTCCACTGTCACTTTTTACTTCCTACTTCGAATATTGCCTGTTGTAGTGCGTCATACATATTTGTTATCTACTGGAACTACTGTTGAGCCCGACTACTCTTGTCAGTCATAGCGGTGACCACCTTCTCTATGATAGGAGACTGTAGTATCTCTCCACCTTCAGCTCTGATCTGCTCAATGTTCTTATTAGTTCTGTCGCTATCCATGACCATTTTCTCCACCTTTTCTTGCAGGGGTTCCAACAACATCTGTCTTGCTGTCTTCTGTGCTTCCAGTGATTTCTCTTCCAACTAAAGGGCCTTCAACTTGGTGGTCGTTTTGATATTCTCTGGTAGTGACATTGTTTGATGTCGCTACTTCACCTCTACCATTGCTGCGTGGAGATGATTTTCCTTCTCTTGGAGTTCCTGGAGGCTCCCATCCTCTAGGAGGTGAGTCCAAAGTTGCATGCTATTTTCTAGCATCTTTGTGACTGCCTGTATTCTTTGGCCGATGCCCTCTGCAGCTTCTATTGCCTCTTGTTCTCGCTACTCTTTGACTTCTAGAGGAGTAGTGGGTGTGACGCACTCCTCCAACTCTTTGATATTTTCCTTGTATTTCTAGATATTTTTCTCTATCCTGCACAACTTCTCTTTCAATGACCTTGCCTCCTCGCTTGTGCTTTCAAGAATTTCTTGAAACAACATGTGGATTTTATTCTCCATATCCTCCATTTTCTTTTGTGATTTCTCTTTCTATTGTGCTTCAAGGATAAGGGATTCCTTCATTGACATATTCTCGTTCTGGGCTACTTGTAGGTTTGTGGTGTCCTCTCTTGCTCTGGACTAAATCTCTTGCATGACGCTCACCTAAAGTTTCTACAACACTTTTGTTGGAATCCTGGCCAATGCCACATCCAACGTCTCAATGTCTTTGAGGGGTTTCTGTGTTGTTTCTTCATCAATGAACATCATCTCCAACGTGATGATGAAATTGATGCTCTGTTGTGCTACAAACTACATTGTCTCGGGCACTGACACTGCTTCCTTAGCCTATGTGGGTGTTTATTTTGGTGCTTGTGTTGCCCCGATCCTTAACGGCTCCAACGTAGTCTTCATCTCTTGCACTTGATGGATGATTGAAGCCTTGTGCTTCTCTGCATTCTCCCATACTTCATCTAGTCTCTCCTCGATTGTTGTCGCCACTAAATCCACATCGTCTGGGGTTAGTGAGATATGGATCTATGGCTTGTGTGCCTTTGCCTTCTTTTGGCCACCACTGGTGTGCGCCTCTGGCCGCTTCTCTTGGTAGCTGGTGGCTCGAGACTAGTGGGACTCTGGGTATTCCCTACAGTGGTTCTCCTTGTTTCTCCGGCCTCGGGAATATCCTAGGTTCTTGTCCCCTATTCTTCCTCCTCGAGGATTTCATGTGTCCCTACGCCTGTCTCTTCTACCTCAGGGATTTCTTGTGTCCCTATGTTTGTCTCTTCCATGTGCACTTCTCTCATTGAGTGTATTGGTGGTTGTTTTGTGCGCGGTGGAGCTTGTCCAGACCCACTTGGTGGTCTATTTTGTGTGCATGGTTTCTTCTTGGCTGGGGTGCTCCCCCCCTCTTTTCCTTGGGCACTCCTCTTTTTGGTTCCTTCCTCGTTGGTGCCTGTTTGGTGCACTAGGGTTGGTCTGCCCTGCATCTGAGGTCGTGCACTTTGTACCATGGTTAGAATCTTATGTACCTTCCATTCTTCGGGCCACTCCTGGACCTCTCTTTAGATTTATTCCTGCGTGACACAGTATGTGAGTTGTAGCCATTCCTTGGCTTTGTCACTCTTGTCTTGCATCCATAAACTATGGTGAGTTTCCCTGAAGTTGGCAACCTGTCCAAACTCCTAGACAACCTTTGGTGTAATGCACCATGTATCTGCAATAAGGTCCTGCATCTCTGTGAAGTACCTTGAAAAGATGTCTGTGTTCATTTTATTTCTCTTGGGGTCTATGCTGTTGTGTAGTGATATGTATCTTGTTGCTCCACATTTCATGGGTCTATCCATATAATTTTTGTAGACCAGTTCTTTCCATCCAATGAGGCCAATGATGTTGAGTAACCACGAGTAGTGGAACTCAGATCCCTAGTCCTGTATGTCCTTGCAATCCTCAAAGAATTAATTCAGGAAGTATGGGGCCCAACTCATCGAGCTCCCCTTTGCACAATGCGCGGCGATGGTGACCACACTAGCCAGTACTTCCTCTTTGCGACACTTGTGCATTAGTTTTCACCCGAGGAGTCTGGTAGCAAACCTTGTCACAGGATCATTGATGTCACTGATCCTGATTCCCCTGTTGCCTCACTCTACACCATACTTAGCCTTGATCTCATCTGATATGGCCCTGGCTCTAGTTTTTTCCTCCAAATACTGCTCTGGATTTTCCCCATATGTGGGTAGCCTTGTGATTTCTGCAATGAGGTCCATGGTGATTGGAACCAACCTATTCATCCATAAGATTCTGCCATGTATGTGTGTAAGTAGTTTCTTGACACATGCGTTGATGTGATTTACCCTCCCAAAGTGTGAGACATCCAGTAGATTCATGATGCCTGTATTGTAGAGCCCCAAGATCCACTACGTTGGCTCGAGCACTGGCATGCCGGATGAACCTTCTCCCCTACTTTCCAAATAGTTATGGCACGCTAGGTCGGGAACTTTAGTGACATATTCCACATCATGGTCGGATTATTTGATGGCAGTCACTCCACCGACCATGTCGTAATCGACTCGAACTCCACTCAGAATTTTTGGCAAAACCAGGGTCCGTTCTTCCTGTGGTTGTGACCCTCCATGCTCACTACTCTCAACTTGGCCCTTATGTTTGGCTTGTGGGGATGAGTCCCCACCTCTGGTACAACCTCGTGTAATTATTCCTATGCTACCTCTGGTTCATGGCTCTGTGGAACTGAACCCGTGGCCTATTCGGTCTGTCGGGACCCTTGTCCCCTCGAAATTTTGGACTCAATTCATTCGGGGTCGTCCTCCATCTTCTTGGCCTCTTGCATGGGTTTTTTCTCCTCCTCTACCATCACCGGGTTTGTTTCATACTATGGTGTGTGGATTTCATCCACATCGACCGCTAGAGGTGTCACTTTCTCCCTTCCGTCTATCACACCAGAAGTATTGTGTGTGTTCCAACCATCCCTTCCCAGCTCTCCAATGCGAGGTGGTGACATTGTGATGGGGTCTAGGCTTGAAATATGTGAACTCAACGAATACTCGGTCAAACTTTCTCTCTATCGATCTTCCACTCATCTATGCATTCTATCCTTATAAATTGAAACAATGACTTGTGTTTCCCCCCTTTTTCCAACTTTATAACGGGACGACGGAGTGACAATTGTTCTGCACTGACAGTTGTCCCTTTTTCACTTTTGGTGGAGTGTCCTACATGTGGTACCGTTGTACGTTTTAATTGTTGTCTTTTGCATCTTTTTTTCAAAATTTTCCCTTTCCCTTGCGCTATAGTATTTACCTCTATGTACAATTTGTCACAGTTTCAACCATCATTTCCAGTTGGCACCTGACTCTAGAACCGTCTTTTTCCAAATTTTCGCGATTTTCCACCATTGGTCCTTTTTTCAACGCGCTGGGATTTTTGGGCTCGCAAAGTCCTTCAATTCTATACCCTTTGCTTCTAGAGAAGTATTATTATTTTTTGAAATGAATCAATGAATTGTGCGTGTGGACTCTTTTTCCTTTCCGTCGCACTGATTTGTTACCCTGCACGCATGGATTTCCGGGCAGTTTTTTTTTTTGTAAACTGCGCAGTAACTGTCAAGTTGTGGGTGGTAGTAGACTGTCCTTGTACAACTTCAGTCAACTCCCATTGATCATGCACTTCAATTATATCCCTTCCAAATCCTTCAACTGTACCACTCCTTCGTCTGTGACAATATTGACCTCATATGGTCCCAACCAATGCATTCTGAACTTTCCTGGATGTTGAAAAAACTTGTTGTCATATAGTAGGTCTAGGTATCCTTCCTTGAACATTGTTCTCTTGATATTTCAGTCATGCCAAGCATTGTCCTTTGCTTTCTGTACTTCTTGGTGGAAGCCTGCTAGAATCCTATCTTCTTCCATGCTCATCAGTTGACTTAACCTTTCTTGTACTGGGCCTCGTTCGATCATGTTTGTAATTGTTGCAACACACAGACTTGGTACCAAGAATTATAATGGAACCACTTATTCTTTTCAATACACCAATATAAATGGTGTCTGACCTTTCATCTCCTTCTAGGTAGTTCTATATGCCCATAATACTGTTGGTATCTTTGAATCCCAATCGTCCCTGTTGACATTGCAAATCTTGGTTAGGGCATTCTCTAGAATCTTATTGAAGGCTTCCATTGTTCCATTTTACTAAGGATGGTATGGCATACTTTTCTGATGGTAGACCTCAAATTCTTCAGGCAGTTCTATGATAGTGTTGTTGATAAAGTGAGTTCCTTGGTCAATCATCAGGATCCTTGGACATCCAAATATTGTGAGCACATGTTCAAACAAAAAGGGTGTTGTTGTCTCTGCGTTGCAATATTTAACTAGTGTTGCCTCTGCCCATATTGAGAGGTATTATGTTGCAGTGATGATGTATCGCGCACCTGAACTTCTTGCGGGTGGGTGAATTGGCCCAAAACAATTGATAGCCCATTTTTCAAACACTTGTAGCGTTACTTGTGGGTATAAGGGAATATCATCTCGTCTATTTGGTTTACCAACCCTCTGAAAGACATCACATTTTTTACAGTATTCCTTTGTATCTCGATGAATATTTTTCCACCATAATCCTATGCATAGTACCTTTTGCGTGGTATCTTTTCCTACATAGTGCCCTCCCGATATTCCTTCATGGGCTTCTACCAGTATCCTCAGCCTTTCGTGTTCTAGCGCACATCTTCTCAAGATGTTGTCTGCCCCCATTTTGTATAAGTGCACAATGATCAAATGGTAGTTGGCTTCTTGAATGACCATATTTTTCCTCTGCGTGGTGTTAAATTCTTGTGGCCCAGTCCCTCTACTTAAATACTCAATAATGTCGGCAAAATAATCATCTGCGACATGAACTAAAAACAACTGCGTGTCAGGGAAGGTATCCTCTAAGTTTGTAGGCTCCTCTCCATTGGTGCCCCTTGACAAGTGATCAGGTCCTGCGTTCAACTTCCCTGGTTTTACTATGACTTCAAAGTCAAACTCTTGAAACAGTAGTAACCATCAACAGATTCTCCCCCCCAATACTGGCTTGTTGACTAGGTACTTAAGGTTTGAATGATCTGTGAACATATTAAAGTGTTTTCCAAGTAGGTAATGCATGAATTTTTTAAGTGAATATACCATTGCTAGACCTTCTCGCTCTGTAGTGTTGTAGTTCTGCTAGGAGTCTGATAGTTTTCTGCTTGCAAACGATATAGGGTGATCCAAATCCCCTTCTCCTGGTTGCACCAGAATAGCTCCCAAGGCTATGGATGATGCATCTACATGCACATGGAATGTATTCTCCCAATCCGGAAATACTAATATGGGTGTTGTTACCATATTATCCTTCAGGGTGTCCAATCCTTGTTGACAACTCTCATTCCACTGGAATTTAGTATCCTTCTTAAGTAATTTCTCCATCAACTGAGTGATCTGTGCATACCCTTTGATAAATTTTCTATAATATCATGTATGTCCTAATGTGTCCCTCGGCTAGCACACTAATTTTGGAGGTGGTAAGTTTACAATTACTACAATCTTTCCAGGATCCATGATCAACCCTTGTCTGCATACTATGTGACCTAATAAAATTTTGAAGGGTGTTCCAAATATACCTTTCTTAATGTTCATGGATATTTGGCATTTCCTGCATCTTTCCAACATCAGACTCAACACCTCTACATGATCCTTCAACAGGCTGTACACTGTCCAATCATCCAAATATACTTCTAGAAACTGATGGATGAATTCTTTGAAGGAAACAATGACTACTCTGGAGAAAATTGTTGGTGCATTTTTCAGTCCAAAAGGCATGAATGTGTACTGGTAGGATCCCCATTCTATTGCAAAGGTAGCTTTGTGTCGATCTTCTGGTGTTATCTTGATTTTGTAGTATCCTGAGAATCCATGAAAGAATGAGTATGCTTCCTGGCCTCCCACATTTTCTAGGACTTCATTTGTAAAGGGTGTAGGGAAGGGATCATGTAGACAAGCATCATTGAGCTTTCTTAGATCTACACAAATTCTTATGCCTCCTTGCTTTTTCTCCTGAACTACCATGGGGCTTATCCATTCTAATTCTTCTATTGGTTCTATGATTCATGCTTCCAACATTCTATCGATTTCTTCTCTGAACTTATTCTGTAGATAAGGTTCAATATGTAATCCCTCAATCTGATAGGTATTGCCTCTGGTTTCATAGGGATCTTCATTTCTCCAAGTTATCCTACAATACCCTTCATTTCTGTGAAGTTCGTTGGGAACATGTCATTGTATTCGCGCAATAATTTTGTTATCCTATCCATTGTTTTCTTGTCCCAGTAGTCTCCAATTCTGGCCATCTTGGGATTCTCAACTGTCCCAATGTTGACTTTCTTTACCTTGATTGGTGCATCAATTAATTCTGAGTCTAGAGGTGTAGCTTCCACTTCTCTTTCACCTTCAACTTCCTCAATATAAATACCGTGCATATCGTCTTCATCTGGTGCTTCTTCTTGTACATGGTAGCATGACATTAGTTATTTCATTGTCTGTATGTTCTGTTGTTGTTCTTTTGTCATGAGTTCAACTTCTGGTTCCCTAATGAATATCACCCCTCTTATTTGCTTAAGTGTTGCATCTATGTTAGGGTTCTCATGTTCAAATGATAAAGTGACTGTAAAGTTTTTTTGTAGTACTGTACAACTCATAGTTCCTCTATGCAATTCCTAGTCTGTATACCAGTTTGTTGGGATGCCCTCTAATGTGTGTACAAAATGATCAGTCCATTCCTCTGGGGGTGTCATTTTCCATATCACTCTGCACTTCTCCAAATTTTATGCTGGTGCCCCCTGTCCATCATATTGTTACTATTGGTTTCTTCTTTGTTCTGCACCAAACCTGATGCATAGTAATCACTTACATTGGTACTAGTCCTTGATTATTTCTTTCTGTGTGCCCCACCATCTTGTAGGTGTATCCTTAAGTGTGATGTCGAGAGATAATAGTCTCTGACTTTCTCATACTTCTTCTTCATATATCGTTAGGAATTATTCCAATTCGTTGATTCCATGGAAACTTGGAGGTTCTCTAACTTCTGTCCCAACCCATCTTACTGTGCAGTCTATTCGGATGCATATTTTGGTTGAGACCTCATGCAGGTGCTACTTCCAATTCTCCAGAACCATGTCTGAGTCAGAATCACATGATGTGATACTTCCTCAGCTAAGTACACCATCGACAGTTGGATTAATGCAATCTTCGGTGCATGCCGTGGTTCGATACAACTGGTTAATTTCTTTGAGGTCTAAACATGTTGGTTCCACAAATATTTTGGCTTCTAATGGATCTAGAGGTGCGACAACCTTATATTCACCTAAATAAAATGTCATCTTCCTGGTTTTCAAGTTGATTATCACCTGATTGTCAAATGCCCAATCCAATCCCAGTAATGTTGGATATGGTGTTGTGCCATCCATGATTTCGATTACTTCGAAGTCTGCCTTAGTACGCACTCCGTCCAAATCTATTGACACTCCTTTTAGCCTCCTTATTGGTAGAACTTTGTGTTGGTTTCTTAACTTCAGTTGGACTGTTGATTATCCTAAGGTAGGTTCTCTCATGCATTTTCATGTCTTCTTGGGAAACACATTCACTTCATATCCTAGATCTAATATCACATCTCACATGTTGAAGTATTTGATGTTGGCATTAAATATAAACTCTCTGTTGGTTCTCCTTTTGGCATGGAGGTGATTGACTATCCTATGTTCTAAATTTCCCTCAAATTTTGTGGTACATCTATCTAACAGATTCTATAAGACTATAACAGATGATGGATCCTTAAATACTTGAATACAAGATTGTAGGAACGTTTTGATACAAATTACTTGGTTTCCCAGGTGGACTTCACTGCTATGGTCCAATGCTAATGACATTTCATACATTGGGATGTCTTGGGTATGCTACACGGTAGATGTAGATGAAACATTTTTCTTGAGAAATTCTTGACTTGCCTCCTTAAAGGTCTCCTCCTCCTTTTCTACATCAAATCACTTGGGTGGATCAATATTTTTCTTAATCCACTGGTGCTGTACTGGTTCCTATTTAGCTACATCATCTCTTGTTTTAGCACCTCCATGTGTCACTATGTTGATGTTCCTTCCATCTTCTCTAAATTATGTAGAGATCCACTATACGTTTTGATTCTTCTGATTTCATTTCTCTTGTATCTTCCCCAATAGTGTTGTGCAATCTTTTGTATTGCTTTGCTGCATGACAATACATGCATGTCACGGGTGGTAGAGGGAATTCTCTTGCATAGTGCACTAGTTGTTGGCAGTTATAGCACACTAATGGACCTCTTCCGCATCCAAATACTCCTCTACCTCTTCCTCCCCCTCTGTTCCCAGTGCGATCTCCACGTGGTGTATTGTATTGTGGTACCCGATTATACTGCGTAGGGTTATACTAGGGTTGTGCGGTGTTATACTGGGGTTGCAAGTTGTGATATTGTTGTGGCATAGTATTATACTATGGTGGTCACTGAATAAACTAAGGTTAAGCTTGAACTGTCATCATTTTGGCTTGCACCCTATATGTTTTTGACGTCCTTTCCCTCATCAGATCCATGGTTCTACAGTCTTTGTCATCGTGGCCTACTGATTTGAAAAAAGTGCAGTATGCATTCTTTGGTATTGTATGGTATTTTTGCATCATAGGACAATGATATGAATCATGCTCATGCGTCTTGCAAATTTCACACTAGGGTCCTCCTATCAGCAATTGATTTGGTATCCCTGTTTCCATAAACTGCACGAATGTTGCACATTCATTCTTATGGTGCCCTTCTGTTCTACATGTGGTACACCAAACAACTTCGTGCTTGTCCTTGCCCTTATTATGATTGAGTTGGAAGGTAAGATTATTCAAATCCTCCTTCAAATCCTCTATAGTTGGATCTGTCTTGTGGTATTGATTCCCCTCCATTTGCAAGGTTGTTGTTGATGATAAAAATTGCAACGAGGAATTTCTCTCGCAAATTATTGCTAAAGCCTATTATTTAAACTATGCTAATAAGATATAATACTAGTATGTGGGACACCCTTGTAGACTAGAGGCTTAGAGATAGCCATATCACACTTTTTGTTATGTTGTTTCGATACTACTTATAGGGTATTATATGGTTGATGATGCAGTCTTGGCTTCGTTTTTGGCATAATGACAGGTGGATGATACATTTTATGAATGTTCTATTATTCGAAGCTTAATTTTATGTTATGATTGGCATATATATTACAGTTGTTACATTTGATTATATCACCATGATTATTACTTGGCTACACCTACACAAGATATATGTTAGTAATAACATAAAAAAAATAAAAATGGGAAAGAGTCTTATAAAAAAATCCAAAGAAAGGGCCTATACTATGTTATTTTATAAGTTATGTGCAATTTAAATGGAACAAGTTAGTGTTAATCCTAACTATAAATGGTTAGTGGCTATGCGATTGAATTTGAGTTATATTGGGTGCATTTGATATATGGTATGGTATGGTATGGTTTTGGCAATGGTTATTATGAATTTTGGGTGGCGCATTTGGAAAGAAATATGGTCGCAAGTTTCAATGGTTGGAATTAATGGCATGGTTAATGTATTGGTGATTGTTGGCTGACATGTACTTTGAAATTGAATGTAGAGGAAGATGAAAGCGACGTGCAGTAAATGCATGTCACTCCATACTCCTCCCATCGGGTCATCACCCTAGCATTGTTATGGTTGCATTTGGTTTTGTTGGTGGTTAAGCACCAAGATCCAATCCTGGAAGGAACTGCTCGACCAACTCACCCTTTTTAAAGATATTGGTTACAAGTATGGTTCTTTTCACCCATCCATGAATTTCACTCTGTGTATGAACGAATAATGGCTCAGTGATGTGTTGTTCTGTGTTTTCCTAAGATTGACAACTTTATAAATGTGTGGGAATGACTGTGTGGTTATTTGTTTTGCAAATAAAAGAATTGGTTGGTTGAAGTTATGCATTCGTTGGTTGTTCTGTGTGGTGAAAAACGTGATGGCTCTCTATTGTTTTAAGTGGACATGGGTATTATCACTCCGTGTTTTGTTGGAGAGTTTCTCTATGTTTATCCTTATTGGACTTCTTCCTCACAGTTATGAGGGTAGACATACCCAGTCGTATTCGGGTTGCTTTTGGTTGATGTGTATTCTTTTGAACTACCTCTTGATCACTGTGTATTTTCCATAGTCATGGTTATGGGATATCCACCTGGTTGTGGGATTATTTTTGTGGTATTGGCATCAACGTATCTCAGAAGTTGGTTATAGGGTGGCCATTATGCCAAGATGTATACTTTATGGTGATTTGGTGATGTAAGTTATGCTTCGGGCCAACATTCTCACAAGCATCCGTATCCATTGATTTGGTATTTGAATTGCATGAGGGTTATGCCTCTGTGTGTTCCGGGTGCTTGTTACTACACAGTGGGAATTTGTTGCTCCTATGCATCGTTGTCCTATCCTACCCGATGTTGAATTGTTCCACCATTACACAAACCAAGAGTTATAAGAATTCATGTGGTTCCACAGTGCTTGTATTGAAGGGTCTCTTCCTATTGTTGATATGTTCGACCTCCAGTCTCTTTGTGCTTTGATGACCAAGAAAAATATTGATTACTCCTTGTATTCATTGTTACTGAGCTCGATTTTGATAATCCCCAATTGTTCACATTCTTTTCGGTCATATTGCTGACTATCATAGATTAGTTGAGTGGTTATGACAGTTGCTTTGAATACTTAGATTGAACCCATTTGATTGAGTTGGTTGTAAAGTTGTGATTGGGGATGAGAATTGATATATAGTCAAGGGGCTGCCTCTTTTTGTTATGACAGTTGTGTCGATAACCTAGCTCGTTTATTTGATTAAATTGGTTGATTGGGAATTAGTGATAATGTGCAGTCAATGGTTGTCTCTTCTCGTTATGCTTCCAATTGTTGTATTCTTACAGCATGGTGTCAATTGCTAGTTGGTGGTTGTTGTGTGTTTCATTAGTCCCAATTAGGATCATTGCAAGTTGTGGAAATTAATGATTGTGATTTTGTTGTTTTCTATGTATGTATTATGGAGGCATCATGCATTGTTTTATTTAGATGCAACATCAGTAATGAAGTTTGGATTTTGTATTATGGTTTCATTGCAAGTATTATTGGTTAATATAACAAAAAGGCATGAAATTGGGAAAGTTTTAAAAGGTCTGTTCAATATGGAAAAAATACTTGTGCATATGTTTTATTTGGGAGATGGTAAATTATGGATAGTGGTTGATATTTTATAGTGATATATGATTGGATAAATATGGAGCAATATGGCTATGTGTTTCTCTTGATTTTGTTTTAAATGAAAAGAAAGGAAAAGAAATAAACCAAGTGTTCTCTTAACAGGATTGTTGAAAGGCATAGTGATTATGAGTATGATTGCAGACTGTGTTAATTGAGAAGTTTGAAGAAATTAAATGTGGGATAGTGAACAATTTTGACACACAGTAATTGTTTAATTGGTATTGGTATCTTTTGTATTGAATACATAGTTGTTTTTATGGATTACTTGATTTGTTTTAAGGACAATATTTGTTTGTTCCCTACCATTCTCTCACTTTTTCACATATTACAAGTCCCCTTGCTTTCCCATATTCATTATCCACTCCATGTTCTTAAAATTAAATTATAGTTAAGTTAAACTTTGTATTATGATAGTTAAAGGATGTCATGGGGATTAATTACATAGATTTATTCTTTTGATTTACAATGTCGTTGATTGTTTGATGATTTGTTGAGCAGTAATCATGATCTATGCCCTTTCATTTTAACACTTTTTTCTCAATACAATCCCTCACATATCCCAGAACCCTTATTCACCCCCTTCTCATTGGCAAGTGTTAAACAATTTGTATAGATTGGATTGCATGAGTCTGATGTGTTGTTGAGCCAAACTTTATTTCATATTTAAAAGAGATGTCATGTATGGTTGTTGAAGAAACTATTTTCTAATCAATAATGCATACAAGAATGATCTTTTTCAGTAGAAGTAGCCATGGCCGGGGTAACAGAGGAAGAGGAAATTGGAATAGGGGCCCTATAAGGCCAAGGTTTTCTATATATTTTGATGCAGACTCGCAAGAGTTGAGCTAGCTATTTCAAGTTGGATTTTTTAACTGGATTGGGCAAGGAGTGGTCCAACCTAGGCCAACAAGGCCTCCCTTCCAAGCCCCACATGTCCCTAGTATCCCAATGCCCCCTCATGTCTCACTACAACCTGAAGTCCTTGAAAACAATGGATGGAAAAAGATTGTCAATCTGATAGTCTCCCAACACCGTGGCTAGCCTAACTTGTCTCTACCTGCTCCTCCACCTGTTAATCAAATTGTCCAAGTTTCCCCTTCCCACTCACTGGTATAGTCTTCCCATGCAAGCAAAAGGTTAAAAATTGAAGCCCACCATGCTCCTGACAAAGAAAAAGTTGTCGCTGCCCCCTCCTCACCCTCAAATTACTTTGCCAAATCCGTGTCCTCCCACATGCATTTGAGAGATGATTTCTCTCATGTTATCAGTGAGATTAGGTCTAAAGGCTCCACACAGCCTAAGGAAAATTCAGATAAATCAAAGGGTGATAGCAACAACAAGGGGAAGATTGCCTCCCAGAGTGGAAAATATGGGTTTTAAGCGTTTTTATTTATTGATTGTTGAGAACAATTGACTTCTAAAATTTTAGACAACACATTATTTTTGGATATACGGATAATATATTTTTGGAAATAATTTCAATTATCATTGATATAAATTGTCAAATGATGAGAGTGATGATGGGATCCACAAGGAGGGATGTGTTTGATTGATTAACTAGTTGTTTTATGTTTGTTAACGAACTAAAGGGACTCACAAGGTGTCCCACCTACTAGTTATTATTTATTAAAAACCCTTATTATGATTTTATTACTTTTTCCCCTTAACTAAAAAGTTGGTTGAGTTTTAGTTAACTTAACTAAAAAGGAAGTTTAACTACTTCAACTAATTCTGATTTCTTAAAACCAATAGGAAAAGAAGGAACAAGAGGAGAATAGAAGGAAAAAGCATACTAAGGTCTGCTCTTTGAGCTTTATTAAGATAATTCAGTTTTCATTCATTCTTTAATTCATTGAAAGCCTAATTCTCTTTTATGATAGCAAGGTCATATTGTAGACAACAAGATTCAGGATTGAATTACATCATTCAAACACTTGTTTTTCAGAGGTGTTGATCTATCTTTGATAGTCTATGTAGACTTGTCTATTTTTTAATTAAATTTCATGACTGATAAAGGCTATTGTGCAGAGTCGAGTAAGAAACAATCTGTGGCAAGCTGATCCAACTTTTAAAGTTCAGTTTTTTACTTTTTTTCAGAAGTCCCTTTGTATGGTTTTCATCGGGGACATCTAAGTTTGAATTTGGTCCAAACTTCCTCAGGGAATTTTGTAAAGAGAACGATTCTTTTAATAAATTGGAATGGAATAAACGATTGCTTTATGTTTCATCTGTTTTGATTATTGACTTGGTGTTTTTACTTATTTCTCTATATTTATTTCAGCATTCGTTATATTCAGAAAATTACATAAATATCTAATTTTTCAGCAAACTTTCATTTACAAAAAAAAACTCAGTCTAAGCACTCGTAATCAATACTTGTGGATTAGGAAATAGTTTTTGATGGCTATAAACATAGGGTGATATTCCCATCTATCTTGCTTTAGCCAATTAAGATATGAAAATTCTTGAGTAAGATCATTTCATATATTTTCTTCAACATTTATTTGACGACCATACTGGGGAGATCTTCGATATCTCTCTAGTTGATTTTTATGCTTGATTATCATCGAATACATCTATTTTTTTATATTAATTCATTGACTGTTTCATTTTTTAATGACTGTACATGTTGCAAGGTAGCCCAATATTGATCTTGGTCTTCAAGATCAGATCAACATTGCTTTGAATTTTTTTAACACCATTTTAGATACTGCTAATACTCAGGCTGAGCTTAATCATTCATGGGCATAAATTGAACGAGACATAAGTGCCCAAGAACATTGGGAAGCTAGACGTAGACAACCTAGGAATCAACCATAACCTTATTTTTCCTTCAGCTTTGACCTTCTTTTCATGTCCTTAAACCCTCGTGTTTCTAGGAGAAGAAGAGGCTTATTACCTAAAATTAATCATATTTCTGAAATAGGAAGAAGGAACGTTGTGTTATCGACCCAACAAAGTTCTCTAAGAAGAACCTTGTCTCATTCATCCAATTCGTCTTTCTCTCCCTTACCTATCATCCACAAGATGACATCTAGTGGTGGTTCTGGTGGCACTAAAAGTGCTTCCTCCTCTCAGTCTCCAACTTTGTCGGTGATTGGTAGCTTATATAGTCACCATGTCCCTGTCCAATCTACCACAAACCCCACCAAAGTCATTAAAAAGTATGGGATTTTTCAATTTGAAGAAGATGCTACAACCACACCATGGCATGTTTCATCTCCTCTTAACCTAGCACCTGCTACTCATCCACTTCCTAAATTCAAGGAGCATCTTCCTAGGTTTTCAGGGAATAACACCGTCACTAAAAATTAACACCTGGTGGCATTTTTTAATGCCTGTCACAACATAGGATCCAATGAAAATGATACTTGCATGCACTTATTTGTCAATTCCCTGGAAGGAAAGGTTGTAGGTAATTTCTTTGACCTTCCTCCTAAGATTATGTCTAGTTGAGAGGAGTTAGTCTATTGGTTCAAATCCACCTATGGGAAATCTAAAAGCCCATCTAAGAAGTTATGGGAGTACAATAACATTGCTTATAAGGATGGTGAAACCATCAAGTCCTTCAACTTGTGTTTCACCAAGTTATACAATCAAATCCATGAACTCATTCGACCTCAGAACCAAGCCACTTTCATGCATTATTATAATGCATTACCTTCCCTACCGACATAGTATTGAGGAAAAATCCATTGATAACCTTGGTTCCACTCTGCATACTTGTTTAGAGTATGAAGAACAAATTTAAAGAACAGGTCTTCCTCAGGGAGAATCAGTTAAACAGACAGACATGTCTTCCCTCTTACAGCTTGTACAAGACATGAATAATCATATGATGGAATATGAGCAAAAGGGAAATGTCTCTCCTCTCGCCCCTGGAGCTTCGTCCTCTTCTGCACCCCCCTTTATAAATCCAAATGAAAATAATTTTCATCCTAAAGTTATCATGCCTTGGAGTTGGTGTAACGTTTGTGAGGAACGCCACGAAGAAACTATGTGTGAGGTAAAGAAGAGTGTCAGAGATAAGATCTTTGTTAAAATACCAGAAACTACCATCATTGTCCTAGATTTTGCAGAGCTAGAAGATGTCATGATCACCAATACTAGGAACAAATCCTACGCTCCCAAAGGCAAATATGATCCTCTTTGCAATTCTTCTATCCGGAGCTCATCCTCACTAGCTGTTGCTATTTAGGTTCCTAAGGTTCATGACAGTCAAGGAACTACCTCCCCTCTCCCCTCTTCCAAATACAATATTTTAAATCAGTTGGCTAACATCAAAGAAGATTCCACCCTTCTGGACATGGTTGTCGTCTATGAACAATAGAGGCATCTAAAACAATTCATGGAAGGAAAATATTTTTCTGTATCCAACCTCTTTGAAGAGGTAAACAAAGAAGATTCCTATGTAAATAAAGTAGGTGTACATAACTTTAGATACCCTGTAAAAAATACCCCTTTTTATATTAATGTAAAGATTATGGATAAGATCGCCCATTGTTTCCTCATTGATGACATTTTGGGCCCAAGCATAATGTCGAAGATTATTATGGAAGATGTAGGCTTGTCTTGTACAAATGAAAATGCTAGAAGCATGCTCTCTTATGATAGTCTACAACAAATGACCATAGGTGATATCAAATATGTGACCTTAGTTTTGTGCGCACACCCTAAAATAATGGCAACCCTTAGTATTCAGGTAATTGATATGCTAGTAAGAAATTACTCAATCATCTTAGGAAGAGATTGACCAGCTTTGATGGGTGGATACCTCTCACTTGGAACGACACACTTATCCATTCCTCAGAATGGTAAAAACATCATAGTCCTTAGAGAGGGAAGGATTTCACCTTACATAGAGAGTGTTCCACAACCTAATGTGAATTATATCGAAGAGGACCTAGGGGTGTATTCCATGTTTGTCGAGGAGGATAACATTCCCTTGGAACCAATCGATTTAAATGATGGTATGTGGCACATGCACTTTGATGGTTCATGCTCTAATGAAGGTAACAAAGTTGGAATTATCTTGTACTCTCCTGTGGGGAAAATCCATAAATTTTCTTATAGGTTGGAGTTTTCTTGCACAAACAATGTCATTGAATTCGAAGCTTTATTATTAGGCATTGAAAACACCTATAATCTGGGTTGTGGTCACCTTACAGTTTTTTGAAATTCTGATCTTGTTGTGAACCTTGTATGTAAGATATACTCTCCTAGCAACAAGTTGATGAAATGATAGACCCAAAGTGTTTGGGAACTTATCTCGAACCTATTATCTTTCAACATTACTCATGTTAAGAGGGATTTGAACTCAATGGCTAATCGGTTAGCTATTTTTGTAGCCTCTCCTAATCAACAACTTTTGCCACACAGACCTGATTGTACTTTTCAATCCCTATATCATCCACATATCCCTTACAATATAGAATCATGGAATGTTTTCCCTAGCGATGAGAGCATATGCGCTTTCATTCAAAATGAACCTTATAGGCCCAAGGAAATTATATCCATGGAAGATAACAATATTCCTAAGGGCTTGACTCCTCTAGAGAGTTCATTTTCATCGAGTGATGTAGGCAATAAAGGAAAACATAAAGAAGAGGAGTCGAAAAGGAAAGTGGGTGAAACCATCTCCTTGAACATTGGGACACCCGAGTTTGCAAAGAATGTTAAAATAGGTGCCCAATGTTCTGATGAAGAGAAAATGAAGTTTTCCAAGCTGCTTGGTGAATTTCAAGATGTTTTTGCTTGGTCTTATGAGGATCTTCGTGGTTTTGATCCCGCTCTTATACAACATGTCATTCCCATCAAGGAAGGAATAAAACCAGTTAGGAAAAAACAAAAAACTATCAACCCTGCACTGGAAGCAACTTCTCGAAAGGAGTTGGAAAAACTCTTGAAATTTGGAATCATCTTTCAGGTCAAATATTCTGAATGGGTTTCCAATTTGGTTCCTATTTGGAAAGAAACTGGTCAGATCAGATTATGCGTTGATTTTCGCACATTAAATTGATCTAGTATAAAATATCACTTTCCTCTCCCTAATATGGAAATGATTTTGCAACAAGTTGTCGGGTCACAGATGATGTCCTTACTTGACATCTTTTCCGGTTATAATCAAATCAAGTTAAAAAGGGCAGATAAATATAAAACCACCTTTATTGCTCATTGGGGTATCTTTTCTTCTGAACATATGCCTTTTGTCTTATCTAATGCAGGTGCCACTTTTCAAAGAGCTATGCAAATATATTTTGACGATTTGATCAACAAGATCATTCAGATCTACCTAGATGACTTAACTGTGTACTCTAAAAACTGATCAGATCATTTTGGTCATCTGAAAAGAGTTCTCATGCAATGCAGGAAATTTGGCATATCTCTAAACCCTTCTAAGTCCATTTTCAGCATTACCAAGGGAAATCTCCTTGGACACATTGTCTCTAATTCAGGAATAAGCATTGATATTGAAAGGATTGTTTCTATCCTTAATCTGTCTACTCCCACTTCCAAGAAGGAGGTTCAAGATTTTGTGGGTGTTATTATCTTCGTCTGTAGGTTTGTTCCCGACTTTGTTGTGATGTTCAAACTGATTCATAATATTCTTAATCAAGATCATTCTTTTTCTTGGACATATGATGTCGAAAATGATTTTGTAGGGATTAAGAAAACAATAAGTTTCGCACCGGTTTTGGCAAAGCTGGATTTTGAGAAGGAATTCACGATATATACTAATGCCACCAAGGAAGCAGTTTCTGCTATTCTCATGCAAAGTGATGACCAAGGTAACGAAAAACCAGTGGCTTACATGAGTCAAAGTTTGTCTGGTGATGAATTTAAATATTCTTTTATTGAGAAACATGCTTTCTCTCTTGTTAAAGATGTTGAAAAGTTTCACCACTTCATCTTAGGTAAACATACATTGGTAAAAGTCCCTTTACTTGTTGTCAAGTTTTTTCTCTCATAGACTTATCTTTCAGGGAAGATTTCACATTGGCTTGCCAAGATCTAGGAGCATGATTTAAATATCATGACTTCTACCACTATCAAGGGACGTGACTTAGCCCTTCACTTAGCTCAACATGATGAAAATAGTAAAGAAATTGATGAACAAGATAGTTCCCTACCAACACTATTCTACATTGATAATCAGATTCTTCCTATGTCTAAACATCCTCGGTATAAGAATTTAGTTTACTACTTACAAAACCAAAGATGTCCAGACAACTTAGACACTAATCAAAGGACAAGACTCCATCTTGAATCTGCAAGATATGTCATTATAGGAGACTTCTTGTTTCGAAGATCTGCTCATGGTATGTTGCTTCGCTGTGTAAACAATGAGGAAGCACAGAAACTGTTGCAAGAAATTCATGGTTCTTCAGATTTTGTCATGCATGTAGGAGGTCATTTTTCTACTAAAACCACTCCTTTCAATATTATTAGAAAAGGATACTATTGGCCTTTAATATTTCATGATTCTTGTGTTTTTTCGAGATCTTGTGACAAGTGCCAAAAATTTGTTGGGAAAGAATGTCTTTCAGCAATGTCGTTACAACCTTTTCTCCCAGACTTTCCTTTTCCAAAGTGGGGATTGGATTTTATTGGTCCTATCAATCCCCCATCTTTAGTAGGACAAGTCTTTATTTTGACAGCCACAGACTATTTTATAAAATGGGCTAAAGTTGTCCCACTTAACCATTCGACAGATGATCAAGTAATTTATTTCCTTGAAAATAACATCTTTTCCATATTTGGTCTTCCATTAGAAATTATTATAGATAATGGTCTCGCTTTTATTTCTGCTAAGCTGACCCAATTTTTAGCTAAGTTGGGGGTTAAACATTTCACCTCATCATCTTATTATCCCCAAGGAAATGGGCAGGTTGAGTCTACCAATAAGAATCTTGTGAGAATCGTCAAAAGGCTCATCGAGGATAAGCCTCGTCAATGGCACACTCTTTTCACTTACACCCTTTGGGAAGATCGAAATACCACCAAGGTGAGCACTGACTGCACTCCTTTCCAACTTGTTTATGGTCAAGAATCCATCCTACCTACTGATTTGAAACTTTCTTCTTTAAGTTTAATGCTACAGATCGAAGAATTAAATTCTTCTGATGTTTCACAAAGGATAAATGAACTCCTAGATTTAGAGAGTAAAGGATGTTTTCCTTGGATAATATAAAAAGGAGACAACATACTGTTAAGAAGTATTTCAACAAGAGTGTCAAAATTGTCAAATTTAAAGTCATTGAGAAAGTATTGTTGTGGGATTCAGCTCACACTGATAGGGGAAGACACTCAAAGTTTCAAAAATTATGGCTAGTTCCTTTCAATATCGCTTTTGTCCTGGGTACAAACTCGTACACTCTAAAATATTTACAAGAGCGATTGTTTTCCTACAACACTAACGGTTCTCACTTAAAACATTACGTGGAACCAACTTGAAAATTTTTAACGTTGTTTGGATTTTCTGTATATTAGTAGTTCAGTTATGTTTTCATTTTCACTACTTCTTTTCATTTCTTCTTTTACAGTAGTTTAAATTATTCTTTTATTTTAGTAGTTTTCCTTCTGCTTTTGCAATTCTGTCATTTTATTTCAGTTGTTTTAAATTTTTTCCGTCCATTTTCTGTTATGACTTTTATTTCTTTTCATCTTTTAAGTTCAACATTGGTCAAGAATAAAGTGTTGGATCGGTCCTGCCACAGTGACACTCCTGCAAGGTATTGTTATTCAATAACAATCAAGATTACGCAGTTGTTATGATGTTCCCCTTGAAAGCATAATTGAATTTTTTATATGCTTTCACTGTTGTATTATGAAGAAATTGGTTACCTCCCATTTATGCTTTCCATTTCTTTATCCATTTGAGATTCAAAAGAGAAAGTCCATAAAAATTTTCTCCTTGAAGTCAAGAACAAATTCTGGTTGAATGATTATGCATACAGGGATAAGCCCCCTCATACTTAACTTTTTTCATGAGTTATTCCCAAATTCCCGATCATTTTCCATTAAATTCACTCACTTCCCCTTGTTGTATGATCATTCTGGTTATATCTTCTTGATCTGTTGTTCTTGATCTGTGAAACCATACATTCCAAGTTCTTAATCTGTTGGAAACATATTTCCCTATGGAGTATCCAGTATGTTGACGATAAAAATCACAATGAGGAATTTCACCCGTAAATTATTGCTAAAGCATATTATTTAAACTATGCTAATAAGAGATAATACTAGTAGGTGGGACCCCCTTGTAGACTGGAGGCTCGGACCTAGTCATATCACACTTTTTATGTTGTTTTTTTTATACTTCTTACAGCGTCTTATATGGTTGATGATGCATTCTTGGCTTCGTTTTTAGCATAATGACAAGTGGATGATGCATTTTATGGATGTTTTGTTATTCAAATATTACTTTTATGTTATGATTGGCATATATATTACAGTTGTTACATTTGATTATATCACCATGATTATTACCTGGCTACACCTACAAAAGAAATATGTTAGTAACAACATAAAACAAAAGAAATGGGAAAGAGTCATATAAAAAAATCCAAAGAAAGGGCCTATACTATGCTATGTTAGAAGTTATGTGCAATTTAAATGGAACAAGTTAGTGTTAATCTTAACTAGTGGCTATGTGATTGCATTTGAGTTATGTTGGGAACATTTGATATATGGTATGGTATGGTTTTGGCAATGGTTAATATGAATTTTGGGTGGTGCATTTGGCAAGAAACATGGTCACAAGTTTCAATGGTTGGAATTAATGGCATGGCTAATGTATTGGTGGTTCTTGGTTGTCGTGTACTTTGAAATTGAATGTAGGAGGAAGATGGAAGCGACGTGAAGTAAATGCACGTCACTCCATAATTATCCAATCGGTCTATCACCCTAGCATGGTTATGGTTGCATTTGGTTTTGTTGGTGGTTAAGCTCCGAGATCCAATCCTAGAAGGAACTACTCGGCCAACACACCCTTTTTAAATCTATTGGTTATAGGTATGTTTATTTTCACCCATCCATGAATTTCACTATGTGTATGGATGAACTATGGCTCAGTGATGCATTGGTCTATGTTTTCCTGAGATTGGCAACTGTGTGAATGTGTGGGAATGACTGTGTGGTTATTTGTTTTGCAAATAAAATAATTGGTTCGTTGAAGTTATGCATTCGTTGGTTGTTTTGTGTGGTGAAAACCATGATGTCTCTCTGTTGTTTTAAGTGGACATGGGTATTATCACTCTATGTTTTGTTCGAGCTTTTCACTTTGTTTATCCTTATTGGTCGCTTCCTCATAGTTATGAGGGTAGCCATACCCAGTCATATTCGGTTTTCTTGTGGTTGTTGTGTATTTTTTTGAACTACCTCTCGGTCACTGTGTATTTTCCAGAGTCATGGTCGTGAGATATCCACCTGGTCGTGGGATTATTTTTGTGGTATTGGCATCAACATATCTCAGAAGTTGGTTATAGGGTGGCCTTTATGCCAAGATGTATACTTTATGGTGTTTTGGTGATATAAGTTATGCTTCAGGATAGCATTCCCATGGGCATTGTTATCCATTGATTCGGTCTTTGAATTACACGAGGGTTATGCCTCTATGTGTTCCGGGTATTTATTATTGCCCAATGGGAATTTGTTGTTCCTATGGATCGTTGTCCTATCCTACCCGACGTTGAATTGTTGCACCATTACAAAGACCAAGAGTTATAATAATCCCTATAGTTCCACTGTGCTTGTATTGAAGGGTCTCTTCCTATGTTGATATGTTTGACCTCTAGTCTCTCTATGCTTTGATGACAGAACAAACTCTTGATTAGTCCTTGTATTCATTATTACGGAGCCCGATTTTGATAATCCCCAACTTTTCGCATTCTTGTCGAGCTTCTTGTTGACTATCATATATTGGTTGAGTGGTTATGACAGTTGCTTTGAGTACTTAGATTGAAACCTTTTGATTGAGTTGGTTGTAAAGTTGTGATTGGGGATGAGAATTGATATACAGTCAAGGGGCTACCTCTTTTTTTTTTTATGATAGTTGCGTCGATAACCTAGCTCATTTATTTGATTAAATTGGTTGAATGGGAATCAATGATAATGTGTAGTCAATGGTTGTCTCTTCTCATTATGCTTCTGATTGTTTTATTCTTACAACGTGGTGTCAATTTATAGTTGGTGGATGTTGGATGTTTCATTACTGCCGATCAGGATCATTGCAAGTTGTGGAAATTAATGACTGTGATTTCGTTGTTTTTTGTATATGTATTATGGAGGCATCGTGCATTGTTTTATTTAATTTCACCATTAGTAATGAAGCTCAGGTTTTGTATTATGGTTTCATTGCAAGTATTATTGGTTAATATAATGAAAAGGCATGAAATGGGGAAAGTTTTAAAAGGTTTGTTCAATCTGGAAAAAAGACTTGTGCATATGTTTTATTTGGGCAATGGTAAATTATGGACAGTGATTGATATTTTATAGTGATATATGATTGGATAAAGACGGAGCAATGTGGATGTGTGTTTATCTTGATTTTTTTTTAAATGAAAAGAAAGGAAAAGAAAGAAACCAAGTGTTATCTTAATAGGATTGTTGAAAGGCATAGTGATTATGAGTATGATTACAGACTGTGTTAATTGAGAAGTTTGAAGAAATTAAATGTGGGACAGTGAACATTTTTGACACACAGTAATTGTTTAATTGGTATTGGTATCTTTTGTATTGAATACAAAGTTGTTTTTATGGATTACTTGATTTGTTTTAAGGACAATATTCATTTTTTCCCTACCATTCTCTCACTTTTTCGCATATTACAAGTCCCCTCGCTTTCCCATATTCACTATCCACTCCGTGTTCTTAAAATTAAATTATAGTTAAGTTAAACTCTGTGTTATGACAGTTAAATGATGGAAAAAGGGTTAATTATAGTGATTTATTCTTTTGATTTACAATGCAGTTGATTGTTTGATGATTTGTTGAGCCGTAATCATGATCTATCCCCCTTCATTTTAACACTTTTCACTCAATACAATCCCTCACATATCCCATAACCCTTATTCATCCCCTTCTCATTGAAAAGTGTTAAACAATTTGTATGGGTTGGATTGCATGAGTCTGATATGTTGTTGAGCCAAACTTTGTTTCATATTTAAAAGAGATGTTATGTATGGTTCTTGAAGAAACTAGTTTCTAATCAATAATGCATACAGGAATGAGATTTTCAGCATAAGTACCCATGGTCGGGGTAACAGAGGAATAGGAAATTGGAACAGGGGCCCTAGAAGGCCAAGGTTTTCTATGCATTTTGACGAAGACTCACAAGAGTTGAGCTATCTATTTCAAGCTGAATTTTTTAATTGGATTGGGAAAGGAGTGGTCCAACCTAGGACAAAAAGTCCTCCCTTCCAAGCCCCACATTTCCTTGGTATCCTAGTGCCCCCTCATGTCTCACTACAGCCTGAAGTCCCTGAAAACGACGGATGGCAATAGATTATCCATCCAGCAGTCTCCCAATATCGTGGCTGGCATAACTTGTCTCTACTTGCTCCTCCACTTGTTAATCAAATTTTCCAAGATTCCTTTGCCCACTCACCAATACAATCTTCCCATGCAAGAATAAGGTTAAAACCTGAAGCCCACCATGCTCTTGACAAAGCAAAATCCGTTGTTTCCCCCTCCTCACCCTAAAATGACTCTGCCAAATCTGTGTCCTCCCACATGCATTTGAGATATGATTGCTCTCATGTTATCAGTGAGATTAGGCCTAAAGGGTCCACATAGCCTAAGGCAAATTCATAGAAATCAAAGGGTGACAACAACAACAAGGGGAAGATTGCCTCCCAGAGTGGAAAATATGGGTTTTAAGTGTTTTTATTTATTGATTATTGAGAACAATTGACTTCTGAAATTTTGGACAACACACTATTTTTGGATATATGGATAATATATTTTTGGAAATAATTTCAATTATCATTGATATAAATTGCCAAATGATGAGAGTGATAATGGGAGCCACAAGGAGGGATGTGTTTGATTGATTAACTAGTTGTGTTATGTTTTTTAAAGAACTAAAGGGACTCACAAGGGGTCCCACCTACTAGTTATTATTTATTAAAAACACTTATTATGATTTTATTACTTTTTCCCCTTAACTAAAAAGTTGGTTGAGTTTTAGTTAACTTAACTAAAAGGGTAGTTTAACTACTTCAACTAATTTTGATTTCTTAAAAGCAAAAGGAAAAGGAGGAACAAGAGGAGAATAGAAGGAAAAAACATACTAAGGTATGCTCTTTGAGCTTTATTGAGATAATTCAGTTTGCATTCATTATTTAATTCATTGAAAGCCTAATTCTCTTTTATGATAGTAGGGTCCTATTGTAGAAAACAAGATTCAGCATTGAATTACATCATTCAGACACTTGTTTTTCAGAGGTGTTGATCTATCTTTGATAGTTTGTGTAGATTTGTTTGTTTTTGAATTAAATTTCATGACTAATAAAGGCTATTTTGTATATTCGAGTGGGAAGCAATCTGTGGCAAGATGATCCATCTTTTAAAGTTTAGTTTTTTACTTTTTGGCAGAAGTCCTTTTGTATGGTTTTCATCGGGGACATCTAAGTTTGACTTTGGTCCAAACGTCCTCAGGGAATTTTGTAAAGAGAATGATTCTTTTGATAATTTGGAATGGAATAGACGATTGCTTTATGTCTCATCTGTTTTGATTATTAACTTGATGTTTTTACTTATGTCTCTATATTTATTTCAGCATCTGTTATATTCAGAAAATTACATAAATATCTAATTTTTTAGCAAACTTTCATTTACAAAACAAAAATCAGCCTAAGCACTCGTAATCAATACTTGTTGATTAGGAAACAATTTTTTATGGATATAAACATAGGGTGATATTCCTGTCTATCTTTCTTTAGCCAAGTAATATCTGAAAATGCTTGAGTAAGATCATTTCATATATTTTCCTCAACAGTTGCCTGTAGAGCCTCTGCTTGAGATTGGAATTTATGTTGTTTGAGTGGGTATTTCAGGTGTGGTAACAAATAATTCACAAATGGATGCCTATGCTGCATGTCAATCATGGCATACCTCAATTTCTCTTTCAGATGTTTAAATCCTTGGTCAATTTCCTAGACAAATTCTCCTGGTTTCTGTCATATTTCTATCATCTCATTCATGTATTGATCCCCTGAGCTTGACTTCTGGAACTCATTAATCAATAATTTCTTAATGTATGTCAGTGTCCTTGTTGTCCCAGGTGCACTGTTTACATATAGATTCATGTACCAGTCTAGTTTACGGCCTCTTAGCGTGATGGATAATTGCACAAGTTTAGTATCTTCATTAGTACTTTCTTTTTCTTTCCAGATCTTTGCACAAATGAACAAGTGTTTCTCAGGTTATTTTGTTGCCTCTCCTTGAAATTATGGTAACTTGATGGTGGGATCGTGTCCTACCATCGTAAATGATGAACTTCTTCCTCCGCGCCGTGTAGATACTTGACTAATTATCCCTAAACTGGCTCCCCCAGTTTTTGTTCCTTGTGTAGATGTACTTCCTGCTATCTTCCTTCTCTAAAAATTTAGTTTTCTAAACAATGGTGTTCATTTTGGTGTGTTAGTCGCACATGGGTTTATGGGTTCCACACTGACACTAATTGTTAAGCCCTAATATTGGCTCATTACCCCTTAATTGGGGCATATTATATTAGTAATTTTATTTTATTTATGTCAGCTTTAGGCCATTAGTTGTAATTATACCTCCTAGTCTCCTATATATACCAAGGAGACATTTTCATTTTGAATCATCTTGTCCTTGAACATTTAAGTGGGGTAAAAGGAGGTTTCCCCCTAGAAGAGGCTTATTATCTGAAATTATATCTTTTTCAAGGCATTGAGTACTTTTTCTGAGGTTTTTCTATGCTATATTGATATTTGGTTCTTAACATATGGTATCAGAGCTCAAGGTCTTAGTGTTTCGCTGCAACATCTGAGACACCTTGGATTTTTTGCTATAACTTGTTTTCTACAATGTTTTAGAAAGAACGGCTTGAAGGATATTTAGTAGATGGATCAAGGTACGTTGGGTTCAAAATTAATCTCTTAAGGCCTTATACTTTCTGAGATACAGCTTGTACAAGATAGGGTTCTAGAATCATCTTGAACTGAGTCATTGTGGAATTTTTGCTATAAAACATTTTCTGTAATGTTTTAGACCCTAAAATTTGGAGGCTATTTACATAAATTAGTAGGGTATCTGTGGTAAACATTTCAGCTTCTGGGTCACCTTAAATTTGTATATACACCCTGTGTAAGATAGGGTATCTGACTAGTCCTATTGACTAATCTCAAGAAGGTGTTCCAGGTAAAACAATCATAACTTCTTCCTAGAGTATCCAAATTGAGTGGGACTAGTTTCATTGGATTGTGGACAGTCTGTATTATTTTTGGTGTGATTTTCAAAATTTTATATCAATTATTTTGTGCGGGCACGCTATACAAGTGAGATATCCTGGAAAGGCCAAAAATCGGCAAGTTGTGGGGAAGTTACCATAAATTCCACTTGGAACATCCAATGTTGATCAGACCTATGGAATTGCAGAGAAGAAATATCAAAGAATTACATAAAAGAAAGTTTCATACCCATAAGAGCCGAAACTTGGGAGATACAATAGAAGAAAGATTGTCTAGTAGAGCCACCTCAAAATCAAGGTTCAAAAGTGATACTTGGCCAGCATTCCACCCAAAAAGGGAACTTCTACACCAAATAAGCGTCCAGACAATCCTAATTGGACTCTTGATGAAGGTGAAGAAATGCGTAGGGACGTAAATGATTTACAAAAGAAGATAGTAAAAAAATATGAACTACAAGAGATGATGGAGGGTTTAAAAGGGGAGATCATGGAAGTATTGAAAATTTTTGTAACAAAGAAGACACCTGAAAGTGAAAATGCATCCCATGAAATTCATGATGAGGACACAAGGAAGGTGAATTAAGATTGGATAAACTCCAACTTTGGTTTGAAGACCAACCACGTTCCTAAGATTGATATGAGGAAGTTTGATGGCAAGGACCCAATCACATGGATACTTCAGATGGAGCAATTATTTGATCTCCATAATGTGCCACATACACAAAAGGT